>PVKZ01002096.1:0-265988 GCA_004027375.1 Macroglossus sobrinus
AAATTACTCACTAGCCTGAAATCTAAGCAAAAACGTCCCCAGAGAAGAAGGAAATTTTACTATTCTGGAATGTCTCCAAGAGATCTCTACCTTTAGAGAGACACAATCTCTAGGTCGAACGTGTGTTTGCTGTTCAAACATGTCCTCCATTCAGAAGTTCCAAATCACTCAGGTATGTGAGAAATTGATGGAGAATTATCTCCCAACACAAGAAAGAAGGAAGAAAGTGGGGGAAGGAGGAAGAAAGGAAGGATGAAAGGAAGGTAGAAAGGAAGGCAGGCAGGAAGACAAAAAAAATTTATAAAATTAGCAGGTCTAGGAGGAAGTCGGTATTTATCAGAATGACAGCCAAAATTATGGCACACAAAACCATCAAGATATTGAAGATGCCACCAATGAATCCTGAGTTCATATCATTTGTCCCACTGGTTCTAGACACCAATGCTAGAATGCTAGAAGTGATGAAATTACGAAATGTCTGTTCTGGGATATTTGATATTGCTGCCACTTCTGACACCATCTGCTCCAGAATAGATTCTCTGCTAGCTCTACACTTTTACACCAAAACCTCCAACTTCAAAATCTGAGGAGAGTGTACCGCAGAAGAGGAATATAGATCATATATTCCTGTCCAGATAAAAAATGAACATCTGCCATTTTCAGGTTCCATAGACAAAGGAGGACTCTGCATTATGCCAAAAAACAAGGCTCACAGTAGAATTCTTCCAAAAAAGAAATGTATTTACAAAGGGCCAAATATCTATTAACAAATGTATACTCAATTACTCAAATTGTTTAAACATAGGTTGAAACTAAAATATTACCATCGATAGTCCCATTTAAGAGTAAAATAATTGGTTTGGCAGTCTGAGCATGTTATTAGAGAGAAGAAAATATTTCTAAACATAGCCAAAAAAATTAGAAGCTAAGAAGCCAGTTAGAAGTTAATATTTACTTATCTTTACTTGATTTTATATATTTTGCTATACCGATGGCTAATGACTGATAGTCAAATTATATTTTACTGGTAGGATCATTCTCCAGAGAATTCAGGTACTTTTCTAATTTTTGAGATCTTATACCAGGATAAAAATAAATAAAAACAAAAATATATATATAATATACTTTTTTAGATATTTTATTTAGAAAACTATCAATTATTCATAAAATATATATTACATATTCATAATATGCATATACATACATATCTATCTATTTCTATATGCACATACACAACACACACATAGCAAATCATACTTCCTCTTAAGCAGGCCAATAGGATCCTTTCAAAAAATGTTTAAAAGTTAATATGCCCTTTGATTTGAAGTTCAGTACAAAAAGCTTACCTCCTTCAGCTGTTCCAAAATACTTTTGATTGAATTATCTAAATAAAATCCTTAACTCCGATTATCTAGTTTTTGCCTGGAGTTTTGTTCAATTTTGTAGTATTCTTTCAGTGTAGGAGAGAGAAAGAAACAGAAGAAACTGTGTCAAAAATATCAGCTAAATAAAAAGATAAGTGCAGTCTTTGCCTGTTCAAACCATGACAGAATAGAGATTTCTATTTTATAGTCCATGTTTTATGGACTTGAATTTCTGAAATAAATTTATATCATAATTCCCTTAGAAATTTTATATTTATTTCAATGTATTTACGTTGTATATGTATTTTTAAAAGGCTAGCATAACCTAATACACAATTACAAAATTCTTATCCCTGAATAAATTAGCATTTAAATATCTTTTTAAAATATTCTTGATAAGAAATAAACACAGTCATGTAAAGTCTATTTTTTCTGGAATGAATTTTTTTGTTTTGTTTTGTTTTGTTTTGTTTTTTAGTGGCATAGAGGACCAGACATATGAACATTAGTAAAATATTTAATACCTCACTTTAGAGATTCGAAAGGAGAAAAACAATTTTAAGCTAGTCATTTAAAAACAGGATGCTGTGCAGGTAAGTTGAGTGTGAGTGATCTTGCTGAAAGCAATAATGAACTACAATACTGACTTTAAAAAACATGGCATGAAAGAATCCCCTACATGGAAGGATTAGGGGGAAAAAAACTAACATGATAAGTGTCTTTTATGTACAGGCATCACACACGTAACACCTCATAAAATCATCTCAACATCTCAAAGGGTTGATAATGACAAAGGGTTTTGTCATTATACAGATAAGTAAATAGAGCTTCAGTGAGGTGAGGCACCTTGCCTAATGTTATCTAACCAGCAAATGAGAGGTAAGATTCAAACACAGAACAGAGCCAAACTCTGAGTCTTTACAGTGTATACTGCCTTCATGAATAGAACACAAGTTGGCCCTGCGTTCCGCATTCTTTTTATTTTCCCCCATATAAGGTCTCACCTCTGTATTAACAGCCAATTTCTATGTGGTGAATTGTTAATACTATATTTGGAAGATATGGTATTTACATTTAACTTGTAACTATTTGACCAAAACATCTCATGATGATTATGAGGGATGCAACCTAGACTGTTTACAATAGTGTTCAAAAAAAAATAACTTGTGCTCAATTTATCTGAAAAAAAATATTCTAGCTCATACTCTATTCTTGCTAGTAGAAAATGTCACTTTCATATAGAAACATAGAAAAAATGCTGGTTTCATCTAAATTTACTCCTTAAGTTGAAGTCTTGTTGGCACAGTCACACAAAGCATTGGTTTGGATTTATGGGTTCACACAGCAAGTGAAAAACCAGTTTTACTGAGCAAAGTTACCTAATTTCACTGACACAGTAATTGAATTTCACTAGGAGTAACAAATGGAACAGGTACAGGAAAAGCCACACGCATCCTAGAGTTTAACTTCATTATTGGGAAAGTTCAGAGAATGTACAATTTTACACTGAGGAGGTTAGGGAAATATGTTTTAACAAGTGAATATGTACGTTTGTTTTGTCATAGTAGGAAAACTTAAAATTGAACAGTCAAAGAAAAAAATGTACAATTTAAAAACAGGTGAGGTAACTAGGCAATGTTGAAAGTTTAGAACTTGAGATTTGTTTCATAATCTCGCTTTTCATGTTCTTCCTCTATACTCATACACGCTAACATCTCATTCTCATGCCACTCCACCCCTGAGAGTCCCAACCTGCCTTTCTGCAGCGATCACTCCACTAATGAAGGAATTTTTCATGTATCTTCAACCCACCCCTGTGACATGTGTTGATGTATCATTTACTTTATTTTCTATTACATACTTAAACGTTTTGATAATTGTCAACTGCTACAATCCAACTACTGCTTTTATAGATATCCCCTTTCTCCATGATTTACTGCTACATGATTATAATAGCTAATTTTACTTAGCAATTATTACATTGTCAGGCACTACTGCCCTAGGCTCTGAAGGTTTAAATTATTTTATTTAGTCTTCACAACAACCCTTAAGTTTTATATGATTACTTGCCCATTTTGTAGATGAGTCTAGAAATGTTAAGAAAATTGTGTAAAGTTAGAGAACTGGTAAAGGGCAAAGCTAAGACCAGAATCCAAATCAGTCTGTCCCCAGAGATAGAACTAGTACTTTATACTATTTTCCTATGCCCTTTGTACAGGGTTTACACAGTTAAAGCAGCATTTGAAATAATTTTTAGGTAGTATCATCTTTGGATTCAGTTAATTAGTACCAATATTATTCTTCCCATCTGTCAGTTTTCTGTTGATCTCTCAGCCTTTTAGCCAAATCCCAAAAGTGATTTTTAAATTCCCCAAGATAAACCTTGAGATCAGAAACTGTTTAACCCTATACAGAAACTTTTATTTTTATAGAGTTGAAAGAAAGAGTATAAAGAAATAAACTGGAAAATTGGAGCTTTAGAGTACTTTGGAATACATACCATTACAATAGTTGTGTTTTCTTTAAAAAACTAATCATTTTAGTTGTATATAAAATTATCACCGTAAGTGTGTTTTTACCTTAATTTAAATTGTGCACATTAACATAAATACACAGAGCAAAGAGAAGTAAGTAATTTGCATTTTATAAATGTAATTAGCATTAATAGGATGTATGTACTCTGAAAGTGTAGATGATATAGCTGCATTAATTCTCTTCCCCTGATAGATTGAAGTGATTCCAGAATATATTCCTTTCTAATTAGATTGTTCTAACAAGGATAACTCATTTTGATGAACATTTAGAGCTCAATAGAATACAACTTCTGGAACTTTAACAACATAATGAGATATTTTTTGGCTTTCTGTACATCAGGCTTTCAAAGATATCTTTAAAATTATTTCTATAATACTTGTTTGTTCCTACTTAGAAATTCCATTCTGAATAAAGTGAAGTTTTTTAATACACCAAAGTACAGCCTGTACCCAAAGAATGACTAAGTAATTGTGTGATTTTTCAAATAGGTTTTATGCTCTTATGTAAGGAAAAAAGATCCATTAAAAAAAAAAAAAACAGTTACCAATATTTAATTCAATGCGAACAGTGAGTAGAGTATAATTTTTTAATCTGTAATTCCTAGGAAATACATTTAATCACTCAAATATGTGTCTTATTTCTTAATGTATTATATTCTTTTGTGTTCTATTATACTTATCATTATTGTTGTTATTATTATTATTATCATTATTATTATTATTTGTATAGTTCAGAAGTTTAGAGAGTGTTTTGACTTTAACAAACTATGGTCTTTTTAATTATTAAAGTGATTTTTTTCCTCTAAGAAACACAGTAACTATATCACCAAAGCTGGTAAATCCTTAGATATTAATGTTTAAGAGAGAGAAGAGAGAGCTGTTATGTTTTTAAATGTTATTTACCAAAAAAAGAAAAAATCATTCTATACTGTGATCAAAATTTTGAATTTTCAATCCATTGACCAGAAGGTAAATGTGTCTCTATCTAGATTTTTATGAGGGTGAACCTCCCCTAATCTCCCTCTTTTTTTAAGTTTTCTGGAATGGAGCTTCAAGAAACTTTGCCTACCACCTAACAGCAAACTTCCATTGTAGAGATACTTTAATTCTGAAAATAATGACTTGCAATCAATTACCTTAGAAAGTTGACTCCACTTTTTACAATAGACAACTTATCAGAAAAAATATATAGTGAGAAATATATTTATGTGTACACATAAGAAGTTTTTGTATAAATTACCAAATAATTCTAGATCATATATGTGATGATATTGGCTAAATTTTCTCCTCACTTTTCAGTTTTGTTTTCTTGTTTTTTCTCTCTCTTGCCTATTTCCAAAATGGGTTTTATAATGCTCCACAAATCAGTAAAATAGTCACAGAAACTTTCAAGAAACGATGCTATACTTGTCTTAGTCAACTAGGGCTGTCATAATAGACTAAGTAGATAAAACCACAGAAACTTATTTTTTCACAGGCCAGGAGTCCACGGTCAAAGTGTATGCAGGCTTGCTTTCTTCTGAGTCTTCTCTCCGTGGCTTACAGATGGCCACCCTCTTACTCCTTCTTTACATAGTTGTCCCTTTGTGCACACATGGCCCTGGTGTGTTCTAATCTATTCTCATAAAGATACCTATCAGGTTGAATCAGGCCCACCCCCATAACCTCATTTAACTTTAATTACCCTTTTAAAGGCCTTGTCTCCTAGTACCATTCTAAGGGATTAACAGTTAAGACTTCAACATATGATGGACACAATTCAGTCTACAATATGACCAAACTTGGTTTCTAATAATCCATTTTCTCTCACTCCAGTACCCTTTCTTAGAGGGAGATTATCTTTATACATCCCTGCCTCTTGGTTTTTGGTTTTAAAAGCCACCTTGTGGCTCATGTGATCTCTTTTCCCTGGGCAGCATAATGGATAAAGGTTTCTTTATCAGTCTGGGTCTTAGAGTAAAGATGACATAGATCTTTCCTGAATCTTACTTTCAATGGATATCTGAGGTGAGCAAGAAATATATCTTTGTTGACATTTTGGAGATCATTTATTTCTGCAGTATACAGCTTCTTCTGATTAGTATATATTAAATCCTTGGTAATTTTTATACCGTAAGAGTAAAAATAGAGTATTTGGTTCCTCGTTTTATTTACACTGGCTTAGAAAATAGAAAATTAAATTACTTTTTGATTAATGAAATGAGTAAATAAAGTTTTATGAATTAGAAGTTTCATTTTAAATTCAGAAATCTTGTACACTCCTCATTCTTCAAGATATAAAGAAAACAAATTATAAATACCACTGGCGATTTCATGGTTAAAAGTTAATATAATTAAGAAAGAAATTGAGTATCAGCATGCCAATCACTGTTCCTTTAATTGTATGTTTAAACCACTACAGAATATTTAAGGCTGTTAGATGATTGCCTTTTCAACTGTGTGAGGTATACATAATCTAAATTGTGACATATGTACTTAATAAAATATTACATAATGGAATAGAAATTTCTGTGCTAAAGAATAATATACACAAAATAATAACAAATTTATATATAAGAAACTTTTAGGATAGGAAAAAATTAGAAAAATTCAGAAAGCACAATTTTAATTGCAGTGTCTTTGTATGATAACTTGATTTTTTTCTTTTCTAACTTCCTTATGTGTTCCTAAATTTGTACATTGAATACCTATGACTTTAGGTAATGACTTTTAATAAATTAAAATAATACCTGTACAAAACACAGAAATTCAAATCACATAAAAATTCCAGAGAGGTAGGAGGAAATCATCTAAAACTACAATCATAGATTAAAAACCCCTTAAACATTTGTAAAACAAACAAAATATTTCTTTACTCATACATATTGAATAGAAGGAAAAGAAAAAAAGTAAAATGAGAAGAATGTTTTAATACTATATATGCTCTTTTTAAGTTAAATCCTATTAAATTTTTATTAATTTTATTTCACAAAAGTAAATGGAGTATGCCTGAATATTTTCTAAATTTCAGATAAATGTTCTTAAACATCATGACTTTTTAGCTCCTTAAAAAAATTTCTCTGAGATTAAGAATAAAGGATATCATTGTGATTTTTAACTACATGTTGATTGTTTTTCTACTATAAGAGATGAGATGATTAGAACTGCTATATGTTCTCTTCTCTTCTACCATCCAGTCATGTATATCATATTATGTCTACTTTAGTGTCATTTTAATATTTATATTTGGTTATACAACCAAAAATTTTTAAATTATTAAAGTTTGCTTTTGATTTAAAGGAATTCAATGTTTTTCATCAGCCCTTTGTGACAAACTTTACATTTTTGAGTTCTCTTGGTTGACTGGGAGTTTTACCATCAAGTAGGTTGTTTTTTGTTTTGTTTTTGTTTTCTTTTAAGAGGGGTAGGGGCTTGTTCATGATCTCTTACCTGAGATCTTTCACATGCAAGGAAATATGCCTTTTGCATTTATACTTACTCTAAAGTTAGACTTTCTTTCCTTCTTTGCTTCATTCCTTTCTCGCAGTAAGTATTATTGTGAAAAAGTCGGAGGCCAGTCCGAGTTTCACTGCTTGGAGGTGACTTTATTCCTAGAATCCTAAGGAAGTCTTTTATTATCATAAATATTCAGTTACTTAACAGGATGCAAATCAATGACAATAATATTTATTGGTATGAATGATGCCCTTTAGAATCATTTTTTCTTCTTTCTGGAAAATTATGCCCTATTATATCTGATTATTTTTTGTGTTCATTTTTCATAATCAGTACTTCAGAAAGCCCATTTTTCTTTATGTTTTCTTATTCATGGTCATGCTTATCTGTTCTTTGTCATCAGCTTTTATTTTATTTAATTCATATTTTTAAAGGTATTCTACTGCATAAAACATTTTAGGAAAAGTCTCCTTGATCTATTTTTAAAACATGTCTGTGCTATGTTTACATAATTACCATTTTATATATACATCTTATTTATGATTAAGGAATGCAGTTCTGTGCAGACCTACTTTTTGTTTTAATATATCAGATGAACTATCTTAGATACCATCCCATTAGTTAGAGAATTATGTATCATCTCTTACAAGCTGCCATTTGAAGACTGGGTGTTTGTTATTCCATCCATTTTTCCATAGTGCAGTCAGTTTTCTTCTGCTTTTGCTGGTGCTCTATCAACAGCTGTCTTATCTTCACCCCTATTTAAGTAAACGAATGCAATGCTGCCACCTTCAGGTCCCAGGCTGTAAATTATAAATTTATAAATTAATGCTTTCCATTTATGTGTGTGTGTGTGTGTGTGTGTGTGTAATTTCCTCATGGAATATAAATTTAGGTTTGATTCAAAAATAATGTTGTTAGAGTTCATGCTATCCTTCTAATTCCTGTTTGTCCAGCCTTCTTAATTTAGTATCTGCTTTGTGCAGTCCTTGCTAAGTGATAAGTTCACCCTCTATTTTCTCACATTCTGTCTGATTCTTTTCTTGTTCTGACCTAGTACTGACCTACAGAGGGTTATGCATTTGGCTCCAGAGGGTCTATGCTCTCTTTTGTCTGTGGACTATGGAATATTTATTTGCATTATTCTGGCAAACTGCTACTTCATAGCCTAGGAATATCAGGCACATGGACAGAGACAAAGGCCACTTATGATCTCGTGCTGATATAATATATCCTGTTTATAGAATAATTCTTTCCACTTTTTCAAATCCTTTTCATGAGTCACATCTTAACGCAAATCCCCACTCTGCCTTAAGCCCAATTTCCCCAGAAACCTATCATCACATTAATCTCCACTTATCAGTAATGAATATAATTTAATACTTAATTGTTCTCTAGTTGCCTCATTTACGCTCGTTTAGATTTATGATTATTTTATAAAGCCACTGAAGCAAATGCTTCTTTTGTTTTCTCCACATTTTCTAGCACAATAGAAGACACTCAATAAATAATAACTCTATAAAAGTTATTTATGTGATACATCTAAGTGTTCAGTAAAATCAGATTTCACATATCTGTCCCTTTCTTATTTTTTAGTAAGACATAGACAAAAAGTAAAATTAGTCATGAGCGCCTTGCTCTTCATAATTTGGCAATATACTAAATTATTCTTGGGACATACAAAGCAGTTGCTTAATGTAGGCAGTTCTTGCATTGCACAGTAGTGCAGAGTCATAAACATGACTATGCAAGCTGAAACTATTGATAAAGATGCAAAGCAATCTTTATCAATGGGAAAACATAATTTTTCAATGACCTATAACATTTTTGTCAAAATGTTAAAATTCTTACCTTTGGTTATAAATAAGGAAATTAAACTAGTAAAATGTGTATTTTGTACATTATAAGTTAAAACATTAGGAAAATGAGAAGTGTTTTATTTCTTTGCAAAAAAAATTATCAAGAATAATTTGAACAGTGCTTCCTTTCTTTTCACGGTATAGTTTATGATTTGGAATGAGCATCTTTTCTATACCATGTTAGATTGAAATACTCCATTCTAAATTTGAATCGGCTACTTTATTTATCTTTTGCACTTTCAGTGTCAGAAAATATTTCCCAGAGTTCCTTGAAAGTAAAGTTTTTTAACCAGCATCACTTCCTCTAGGCCACTTTTATTTCTTTTGGCACAACAAAATCCCTCCTTTATATCTATAAGTTCACGTTCATGAAGATTCTCTGGTCACATATCTAGAATCTTTGGAACAGCAGCGATGCCAATGTTCTCATTACCACCTAATATCCAATTTGAATTTCACTTTCAGTATTATCACTTTTTGTTTCTTCATAAAACTTTTACCTTTATTGGAAAATTCTCTCTTTCGATTACCATTTTTTATAAAGGTTTATCACTGGGAAACAAGGAAGCAATATAAATATACACTTTGCTGTCTGTGCAGGAGTTGAATAACAGATGCATAGTGATCAATTACTCACAGACTTTGAAAGAAGTGATGTAATTGGTCATTGATCATGATGCACATCTATTATTTATGTAGTAGTTTGTGAACTAAAGACCTAGCAGCTAAGTTTGTACTTTATGAATTTATTTGGGTTTATATATAGTGGTACTTGAACCATGAACCATGTTCTTGGGAGACTGGTTTATTTTATTTTATTCAATTTATTTTTGTAGGCAAGGCAACCTTTGGTTGACCTCACAGACTACAAGGACCTTGTCAGCTTACAATCCCTTAACTTTTTATTTTTTACACCTACAGCACGTGGTCTTCCTAGGTGGCCTCCCATTCAAGTACTAATTAGGCCAACCCTGCTTAGCTTCAGAGATCAGCTTGTTCAGGGTAGCATGGCTATAGACCAGGACTGGTACTATTTAACTAAAATGTGGTAACCAAAATGTAACTATATCTGGACTATATAAAGCAAGGGCATCCTGTGTTTGGTTTTTAAATTTTTAGATTGATCATTCTATAATTTTAAAGACTAATCCTCTCTTCCTCTTCTATATTTTTCCTAAAATAAACATATTGTTTTCCTTTTACTAATTTTCAAAAATTTATTCTATACTCCTTTTCTCAAAAATTATTAGCAATGCAAATATATCTCCAGTTACTTAAGTGTGCTTTTCAGATATTCTATATGTTTTCCTAATAGCTTAAATCTTGTCTTTTGAATGTGATTGGAACATGATTCAGCCAATTATCTAATACATAACCTTATCTAAAGGGGTAGAAACCTATATATTGAAAATCTTTAGTATTTGTGCCACCATACATTATTTGTTTTTCTTTCTTCCTGGCAAAGTAATAAAATATTTTCTTCTTCATTGTTTCTTATATTTAAAGAATATTTTACTGATTTTATTGTTTGCTCAGTTCTATTTTTTCATTTCAATCCTCTCAGTTTGTTTTATATATTTCTTACTTCAATGGTCTGACCTAATTACTACATGATTATTTCCAATTAACCTGAAAATACAGATTTTAAAATATATAGATATTGTTTTCCAAAGCTTTTGAGTATCTTTAAAACCAAATAATTTGCCTTGCTATTTACTCCTTTTAATATGTTAATGAGTGGACATAATTAGTTTGAAAACCTGATTATTTTTAATGTTAATAATTTCTTCTCTAGCACCCATGCCACCTAATTGTTATTCCATTATCAGCACAACTTTCTTCAAAAGCTAGAGCACCTATTTTTCCTAAATTCTAAATTATATTGCCTATATTAGATGTTTCAAAGAATCACATATTTTTGGCACTGTTGTCTTAAAATTTCAAAGCAAACGTCATCTAGTTTATTATCTGGTCTTACTTTATTCTTATCATTAAACTAGTCAATAGATCTGACAAAGATGTTTTTCTTAATAAAAAGAAGAGTAGCTGTAAGTTGTTGAAATGCGGTCATCTAGAATTCAGGTGATCTGAATTCTGCTCCTAGTTCTTATCTAAGCAGTGTGGCCTTTAGAAAATCAATTTTCCTGAGCATCAGCTCCATTATCTGTAAAATGGTGTACATTTAGAAAGAGAAGAAAGATTCAAAGTAGACAATTTCTATGTTTATTTGGCTCTGTGTTTTATCCTGATTGAAATATTTCTGTCACTGTGGTAGCCTTGTCCCCTCAACTAGAAATATAAGTATGTTCACTATGAGACTCCTCTCCTTCCCATATAGCAATTATTGTTTGTAAAGATTCCCCACAATTGAAAATAGAGGGTATCTGATTCTAGTCTATCCCTTAACAAATCAGACATATTAAGTAGTAAAGATTAATTCTGATGTGACTGACAATCATATATTATAAAGTTTTGTGGTCCTGTTGGTGCTTTCAAAGTTGAAAGAAAAGATTTGCCTTTCTTTTTCTATTGTTTTATTAAAGTTGTGTATTGGAAGCTTTAATCAGAAAGACAGAATCCTCAACAAGTAGTTACAACAGAAAGAATCAATTATAGAGATTTCTTTTTCACATGGATGATGGAAGGGCTAGACAAACAGGTGATAGTGAATAATCTCAGATTTTAGGACCAACATGAAATCACACCCAGCCCTAGGCAAGAGGGACTAAGAGAAGAGGCACTGTTACCAGAGGGAAGAGCCAGAGTCACATCCAGATGAAGCTGAATCACAGAAGGAGAGTCCATTGGGAGCTGGAACCACAAAGAAGTCACAGCCCCCACCAGATTGTTGCCTGGAGGAGGAGGGGGAGGGGAAGGAGAAAAGAGGAGGAAGAGGGAGGGGAAGGAGGAGGAGGACAACACACTAGTTCTCTCCTATTTCACCCTTTCTCCCCATTATCAACCTGCAATTCCCAGCAGTGACTCCCATAAGTTGTACCCAGCTGCAGGCCTGCTGATACGAAAGCTTGGGAGATGCAGCCTGCAGAGACCAGTCTTGCAGGAGAAAGAGTATGGTGTGGACCTGAGGGTTAATGGGCCCAGATAGCATAAATAAGGATGGGTACACTGGTTTTTTCCTTCTACAAAATAATACATCCTTTGTCTGAGAGAGCTGCTGTCAGTTTTATGTGTGGTAAGCAAATCACTCTCTTCTACAATAAAGATAACCTTCATCAAAAATGATATGTTGCTTTTTATCATTTAGCAAAATGCAAGAAATTTGCCAAAGCCATCTAATGCAGAGGATATTTTTCTCATAATTTCATTAGCTAGATTTATATTAAAAATTACAAAGGCCTACCTGGATTTCTAGAGGAGAGATAGAATTACAGACTTATTCTATAACCACTGAACATTTCTCTCTCTGTTTATACACACTATGTCAAATATGGCTGATTATCCTGGGAAGTGATTCTCTAAACTTTCTGTGCTCTATTCTCTCTAGCTAATTCACAAGGCAGAAGCTGGAGAAACCAGAGCTAAAACCAGCTAGGAACCTTAAGCATTTTTTAGCTTCTAGCCATCAATTATAGAGATATTAGCTAAGGAGCACCGGTCCAACATGCTAGGCTTTATTCTAGTAGTTTTAGCTCTTTTAAATGATTTACATTTACATTATATATTAACAACTTTATTATTTTTTAATGTGGCTAATTCCATCTAACTACTTAAGAGTTACTCCAAATCACTATGCAGTCTCATGTTTGTAGGTTTTTGCATACATATTGTTGCTGCTTACAGAAATGTCTTTACCTCTAACCTATCTGGTTACTCCTTATTCATTTATTTATTTGTAAAATATGTGTTGAGTACTTACCACATGGAAGTCTATTTGCCACCATCCTGAAGCTTATCTGTTTATAGATATATGCAAGGGGACTGTGGGAGCATGGAGGAGAGGTATCTCAATGCTATTTGGGTAAAGTGATGGTATAAAGTTAGCACTAACTTAAGAAATGCCAACTCTTTGAGTTCTTCTTTGTCTGACCACCACTTGTATCAATAATGTTAACATGGCAGTTAACAATATCTTCTTAGTGTTAATTTTATTTGCATTTTATTATTTGAAGAGCTTGTATAGATAGAAGCTTCTCAACCCAGTTCTAGAAAGTAGGATGAAGGCCAGTGGTAGAAAGGTAACAAACTTCCTAATTTGTTTTTACCTTAAAGATTAAATATTTGAATGTTAAGAGAGACCTCAAATCTGAAGACTTGAAGTAGTAGGAGCCCTGTTATCAGAAATATTAAAACAGAAACTAGGCATATTATAGGTAATGCATTGAGTAGGAGTTTGATATAGTGACTACACAGATTTCTTCAGACACAAATTATTTCATTTTTAATTACCTCTATGAGGTTTTATCCTTGCATATAATTAAAATATGCAAAGGATGCAAAAGATGGAAAAATAAGAGAGTTGATTGTCCAGTGATAATACTTTCTCCTCTTCACTAAGTTATTTTAATACATTGTAAAAAAGGCAAAACTGATAATAGTGACCACCACTTTTGAATCCCTACTGTGTTCTATGCACAGTGCTAGATGCTAGGTTAATATAATCTTTAATCCTCATAGAAGTTCTGCAAGGTAGGCTTTATTTTAAAAATAAGAATTAGAGTGGTTAAATCACTTATCCAAAGTCACAGATTGAATCAAAGAGCTAAAATTGTACCCAAGCTTTACTCCAGATTCTGTACTTCTTTACTGTATTGTATGAGTCCCACTTGCAGACATCGACTTTAAAAAAATGAATCGCTAAATATTTATTGAATTCTTGTAC
Organism: Macroglossus sobrinus; assembly: GCA_004027375.1. NCBI lineage: Eukaryota > Metazoa > Chordata > Mammalia > Chiroptera > Pteropodidae > Macroglossus > Macroglossus sobrinus. The sequence goes on from PVKZ01002096.1 coordinate 14,033, forward strand.
TTTAACAGCACTAGGAAGGTGTAATAAAATTTAAAAATAAATAAAATATAGCTTTTGCTCTCAGAAATTGACTTACCTAGTTAGAAAAAGAAGATGTTATATATTGAAAAGCTAACTAACAAGTCAAAAAATGAGCACAACAGATAAACTTTAAATTAATTATATATCCAGAATATAAAATATAGGTTTCCTTCTTAGTAATCAATTTGCCAATTATAATATTTATACTTCTAATTATATATGAAAACCAAGATTTAAGAATGTCTAAATATCACCCTTTCATGGCCAAAGGACTATACTAATGGTTTTTATTTAAAAAGACAATAATATGCTATAACTTCTTCAGTGATTTTTGCACATCAAATTTGCCCTTTGATTTACAAGTCCAGCTGCTATTTGCACAACACAGTATTATTTGCACTTCCTTCTCTTTAAACTCAAAGCATGCTTGGAATCTTTGTTCAAGAATCACCCCCATCAGACCAGCCTGCTGCTCTACCAGCTGCTCTGCTCTCTGCTGCTGTTGCTTTCTTCACAATTTCTACTAGGCTGTGTTGTTTCCAGTGGGCTTTCAGTGCGCCATATGCAGTCAATTAATTTTAGGTCTGAATTCCTTCATAATATATGGATGTCATCTGGAGTCTATTGTCTAAATTGTGCAAATGGAACAATGTTTTATTTAACAGGTAACAAAATTATGTACCTTAGATGTAAGATACCTATATAACAAAGAACTATCTCTAGCCCATTGATTTCCAATCTATGGGCAGCATATTCTACTGGTCTAAAGACATATGACAAGCAGTTCTCAAACTCATATTCTTGACATAAGCAGAATAAATAATGTGTCATAAGCATATATAAATTACTATTTTCATATATGTATGATTAAGAAAATAAATTTATTCAAACAATTACTGAATTTATATAGCTTTTTATCACTTTTTAAAATCAGTTGATACTTAAAGATATCTGTTGCAGATTAGCTTTTCTGGGAAATTGAATCTGAGATGGAGTTTAGCCTGCAAGATGTCTATTAAGGGGTATCTGTGGAACTGAGATGAATGAGCAAGAGTGAACACAGAGAGAAGTTGAGCACTGATGCAGGACAAATGACAGCCTGACTCTAGGGCTAGAAGTTCCCTTTAGAGTAGTTACAAGTCAGCTTGAGATTAGTCATTAAATGTGAGCTAATCAAGAGGGTTTGTAATGTTGGGCAAGGAGGCTTTCAGGGGCCAAGGCAATTCATGAAGATGATTGACTGTCGAAGGCTTTCCCAATAGCTTTTTCAGCAACTAAAATAACAAATATTTCATTGAGGGCAGCACAACACAGTGTCCACAAAAAGTCCATGCTTGTTCCACTTGGAGCAACAATTCATACACATACAACAGCTGAACAGCCCCTTCAAGAATCCAATGGACCACTCTTCTAGAGGGAAACTTAGAAGAGAAAGGTTAGTAGTGAAGCAACTACAGCCTTTCCACTGGTTGTAGAACTAGAACTAATATTGATCATTTTCCTCTTTTATCCCTGCCCCCATGACCATTTCAACATATATCATATCAGTGCAGTGATGACTGGTGACAGAGCCTGTCTAATATTAATTGGCCAGATTTTTTTTATCAAGTTGGTGCCTCTTCGTTGATAGATGCTCACTAGTGGATACTAGCATTCAATATAAAATATTAACTTGTGCCCATTTCCTGTGTCCAGCCGTATACCTTTAGCCCAGACTTGCTTTTCCAAGTATCCCTACTCCAGGTCAAACTTTGTGAACAAAACTCAGGCTTAGCCATAGATCCTCGATTTGTCTACAGGTATAAGCTAAAAAATAGGTGCTCATCCCACAGAAGATGGTATGGGTGTCTGGGATACCTGCTCTTGTGCCCTTTAGTCCTTTTCATTCTAGAACCCAAGTGTGCCACTTCTAAATTACAGCGGCCAATCCAACCCTATGACTTGGTGTGCCTGACAGAAATTCACTCATAATTAGTAGTTACTGCTCCATGGTCACTGGCACCTGTATTAATTTTCTATGGCTGCTGTCACAAAGTACCACAAATCTGGTGGCTTAAAGAACACATATTTATTCTGTTATACTTTTGGAGGCCAGAAATCCAAAATCAGTATCTTTGGGCCAAGATTAAAGAGTTGACAGGATTACACTCTCAGGAGGCTCTAAGGAAGAATCCATTCCTTGCCTCTTACAGTTTCTGGTGGCTGCCATTATCCCTTTGTTGCGGCTGTATCTCTCCAATCTCTGCTTCCTTGTTTGCACCAACTCCTCCTCTTCAGTCTGTATTGAATTCCTCTGCCTCCCTCTTATAAGGGATACATGTGACTGTATGTGAAGCTCACCCAGATAATCCAGGTAATCTCCCCATCTCAAGATCCTTAATTCACTTATATCTACTGAGACTATAAAATAATATTCACAGGTTCCAGGAATCAGGATGTGGGTGTCTTTTGGGGATCAATTATTCAGCCTGTCACAGTACCTCGTAGTTAGGCACTCCATCTCTACCAGCATTCAGGAGCAGGCCTGGAAGCTGTCATTCACAAGTGAACATTTGTCTGCTGAAGACAGTGTGACTTTACTACAGAAACCTAGTAATCTAAATTGTGAGTCTCCCTTATGGTTAGTATCTTTTCCCACCATTGATATGACTTATGATATGGGATCTGTAGGGTCAGATGGCCCAAGTGACAGGGAAGCTTGTAATGTGGTCTAGACCTGCTGCAGAGCCCCTTTATGCTCTAGATGACTCTAAAATCTGGCAATATTTAGTATGATCCAGATAATGGATTAGAACATTATCCCAGGTATGGAAAATGCTGCCTCAAGAGCACAAGAGTTCTACATGGTTTTGTAGAACTCTCCCTTTGCCATAATGAATCGCAATAATCTTTCCTTTGTCTTTGATGAAATGTTTTAGCATGCTCCTGACCACTGGACTCCTAGAAATGTTATTGATGGGGCAGGCTTTTGACTCTTTGTAGAGTTTATCTCTTACCATCTTTACCAAGGTTTCTCACACTCAAATCATCTTTTGCACATCCTATATGACCAGCATTTCATCATGAACCAATGTTCCATCTGGACATTCTGCATGTGACACCATGAAGAATATCCAGACAGAACAGACCACTTTATGCTATATTATGACAGAGGATGGGAGAGATAATGTAGTCCTTCAGCAAAACTGCAAATATGTATTGCTGTTCTTTCTGTGTAAATGCAAACCATTTCTGGTTCTCTTTTTTGATAAGAATGAGATATAACCTATTTATCAAATCAATCGTTGCATACCATGAACCCGAGGCCATATTAAACTCTTCTAGCAAAAGTAGAGCACATAAAGCATAGTGAATGCAGCTGGGGATTCCTTTTGATTGAGTTATGGCAGTCATTTTCCAGAATCCTTCCAGTTGTGGCATGGGCACACAACAGGTAAACTAAATAAAGATATGATAGAAAGCAGCACTCCTGTACTCTTTTGAAATTCCTAGGCTTAGGATATCCAAATTTTTTATAACGCTTAACTTTTGTCCCAGAGGGAAACACTATTTTTATCTTACAAGGTTATTCACTACAAAAACATCTATAAAAGATACTCTAGAACAAAGGAAACCAGTGCTGCTTCTCACAAAACTTACAGAAACACTATAGACAAGGAAGGAATAGTTTCTCAGTGAATGAGACTTTGAAAAAAGCAATTCAGTGGAATGATGGGATTGAAAATCTAATCAGAAGTAATTCTATAGACTAGAGAATAGGAAGAGAAGAATTAGAGAAGAATCAGGAAAGAATTAGACAATTCTTTTGAAGAATTTTGCCACAAAGCAGGGAAGATAGCTAGAAGGAAAATATGTTCAAGACCAATTTCTTTTAATTTTTTAAGGTAGAAAAGACAAAAGTATATATGCTGATGAGAATGACCTACTAAAGAAGAAAAAATTGCCAATATGGGAAAGGGGATGCCAGAGCCAGCCAGCCGTGAGGGATTCAGTCTCGAGAGCGAACAGTTCCTGAAAGGGGGAGTGAGGCTAAGAAAGAGAGAGAGAGAGAAACAATGAATAGAGTTGGGAGGGCAACAGTAAATACTGCGCGGGAGTTTATTAAGCACAGCGTATTTATACCCTTAGAAATGCATGAGAAGCAAAACCCACAAATATTCTAACAATTGCTGACATTTAGATAAGTTCTCTCAAAACCTCTTTGTTCCTGTTTTCAGTCTCTTATTTCTTGGGGCAAGGAACATACAACTGTTTACATTAAGCCAAACTTCCTCCTTCAGTAGTAATGAGTTTACCTGCCTTGCAAACTTCAAACTTGCAGGCAACTTTAATCCTATCTGTAGGGCATTTAGCAAGAATGGCTCCCAACAAGGGGAGGCAAAATTACTGAAATGGTGCCTTTGAGTAGAGAAACAGGATATGATTTATATGAAAGTATAGGTTTCAGTTTTGAGATTGTAGCTTTCGTAGGAAAGAGATCATAAAAATATGAATTGAATAGATTAATAGATGTGGTGGTGAGTGTGAGGAAGCTTCCTTTTGATTACTTCAATTTTCTCAGCAAAATAGAAAACAAGAGCAAAAGTTTAAAGTGAAAATAAGAAAGCATTGGAGATTTAAGTAGAAAGGGGTAGGTGTAAAATCGTATCTAGGAGAATGGGAGAGGACTGGAAAACTATAGTATTGTTGCCAAAGAGGTATCTAGCCATGAATTTGAAGTTAAATCACTCAGTATGGTTTTGTCTCTTTACAACCTTGATTAGTTGCCCAAGTGCAGGAGTGCATTAAATGGAAACTTGGAAATAACCAGTGTTTTAGATTTCCCCATCTTTTCTGCAAATCACCTTCATTATCAAGGTTGGAGACAATGAAAAACATATGGGTCCTGATTCATCCTCATGCATTCCAGTTTTACTTGTTTTTCTCCCCTTCAAGCTCTCTCTGCCAATCAGCCCTGCTGACCTACAGCAACTTTTAGCCATCCCCAGATGCAGAGACTAGAGTCTTCCGTAGACTTCTTCACCAGTTCTTAAAATGTGTAAAGTCTAATCCATATAATAAATTCCTAATTCCATATTACTCATAGTGTTTCTCTTTACCTAACTGAACCTCAGCCGATATAGGTGGCTCTTTATTTTTTCCCACTGACCTTCTTAAACTGGGTCTGGAGGTCAGCTAAATGTTTTTCTTATTTTTCATTGCTGTTTCCAAATTATTTTTCCTACTCTCCCCTAACTTTTGCCCCCCATCTCACGTCATCAGATTATATCACCCACTACTTTGCATTATTGCTTTCATCTTGATGCTTTAATTCCTGGTTCACTGTCAATCTCCAAATACCAAGCCAGTCTCTCTTTCTCCTTTTTCTTCTTCTCTCTCTTTTTTCTATCTGAAATTCTTTAAACATTTTTTTATATATTTTGTGTATTGAGGCACACTTTCTATACAATAAAATGCAAAGGTTTAAGTATGCAGTTAAACAAGTTTTTCAGATCAGTACATCCATCGATACATCACTAAATCAGATACAGAACTTTTATTTTCCCAGAAAATTCTGTGCCCATTCCCAGTGAATCTGCCAATAGTTCATCCTGCTGACCTACAGCAACTTTTAGCTATTCCCACAGGCAGAGACTAGAGCCTTTGATAGACTTCTTCACCAGTTCCTAAAATGTGTAATGTCTAATCTGCATTCTATTAATCAACATAATTTACAGTCCAATATTAATTTTGGAAACTTCAACATCCATATAGGTAATATTTCTGGCACCCTGTATTTTGAATTCTTTTCCTTCAAATATTTTGTTTTCTAACCCATTTTAACCACTTTGATCTTATGAAGAAAAACCATTTGTTAATCCTACTATCAATTACTTTTCCTCATCTCCAGAATGTCCTCTCCCTCCCTCCTCCTTGCCCACTTTAGATTATCTACCCATTGTCATAATCATCCCCTTGCATGTGCCCTCTAGTCCCTTGATACCCTCTTTCATCACTTCCAACACTGACAAAGCAGATGACCTGCAGGAGGTGGAGACTTTCTCCATGGAACAGCACATATAACTGGCACAGAATTTAGAGAAATGGAAAGAGGTGATTAAGAAGATGTTTGAGAAACTGAGGGCCCAATCTGAAGTTACAGATAAATGAGGTGAGCCAGGAGAGCAGTGAAACTGTGTTTCACTGGCACATTTCACTGACTTTCAGAGCACTCTGTCTTCCAAATCTCTTGCAAATTTCTCCTGTAGCCAATTTTCACCCAGAGCCTTACAGGTGAGAGAATTCTGAGAAACAGAGTTACAGTTTAGCTTAGTTGATCCAATGCAAAGCAACCACATGACCTCTAGAGAGAGCTAAAAGGGGAAGCAAGGTTCTTAAGAGAAAGCCAGGTTGCCTTTAGAGCAAGAGGATGAAAAGAACATTCAGAGGAATTATGACAAACCATGAATTCCAATGGGACTAGCAGAAGCATTTCTGTAGATGAAGAGGTGTTGCAGATTAGGACAAAATAGTGAATGAAACCAGTTAATTGGAAATTAGAGTATAACTCTGGAAAGTGATGTAGATTAGTTCTGGTCAACTCCAGGCTGACCATGGTAGAGAGGCTCTGAATGTGGAGGACAGGCAGATTGAGTATCTGGGAGCTACCTTTCAGGTGTGAAGAGTTCTGGAGTAAACTTGATGGAAGTGAACAGGTCCAGACTGGGGGAAGTCAGGCTTTACCTTATTTTATACTTAATGCAAATTTAATTTTCTCAAGAGCTCCTATTTTGTAAGTCATTTGTTCTCAATTCATAACCAAAGGTCCCACAGACTCTTCTTTCCCTATGGAATTTACATTTTTAAAGTACCCTTTTTAAATCAAATACATTGGAATTTTTTTACTCAATCAAAGATCTAACTTTTATCTTCATGAACTAGTCATTGTTATCACAAAGAAAAGAAAATCAGTGTTTTAGCTGGTCTGAGAAAGTTCATAAAGGAAACATATATATTTTTTAATTTGCTCAGCTTCCAGAAGTATTAAAAATAGTGTAGGCTCCAGTTAAAACTAATAGTGTGATCATGCCTTTATTGATTTCCTCTTTAAAAACAAAATGCCCCACTAAATATTATTAAATAGATTTTTTAAAGTTATTAATTGACAACAACAAAAAGAATGGGGCATGAAACATCAGTAGATAAATTATTTTAATAAAGTTTTGGAACTTGAAAAGTCTCATTATTTATTCTCTATTCATTCATGGTAAGCCTTCAGCAATTGCCAAAGTGGAAGAATCTCCATTCTCTTTTCTTTCGAATGGTCACTTGCCTTGGCACCATTAACAATTTCCAAAAGTAATAAAACAAACAAAATAACTTTAAACTTTTAAAGTACAAAATTTAAGTCTTCTATTATAGCTAAAATTACAAGTAACAATTTTTCTCAACCTATCCTCTCTACCTTACCAGACCCATTCAAGTTTAAGCCTGAGACAGTTTATAAAAACAATAAAAAAACTTATCTGCCTTTCATTTCTTCCATCAGTTTTGATGGCTCTGCACTCTTTCACCCTGAACTTCAGTCACAAAAAAACTACAAGGCTTCTCCCACATTTCTTCCCCTTTTGAGGCTTTGCTTAACCAGTTTCTCTTTCTGTAGTTACTTACCTTCTCTTCATTCCTTAATTAAATCTACGAATATACTCTCAAGTTTTAAATATGTACCTCCTCCTCCATGAATTCTTTGCACCCAAAATCTGGACCAATTATTCTGTCTTTGGTACACACATGATACTTTGCTTATGTACTTCACTTTGGCAACTGGTAAAACTCAACACATTTATTATGCTCAGGAAGTCTTAACTTATTGGAAAGATGGACAATGTCATACTCATCTCTGAATCACTAGTGCTTCGCAAACAGTAGCTGCTTTGCAAATATAAATTGATCTGGAAAGGCGGTAGGTTTTCTTTTCATCTTTTCGAGTTGTTCGCAATATTTTCGGAGCGGGGAGGAAGAAGCCAAGCTGATTTTGGCAATGGTCCTCAGTCTGAAGAAGGCTTTCACAGGCACCCAAAAGTGTTAAAGTCTGCAAATCACTCTCTTCTATTTCTGTCTTCCTCCAGCAAATGGCAATAATAGGAATGATAGATAACACTTACTGAATGTTCACTGCATACCTAACAGAATGTTGATTGCTTTTCTTGTTTTCTTTTATTACTCATTTAAGTTTTTCTTTTTATCAAAGTCATTCTGATACAAAGTTAAAAATCAAATTGCATTTGAAAACATACTTAACCATAGTCTCATATCCTACTTAACTCCACCTTCCTCCAGTCTTGATCCATAGAGGTAACCACTGACGACTTTCAAGCTATCCTTCTGATATTTATCTCCATATTTCTAGATAATATACTCATCATGCTATTTCCTGATTTTTCAATTTTAGTTACCATCTATTGATTTTCTGTTTTTATGACGATTTAATTCCTTTATACTACTTCTCACATTTTACCATCCATCCTCTCAATATAATTATATCACAATTTTTACTTAAAGTAGCAGAGTTTAGAATATTTTGACAGGTTACCACTAAGCCAAATAGTAAACTATGGTTGTGTCTTCTTTTGTACATTTTTTTTCTGGAGTCTATAAATTTCTTATTCTTTACTTGCTTAGTTTTAGATATACACTCTTATAATTTCCCCCAATTCCCCACAATGATATGCCTTGATATGAGTTTCTTAAAGTAATGTGCTGGGCCCTCAGAGTGAGCCTTAAATCTAGGGACTCAAACACTTCACCAAATTTGAATGATGCATAATATTTGCCATTTTGAGTGATTTTGTGAAAGGCTTAAGAATTGTTAGGTGCATGATCTTACCACCGTAAAATTTCTACAAGTAAAAGCATCTAGGGCAGAAAAGGGAACTAGAAGTTTTTTTCTTTTTTCTTTTTTTGTGCAGCTAACTATCTAGGCACAGACTGGTTTCTTACTTCCACTTTTATTTGGCATGTCTGCCAACATGCTATGTCATATAGTTTCCATTTTCCCTTCTAATTAAAGATTTTAAAAGAAACTTGAAGAGCCTAAGCTATTTTTCTTCAATACTCCATTATTCTTTCTGGGTCTCAGCTTCTCCATCAACATAAATTAGTCTTTTTCTGCCATAAAATTTTGTAGTATAAATAAAATATACACACAAAGTCTTTAAACATATTAATGCAATTGCATTAGGCTCAATAATGATTCCTCAAAGATGTCCATAATCTAAACTTAAGAACCTGGGATGAATGTGTTACCTTCTATGGCAAAGGGACTTTGTAGACGTGACTAGGTTAAGGATCCTAAGATGGGGAATTTATTCTGAATGATCCAGATGGGTCCAATCTAATCACAACAGACCTTATAAAAGAGAGGTAGGAGGGACAAAATGAGAAGAGATATAATGATGGAATCTGAGATCTGAGAGAGAAAAAGAGAGATTTGAATATGCTATGCTCTTGGCTTTGAAAGTGGGGGAAGGGGCCATCAGCTAAACAGATCAGGGAGCCTCTAGAAACTGGAAATGAAACACTAAAGCTTCCAGAAGGAGCCAGCCCCACTGACAACTTAATTTTAGCCCAGTAAGTCTTCTGACCTCTAGAACTATAATACATTTTATTGTTTTAAGATATTAAACTTGTGATAATTTGTTACAGCAGCAATAGTAAATAATATACTAGTTTACTAGCACATAATTCTTGGAATTCAATCTGATTTTAACATATAATTATCTTATAGTACTTATTGACCAATTATGTAACAATCTTTAATTGGAGGGATATATACTGAACTCTCACTTTATAACCAAGATCCTTGTGTGCCTGGGCTGTAGGACCCAATAGGTATGGATATATCATTATTTATTTATTTATGTATTTATTATTTATTTATTTATTTTAGAAAAGAACACACAGTTTATTTTTCTCCATCCACTGTTTCATACTAGAGTCTAGTCAGACACACAATGCTTCCAGCAAAGACAAGTCGTTAATACTACAGAGTAATGGTTAATAGTGTAGGCCTCAGAGCCAGGTTGCCTGGGTTCAAATGCTAACTCTGCCACTTGCGAGCTTTCTATTTTTCTAATCTTCAGTTTCCTCAGTTGCAAAATAAAGATAATTAAAATTCCTCTTTCACAGTAGTTTTGTGATGATTAAATAAATTAATCCATGTAAATGACTTAGCACAATGTTTGGCACAAATAAGCCTTACTCAGCAAGGATAAGTAATTATTAATATTAATTATCATAATTTTTATTATGATAATTAATAAAAATACATTCAATGAAATGAAAATGAAAATACATTCTCATTACTGCTTTATTGTTATTGCTTGCTCTTAACACTATGGCCCAAGATGCCAAACCGAATTCTTCTGTTAATGGCAATATTTGAGCTATATTTCTGAAACGTCTTCCTTTTTTGTAATTCATGTGTTTTCTATTTTAAAAGAGTTAGAGACATGCCAAACAATACTATTTCAACATCCATTAAACAAATAATAGAAATCCTATTGCCAAATGGCAAATGGCAAGAGTCTGGAAATATTGCTTCCCATATTATGAAAATATGACAGATTTCCTTCCATCCACCAAGCCTATGAAATATCCATTGGAATAAATCATCTCTGTTATCAAATAAGAACTGGCTTGACTTCATGAATGTTTTCTTATATAATTCAGGTCCTTTGCCATAGCTACTTTTTGTGATGAAATACTTTAGGAATACTTCTTCCAAATAAGACATCAATGTCAGTAAATTAAACTGCAGTCAATCCTAGAAAGAATAAAAGGAAAAAAAGGAAGGAAGGAAGGAAGGAAGAAAGAAAGAAAGGAAGGAAGGAAGGAAGGAAGGAAGGAAGGAAGGAAGGAAGGAAGGAAGGAAGCTAGCTGTTCTGATGGTCAAAATTTTTATTCATTATTGTAACATTGTGCCAAGTCTAGTTGTTTGGGGACTTATTTTTAGGTGTGCACTTATTTTCCCCCCAAATGATTTGGGTTTCCATTATCATGAAGATTACTTTTCTTAATTAAAGTGGGTAGGTTCATAAACTGGAATTGAAGGTATTTAGCTCCTCCATGAAACTCTCTGTTCTGCCATTCATTATTTGAAGTATTCTCTCTCACAATCACACTACCATTAATCAGAGGGCAAAAATGCTTCTGATTTAGACAGGCTATATTTAGACAGTTAATCTTGTGAAATATAAAAAGTCACTCACTAGTTATTCAATGTTTATTAAATATTAAAAATAATGAGTAATAGACAATCAGACAATATATAAAAATAAGTATTATCTATTGCAACAAATATATCTCCAAATGAGTCTATGGTTTTAAGAGGTGGATATTACATTAGAAAGTTTGTAGTATTTAAGTTTAATTTTAAGGAGTGAAATGTTTAGTTTTATGCTCTTTTTAGTACAATTAGTTGCATTTTATAATAACTGGGCAAAAATCAATAAAAATTGATGAAATTTTTGAAATATGAAGGTCTCTAAAATTCCTGTCATGCTACCAATGCTTAGATTCCCTTCTTCCCTTATACCAACAATCAGTGTCACTAATTAATACCTGCACCTTCCTTGAGAGCCCGGACTTTGTGAACAAAGAACTCTAGGAAGCCCCTACCAGTAGTTTAGAATTATCATTTAAGATTATACCTATTTGCTATAATTTATCTGAATCCAATTCCATTATTTTAAAAATGAAGCAGCTGAGAAACAAAGAAGTAAATTTATTTGTGTAAGGTCATAAAAAGTTATTCCCAAAACTAAAATAAGAACTCAGAACTCCTTCTTATCAGAACAGTGTTCTTCGTACCTCATCAAGCTGACCTCTATGCCATTCTTTCCTATTCTGTTGTCATCACACATGCCCATACACTCACAGAGTCAAATGTGGTTATATATATGCATGCACCTATTAAGGCTAAGGTGAATAACAATCTCTAAATGATTGTGAGAGCTGTCTGATATTTAGTATGAGGCAAAAACAACAACAATACAACATTCACACTGAGGTTTGCACACAGCTGTTGGATGATTGTACTTTCTGGCAAAATGATCAAATTCAACAACGTATACCTCAAGGAGAGACTTCTTTGTATTTCAGTTTATACTGCACATTACACAATTGCTAAACATCACATTAAATAATTGTTAAATAACAGCTGTATCATGAAAATTTGACCTTCAATTATATAATTACATAGTTTTGTCCTTCATTGTTTTTTTCTTTTTTTTCCTGAGACATAAGTAACAGATTTCCACCAATGTTATACATACATAGCAGAGGTATGTCACCTTGAAATAAGAGAGTAATGATATAATTTTAAAGTTTATTTTTATTTTTAATGATACATAATTCAGTGAAATAAAATGTACCCTTTAAAGTATATAATGCACTGATTTTGCTACCATCACCACATCTTCATGATGTGATTGGTAAAGCCTGAATGCATTACCAATCATGCCTCATTTTCTCTTTTTTCAGCCTTTCAATCTCAGTATATTTACCTGTTCTGTGGATTTCACATACATGGAATCATACAATAAGTGGCCTTTTCTGTCTGGCTTCTTTCACTTACCATAATAATTGTGCTTATATCTTGAAATATCCTTTTCTAGTTTTATGATTTGTTTAATATTTTTATAATTTTTAACTTGTATCATTTAAAAAAGTTTTTTATACAATAATATATGCTTTTAATTTTCCGGCTTTTATAATTACAGTAAACTCAAATTATACATGTTATGGTTTTATCCTTACAGGGTTTGATGTCTAGAAAAAAACAAGTAAAAAATTAAATAGAAAATAGAAAAATAAAAAGAAACAAAAAAATTTTAATGTTATTAGGCCCTTTTAAAATATTTATTTGTTCTTTGTAATAAGGAAATATTTTATATATAATATAAATATATCTATTAATATAATAATATATTAATATGTAGACAGAATATATTAATATGTAGTATAATAATATGCATGCCTAATATGTAGAATATTATGAGTGTGTATGTGTATATACACACACACACACATAAGAAAAGAATTTTCTTTTTAACTAATTGAATTGGATTAGAATATCATCAAGTCACTTCTCCTTATCAAAAAATACTCCCAGTTTCCATAATATTTATGTCATTTTCTTTTTTTGTTTTATAGAACTGTAAGATACATTAAATAAGCTACATATTTGTATAAATGGTTACCAGCAATGGCAGTACATTAGAATTTTGAGAGAAAAATATAGAGCTAAAGCAGCTTTATGTCACTAAAAGTTTATTCAAGGGTACATACTTAAAAGAGTATGTACTATTAGTACATACTATTAGTTCATACTTAAAAGAGTATGTTAGCAATGCTAATAATTCCTCATCTTTTCATAAACCTTAACATAAGGTTTATGCTCAAATTTGCATCTAAATATGAAGAAAGAAATCCATTTAAAAAAATTAAAAATAGAATCAGTCTAAACTATGTCATTCTCTCTTCTCTATTTGAAAATGTTTATTGAATTATGCCCATAACACTACAAGACTATGCTAAATTTGAATCAATAAATGTCATCTCTGTATGCAAATAAGACATAAAATAGCATTTGCTTATACAACAAAGACATTAGTACAACAATGTTGTGTAGTCCTGTATTTTGGCTAATTGATTTGGCTCTCCGCTCACTCTCATATACACATTTGCTGACATAAGATTTATCACTCATCTTTTAATTAAATTGTTGAAGCATGATGAAGTAATGGTTTTGAGAACAATTGCATTTTATTCTCTTATTTGGCTAATTTTAGAATAGTTTTAAAATGTTCTTTGGAGATAAAGTCCTAATTAAAACTTATTAAATATTGTAAAGATGTTAATGTCTTTTGATATTAATCTCAGCATTATATATTATATAATTATAATTTTTCATAGTTCTTTCTTATGTTGTAGTTTTATAGGCTTTCAATTAGTTTATTACTCATAAATTACAGCACTCTGAAGCTATAACAGACTCAGTAGTTATATAGTACTGGAAAGATCTATTACTACCATCAAAAATAACTGAATGCTTATTCTATTTTTAAACATTTCTATGCGTAAACATTTTCTAGTTCTTTGAATAGCCTATTCAGTATAAAATAATATTATTGGCATGTAGTTATAGCTACTATAACTTTCAGTATACCTAGAAGGAGAAACTGGGACACCTATGGATAAAAGAATTAGGAGACTATGCTCACTGGTGGATCTAAAATCTGCCACTTCACTGATGTTCTTTTTGCAGATTTTCAACCCCCTTCCCTTCCAGTTTACCTAATTGGATTCAGACAATAGATTCTGAGATTTTTATCCTTCTAGTTTAACTCTTATCCTTTTATTTCTAAAGTTTTCTCTAGTTGCAAGATATTTTTGTTAATCACGTTTTAGATTAATTCAAATTCAACAGCACTGCCTTCCTGCAGTGCATTATGGAAACATTGAGAGACAAAAGACAATAAGTTATGGTCTCTGTCAATAAGGATTCCTGATTTTGTAAGTAGATAGACATGTTTAAATATCTTTGACATCATGAAGACTGAGATTGATGCTACAGTAAAATTAGACCTTGAGTAAGATATTAAACCTTTGAAAGCATTCATCACCTCATTTATAAATGAGGTAATTCATGCAAACCACTTGGCCCAGTGCCTGATATAGTTCTAAAAAGATTTTTGGCTACTTTTAGCTACTTGTTACTTGAATGATAGCAATCTATATTTCTACAGAATCAAAAGATGTCTACAGGATGCCATGAAACGTCACTTTCTCTAAATTGTATGAAATCTCTGAATTGTAACAAACAATATTTGTATTGCATATACCTGGGAATATAGGGATAGCTAAATGATAGAGGAGATTCATAGGTTTACTCCTCTGTAATTTTGCTCATGCAGTCATATTTCTCTCTATCTATCCAATTCCAGCCTGCAACCTATTATTGATTGATTATAATTTCAGTTAAATACTTTTGTTAATATGGGAAAAAAACATACTTCCTCAGCTCAGCATTTGTGATATTTAAAAAAAAAACTCATTATTTTTCTATTTGAAAATGACAAAGTTAAAATAAACATTTATTCAGTGAAATAAAATATTGGCATATGAATACAAACATAGATACCTTATTTGGTGAGTTTAAGAAATAAACTAGGAAGAAAGTTGTGTACTTTGAGATCCAGTGTAGAGTTTATTCACTAATTTTAAAAGTTTAATTTAACCTTTCATATATAATTCAAAAGAAAAGATAATTGAAAGGAAGTAAAAAATAAGTTAAATTGTTCATTTGTATCCCTAACAAATTATAGCATTTTAAGCCATAAGAACCGCAAATCAAAATAACTCTGTTAAGTATTCTCCAGCAAACTCACATCTGTCTAAACTCAGACAATTTTTTTTGGCATAATAAGGATAGTGAAATTATCTCTTCTGCTCACCTGGCTGCATAGTTTTCTTTCCAATGTTTTCCTGGCTCTATAGAACACTTCTTCTATTATTCCCAGAATCTCAGAGATAGTCTCTACATACTCCTGTGACCCTCTTGGATTCTTTTGGCTTTTTAAGAAATGGCTGCAGATTGCCTGAATTAAATAGCTTCAATCATTTCTCCATATCCCTACTTTCCTTCTATGAAATTTCATTAAGATAAATGGAATGTTCTTATTAGTCTAGAAAACTCTGGCTGCATTCTGTCAAAAAACAGCTAGACTTCAGACTTTGACCTTAGAGTGTCTAATACACAAGAATTTAAGAAAGTAACACCCTTCCCCATGCTCCCCTCAGTTAACCAATGAACAGTTCTTTGAAATGATATTTCTTAACCCCAACATATGTTTCACTGGTCTCTCCAGGTACTTGGAACATGTAGAACAAACAAGTGAAATGTTGTTTGAGATAACCAAATGTTCAATATAATTACACCCTATGCTGGGGGTCATTCTGAAAACATCTCAAACACAAACATAGATTCTAAAATGTAATTGCACAGATGTGCACTCTTAGTACATTTCATAAATATTTTAGTAGACTATTCTTTAATATTGTATTTTAAATATTAATTTATATTGACTTTGATAGATTTTCTAGGGCAGAAATCAAACAATGAAGAGATCACATGCAATGGATTTTAATAAATGATACTAAATCATATAAATAAAAAGGAATATTTTAATTTAATACTATGAGAAGTGGTATTAGGTTGAGGTTTAACAATATTTATAAAAATAATATAATTCTTATTGATTACATAGATATAGTGCTTCAAGATTTCAGTTATTAAGATACAGTTTAAAAATAATATACAAAATTATTTCTATTCTAGAATATTTCTAATAAACACATTACAGAAAACTTGGTTTAAATATCCAATTGTTTGAAAAATACTAAAATTACTTACTAACAATAAATATGTTTAGGGAATGAGAAAGGGCAGCTAAGATTAAATATTAATGCCTAATATTTTGAACCATTGGTTTTGAACAGTGTTTTGTGCAGCTCTAGAGGTTTTCTCTTTATACTTTCCTCGGTATAATCTATATGAGCCTCTGTGTAATAGTTATGGGGAAAGAATTTTTTATGCTCCTGTATTGCATCATATAGAGTAGTAGGAATGTGGCGCTAAAGTCTGCTCATATTCTTTTCTTGAGTAGTCTATTTTTCACACAGCAGCTAGAGAGACACTTTGGCATACTGCCCAAAGGGAAACATGCTGAATATCTATGCATGTTTCATACATAAGGACTATGAAAATCTTTTCTCTCTTGCCGCTCCTACTGTATCTACCCTTGTGTCTGGTAGACTAGAAGCGCTCATGTATAGATTCAGTTGAATATTTATTCAGCACCCATGACCATAATGGGAATGAATATATATGTGTATATATATATATATATATATATATATATATATATATATATATATACACATATATATTCATATATACACATATATATTCATATATATACATATATACATACATATATACATATACATATATTAGAATTTAAAATGTGTTAGTCACTCTTCTAAATGTTGCATATATTCATTTCTTTCATCTTCATGGTACTATTATTACCCTCATTTTATAAATACAGAAACCGAGGCACAGAGAGGTAATGTAACCTACCTAAGATCACACAGCTAGTTAAGAAGTAGAGCAAGGAGTCCAACTCCAGAGCTCATGTTCCCACTCTGCTTTGTATAGTGTCAATGTAGGGGGTACAAATTGGTTCATGGGGTACAAAAATAATAAAAGCACAGTCCCTGTTCTCAGAGTGTTTACTATTTAGCAGAAGGGAAACATTTTTAATGTAAGGTAAATGATAATCTCGACACTAGCAAATATTTATTGAGTTTATGTATTCTGAGCTTTGTAACAATTCTCTTACATGTATTGTTTATTTTAATTCTCACAAGAATCTATGATTTTTTTTATTAGAAAATTAAAATAATTTTGCCCAAGATGAGAAAGAACAAATCAGATCTTGGCTTCAGTCAGCTTGGAGCTGATCTGGTTCTAATAACAGGTTCTAATAGTATTCCTTTGTTGAATATAAAATATATCACAGAATGCAAACATCCAAGGACACTCTGTGACAGTGACAAAGCAAGACAAAATTATTTCCTTCCATAATCAGAGCAAAGACAAGAACAAAAGCACCATATAAGCCATGAAAATTAAAAAACATCTGCCTCTCTCAGCTAATAAAATGATTTATCCTTTTTTGATCAATTTTATCTTTAGCTTACTTTGTTCCTCTAACCTTCATGACAAAAATTGGTTCCACTTCAGGTGTATTTTTTGGCTAGAAGATACTGAAAGAAATGAAGGTTCCACCAAGGTTCAACTGAGACCCTCACTATTGGATCAGAACACTAGACTCACTAATAATGTGCACATTGGGAACCTCTTGAAACCGTCATCTGTTCAAGTGTTCAGGGTGTCACCTGGCCACAGATTGGAGATTACTTTTACTCTTAATTGAGCTCTGGTTAACATTTCATTGTGATTCTTCAGCATTGAGATTATTTTGTTTTGTTTATTTAGGAATAAGTTCTCTTGGAGCTTTCTGGTCATATGAGCAGATTTATATTGATTTTTGGTAACTTATTTTCTGGCTTTGTTGTATTCACTGCTATGATCCACTCTTGTTGTCTACATGAGGAACAGTCTATGAGGAAGAGATAGATGTTGACCTGGGAAGTCCATCCTTGAGCTAGCGCTGAGAAAGGAGGAATTCAGAAGATGTCCTCAGCCTGTTGTCCTTTGGGTAAAAAAAAAAAAAAAAAAAGTGCTTTAGATCACCATTTCAAAACTTTGTAAGTTTTCCTTCAGTTGTGTGAGAAATGATTTATTTAGTTTCATCTGCCCAGAGTCAGAGAGTTTTGTGTGGCCCCGATCAGAACAAGTTCCAGAGACAGAAGGTCGCTTAGGTGCGAACCTTACTGTCTGCTGGAGTTCTCATGGGAACTTCTCAATCTAACACTTCTTTCAGGCCCAACCCCTGTTTCCTTTATGTTTTTCTAAATATAATCTGATCTTCCCCTTTGACTGGTGACATTGCCCGAGATGATTCAGAATTGCAGTGACTACTGGGGGAACTTTTGACATTAGCAAGATGTTTATCTGATAGCTCCTTTGGAACAAAGGGGAAAGAAACACTCTGGAGAGATTGTCTTGTCTACAACAGAGATTATCTCATATAGAAGGACTCCTCTTCCATTTGTTTCCATACTTCAGGTTTCAATAAAACCTGGCTTTTAAATTTTATGGCTTGATAAATTTTTTAAGAACTCTGTCTTTTGTGTGTATATATGTCAAATTGGGATTTCATACATCTATATTTTGTTTTCTCTCCTTGCAGATAGGATATAATAAATCCTTTACAATGAAAATTTAATATTTGTCTGAAGTTGGCTTCTTCTCACTTCTTATTTTTTTATTTTTGTTTTTACCCCTCTATTTTTCTGGTGCTTGGGAAACTTTACAGAGTAACAGATTAAAAAAATCATTTTGTTGGTATGTGTGCACTCTGTGAATATCTAGTGTATACAAATACTATGTTCATTGCAATGTTATTTACAATAGCCAAGATATGGAAGCACCCTAAGTGTCCACTGATAGACAATTAGATAAAGAAGATGTGGTACATATATACAATGGAATATAACTTGGTCATTAAAAAAATGAGATTTTACTATTTACAACAACAAGGATGGACCTAGAGAGCATTATGATAAGTGAAATAAATCAGACAGAAAAAGACAAATACCATGTGATTTCACTTACACGTGGAATTTAAAAAACAAAAGAATAATCAAAACAAAAACAAACTCATAGATACAGAGAACTAACTGATGATTGCCAGGTGGGAGTGGGGTTAGGAGACTGGGTGAAAAAGCTGAAGGGATTAAAAAGTACAAATCAGTAGTTATGGGGATGTAAAGTACAACCTAGGAAATATAGTCAATAATACTGTAATAAATATGCATGGTGCCAGGTGTGTCCTACACTCATTGGGGGGATGAACTTCATATGCTATATAAATGTCTAACCACTATACTGTATACCTGAAACTAATGTAATATTGGGTGTCAACTGTAATTAAAAAATTAATTCTTTAAAAAAGGCAGAAAGAAAATAAAGAATTAAAAAGTAATAAGCAAAAGAAAAAAAATGGTAATGTTTTACATTTGTTTTAAAAATCATGGAGATTGAAAAGTACATTTACTTAATAGCCTTCATTACTATAATTATGAGATTTTTTTTAAAAAGACCTCAATTCTAATAAAAGTGAATCACATTTTGCATTATTTAAAGATTCTGTAAAATTTAGTTTACCAAATAAAAATAATATCATCTCAATATTTAGATTTATACAGGACCAGGATTATATTTTACATGGTGTAAATTTCTCAAACTCGTTTCATGAGTTAAGTAAATTATTACTCTTTTTTATGATTTAAAATTTTTTAAAATATAACAATTTGTATATATTTAAATAAGTAGAATGACAATAATGGATGTCTAACTTTTAAAAGTTTAATTTTATGAAATTCTTGCAATGCTGCCAACCACGAGGACTTAATTTATTAACGTAGATTGTATTCCAGGTCGTTGACTAACATTGAGACCTTAGACTATTCAGGATTATAGGAACTACTGTAATAGCCACAGTAGCTATTTAAGTTTAAATTAATTAAAATTAAATAAATTAAATATCCAGTTCCTCAGTTGCCCTAAGCACAGTTCAAGAGCCCAATAGTTACATATGGCCAGTGGTACCTTACTGGAGAACACAGATGTAGAACATTGCCAGAATTACAGAAAGTTATATTAGAACTGCCTTAAAGATATAATTAAGCTAACTAGTAAATAATCTTTGGGTGCTTCAATAATTTTTAAGAAGTAGGAAAAAACATTGATCGCTAAAAGGATTCTGCACCTAATTCCATCATGTGGTGAGGATTTTTCCACAGCACTAAAGAATTGTTGAACACCAGTTGATTTTTCTACCATTTAGTTCAATTCTGACTCTCCACCTGTGTCAGATTCCACAGGTTAAGGGCTCAGTCCTGCAGGACTGCCTCCCCCAGACTCCCCTTCAGACCTCAGTCACAGGCCATGTTAATACATGTTAAGAAAAATTCCAATAAGAAATGATTTGCAAATCAGAGAACATAGCCCTTGGTATGAACTGAGGACAGGCTCTTAGATTGGAACGGGGACTGTAGAGTCGGCCGCAGGTTTTTAAAAAGGCATAAGTGGCAGATGCTGTTCTTGGAGAAGAATTGCTAGAGAAACAAAGTTGTAAACGTACATGATTCATTTTCTGATTGGTGGGGTCAAATGAACTTTCAATGGTAAAAACAGTGGGTAACATATGATTTAGCATTTATCAACATTCTAGTTTTGGTTCAGGCTCACAAAATAATGGCTTTTGGATAGAGCAGTTCCAAAACAGGAGAAACTAGTTATCAAATAGTGTAATTAATACGGGGGTAGGGGGCTGCTTACTCTGCAGGTGGTTTCAGAGCCCCAAACGGCAAAGTTATACCTTGTATGCCGTTTCAGAGCTCAAGCTGCAAAAGTCCCAAATGTTGGGTCACAAGGTATGATATTAAAGTTGTTATAAGTCCTCACACCTGTGTTTCTGACCAACTGGCTATAGATTGGAGGTTCCAACAACCCCCTCCTCAGGTTCGATTGATTTGCTAGAGTGGCTCACAGAATTCAGAGAAGCATTTCATTTACTAGATTATCAATTTATTAAAAAAGGATATAACTTAGGAATAGCCAGGTAGAAGAGATGCATAGTGCAAGGTATGGTGAAAGAAATACAGAACTTCCTTGCCCTCTCCAAGTGTGTCATTCTCCTGGAATTTCCGTGTGTTCTCTAACCAGAAAACCTGTGAACCCAGTTTTTTTAGATTTTCATGGAGGCTTCATTACTTAGGCATGGTTGATTAAATTATTGGCTCTTGGTAATTGATTCAATCTCCAGCCCCTCTTTCATCCCTGGAGGTCAAGGAGTGGGCCTGAAATTTCCAATCCTCTAATGCCCCATCCTCAGGTGGTCCCAAAGCAAACTCTGTTAACAATTGGCTCCCTCGGTTAATAACTTACAGTTTCCCTAATTTTTGCCCTTGTTTCTAACTTAGGACCAACTACAAAAAGCCAAATACGCACCACTATCCAATCACATAATATGCCCTTCTTCTAGTTAGCCTACTTGCAGCTTCCTTATGCCAATGGCCTCCAATAGACTTAGGGAACGCATTCAGCCTTTCCCTTTTTCTATTATTAATCTTTTCTACTCCTCTGTCTGCTTTTGAGTCTCTGCCCAAATTTAGGCAGTGGTGGCTGACTCCCTTACTGTAGCAAGCTCTGCATAAATAGCCTATGCCTGTTCTCATTTGGTTGGTCTTCGTTTATTTCTGCAAACCCCAATACATTAGTTTTGTGTCTGAATCTTTATGTTGTAAAATTCATTCATATGATGTAGAGATGTCATTAGTTCATTTTTATTGATATATGACTATCACAAATTATTTTACTGTAAATGGCTGTTTGGTCTCTTTCTAGCTTTGGACTTTTAGGAATAAAGCTGCTATATAAATTTGTACATGTCATTTGGTGAATACAGCATATGACTATATGGAACTGCTGGGTCATAGGTAGATGTATTCAGCTTTAGTAGATACTGCCGAGCAGAGGTATAATTTGATAGAATTTTGTCCTAATATAATATCTATATATTTCCATGCTTGAAAGTCTTATTGATTTTAATACTTGAAAGTCATTTTTTTCTGCAAAAAAAAAAAGTTGTAAAATTGAAATTTGATTTAACCAAACTTCTGTGACCATAAGGCTATATTAAAATTTACCTCTTGCACTGAGTTATTGGTTATTGGTAGTACCCAATTGATAAAAATAACATATTATAAATTTGAGAAAATATTAATAAACATAAAAAGCAAGATAGTATTAAGAAAGCATTACTTATAGAAAGAATTCAGGCTTTTAAAAATTAGTTAATATATCTATGAATAAATATTAATTATTGCTCAAATGAGATAATATTCAGCATCACTTTATTCTTATTTTTAATTTTCTATGTTAAGTGCTAAGTAACTGTGTTCACAACAAGTAGACAGAAATAGGAGTCCATTATCACAATATCAGTTCATTACTTGAACTCCTTTTGAGTAATGTGCCAAAATTTTTTTTTTAACATTTTTTCTCCAAAATGATTTTTGAATTATTTAGAGCTTGACAACTGGATTATATCCTCCTTCAGTACTGTTGAAAGGAAAAGTTTGAAACCTCTGATTAGCAAAAGATTTTTGTTTGTGCCCTGGAATTGTGTTGTTTTTTTTGTGTGTTTGTGTTTGTTTTGTTTTGTTTTTATCTTTAGTGGGGATATGCTTAGCACATCAACTGGGATGGGTGAGAGAGCTTTCTTTTACAAAGAGAGAAGGCAATTGTCTTAAGAAAGGTGTGGGCAAGGAGAACAACTAATAGCTTTCACCTCATACTCTTTTTTTCCAAGTCCATCAATTTCAGGAAAGTTGGTACTTGAAATTTTGGAATTTAATTTTCTTAAAATCAATTGAGTATGAAGTCCTTGGCTTCAGTTTAAAGCATGCAAATATAAAAGGTATAATTTGGCTATGAGCTATTATCATAGTTTGGACCTTCGTTTGAACCTAGTGAAGAGCTACTGAACCTCTGTGGATCAGAAAGAGTGACATAATTAGTGTTGTACTTTAGGGAATAGAGAAGGTATGGGTTTTCCCGATCGTTCAACAAATGCACTATTCTGTGTAGTATGGATTCAAAGATGAAGAAAAGAAATCCCCTGCTTTCCTGTAGTTTAGATTCTAATGGGAAAAGACAATAAATGAATACTATATGAATACTAAATGAATACTAAAGCATTCCAGTGAGCGATGAATACTTAAAAAAATGTAAAACAGGGATTATTCTGGATAGTGTGGATACAAAGCTCCTGTTTCATGAGTTTACATCTTAATGGGGGAGACTAGAAATAAACGAAAACAAGAGTATAATTTCAGGTAGTGATAGTGCTATTTAAAAAGTTAGGGGGGTGCATGGGAAGGTTAGAGAGTTTATTTTTTAGAAAGGGTGGTCTGAGAGATGAGATGACATTTTAAGAGATCTGATCCTCAACCTGAATAAAGTGATCAAGTATGCCATATGAACATTTAACTATTAAAAAGAATTTCACCAATTAGAATAGCATCATGAAGGCTAGAAACACAGTATACTTGACATATATAAAGAAAACAAGAAAGCTAGCCTAGATAGAGCAGAGCTAGAAAGCACAGAAGTAGGAAATGAAGTTGAACAAGTAGCCAGGTGCAAAGTAACACAGGGCCCTGAGGGCATGAAAAAGACTGCTTATTATGCTAAGGATGGAGAAAATACTTTGTCCTGATTTATATATTAAAAGGATCACTGGCCACTTTACCCAGAATAGAATGCAAGAAGAGGGATTAGGACCTCTTGGATTAGGCTGGTAGAGGAGAAGGGTAAGATTATAAGCAAGGGATGGACTAATAATAATGTCTAATGTCTTTCTAAAAAAATGCTAGATAGAGTTACAAAATGAGAAGAGGAAGACATTCCTAAGACTCTGAAGGCAGAGTAACGGAAACTGAATATAGATGGCAGTGTCGTAGGAGAAAATGGAAAATAGGAGGCAGCTCTAAGGCTCTGAAAATTGATAATTAGGAGGATGTTGGTACCATTAATTACAATAAAATAGTGAAGACCAGTTTTGGAGAGAAAGGAGCAGATATATTTTGATTACAATGAGTATATCTCAATGCAGATGTTTAGCTGATATAGGCCATACATTTATCTTGTCTCCAAATAGAATTTGAAGCCACTTTCACAAGTTTCAAAGAGGAAAAATCAAGGAGCTATTCATTTAGGAGTGATTACTACTATGGGCAAAAATGCTTACATGAGAGTGAGAAATGAAAAGCCTGGGAAATAGATTTATTTGTAAATTCCTTTTAAAAATGTGGCATACCACAGTATGTAAAGATGGTTATGGAGCTACACTGTCAAAGTTCAAATTCCTGCTACACTCTTTTCTAATTAAGGTTGAGTTAAATCTTCTGGCCTTAATTTCTTTATCTCAAAATTGCTATAATAGGACTTATCTGATTGGGTTATTGTGGAACAGAAGTTGTTAATAAAGTTCATAAAATTTCATAGCCTCTGTAAACCTTGAATAAAAAAATATTAATTTTATTTTTATTAATCTCTCATGAAAATCTTTTCTTCAATCACGAAGGCGGCCAACAAAACATGATAGTGTTCGTAGTTCGTGTGGCTTTATTTCCTGTAGAAATGAGATATTTCATGTCAGAATACAATGGTAACAGGTATTTTTAAATATTTTCATCATCACTACTTCAAAATTACCATATTCACTAAAATTGCTGTTAGATATGCTGCTAGATTGCATGATATGCAGAAAGTATCTCCAGGCCTCATGCCACTTAGATGGCCAAGTGCCTTTTGGTCAATCATAATCACACTGTGAAGTCTGAATATTTATGCCTTAGTTCTCACATCTACATTGCTTTCCAGTATTCACAAATATAAATATTTGTTGACCATCGGGTGGAAGGTGAATTGTTTTAATTTAATTAATGGTCTTTAATAATAATTGATTCCTTTGTAATCCTACGTCTTTAATTTTTGTATTTAGAAGTATTAAGACTGGGTCAATTATAGACTTCATCAGACTATGAAAGATGTTCATGATCCTAGTGAAGAAATTTCGAGACAGAAATAAAAGGGTATATACGAAACAGTATAATAGTAATTGGCTCATATCAAATAATCAATAAAAAGTCTGCTGCTATTGTTTTTAAGATGTTCAGAGAGCAGGAATTGAATTAAGTACTATTCATTTTTGCATTCGAAGAGTCTAGTACAGCACTTCGCACTTTGGCGCTCCATGAATGTGGAATGAAAACGAACTGAATCAACCAAATGGTGTGTAGACAGGCTCCTCAGGCCTCACAATTAGGTCTGCAAGAAACAGCTGTACAGTCGTGGGCGGCTTCTACGCATCCCAGGACTCTGCCTGTTAGCGGGCTTCAGAAGCTCAGCATGTGAGTCACAGCTGTGTCCCTAAAAATGTCCACTGGGAACGGAGACTGACTGCCCTTGGCAAGAATGACCAGGTCCTTACTGAGTCCTCAAAGCTCTTCTCCATCACCAAGAAGGCAATTATATCTGTCCACGGTTCCAGGTAAAATGTTGGACAGACCCTTCGCATATTCCTGGAAACTAGTGTTGGCTTCAGTAGCTGGACAACATTCCAGCCAGGTCAGCGAGCAGGAAACCGTACTCCCCGCAGCGCAGGTCTCAGGGAAGAGTGCGGGGGGCGCAGCGCGCGCGGAGGCTGCTCCGTGGCCACGCCCACTTCCTGCCCCGTCCCGCGCCTTTCCAGGTCCCCTCCGCCGGTGAACCGGATACTGTCAGCTTCCTCCACTGCGTCCTCGGCCGCCGCACGGGTCCCTGGCGAAGCCGCGGGCACGCACGAGGGCACAGGCAGGGGGCTCCCGGCGGCTGGTCTGGCAGGTGTAGAGCGGCGGTAGGAGCTGGGCGCGCACGGCTACCGAGCGTGGAGGAGACACTGCCCTGCGGCGATGGGTGCCAAGGGCGCTCCTTCACGCCGGAGACAGGGCGGGCGGCGGCTGAGGTACCTGCCCACGGGGAGCTTTCCGTTTCTCCTGCTCCTGCTGCTCCTCTGCATCCAGCTCGGGGGAGGACAGAAGAAAAAAGAGGTATATCGCATCCCTTGGCCTTCCCCTGCAGGCTAGAGAGGGCTGGGGCGGCCATGGGCGTGCCCGGGCGAGCCGCGTTGCTAGGCAGCCCCGCCGCGTTGCTAGGCAGTCTGGCCGCCGGGCGTGGGCGGTGGCCGCCTTCGGGCGGGAGCCCAGTCTGTGCGAAGCAGTGGGTGAGGCCTTTAGGTCCTACGATGGGGGTTTAGCTCAGTCCTTTCTCCTAAAACAAGGAAGCGTCCCACGTCTGCGCCTCAGCGCTTCATGCCTTTCAGACACGGGGCGCTTTTGACCCTAAGTTGGAGGTGGATCTTCTGGCGCTTGAGTCTCTAAAAGGGGCGTGTTAGGTGTGGAAACCCTTTGGGAGTAGCAAACCTACAGAAACTATGCCGTATTTTCATTACTCTGCCCCCTTCGTTATCGGTTTCAGGAGGCAACAGAGTATGTTGAGAATGTGTTTTAAGTTGTTCTGTATTCTTAATTATTCATTTTTATAGCTATGTGTTTACGTTGTACTTAGTGTATAATTCTGCGAGTAACCTCATATTGTTATGCAAATTTGTGAGGGTCAGATAACCTGATTTCAATCTGAATACTTTAGTAACTGATGAGGGCGAGGGTGGAAGTAACTAAAGTAGTTGTGGAATTCGTATCAGTTATCCATCTTTACCTTGGATAGTCGACCTAGTAGGATCAGAAAAAACACATTTTGGAAATGTGAGTAAGGTTTCCAATGCTATACCATTGTAGTAAAGATATTCTCTTTGTATAATTCAAGGTGATTTTTCGTGATGTTTACACACGTGGCTCAAATCTAATTCAGGTTTAAAATATTAACACAACTGTCTTGATAGTTGGGTAGGGAGAATGAAAAAAAAAAAAGCCTTTGATACCACCAACAAAATAATTCTGATTCTCTGGTCTTTTTTACCTTTACCTGAAAAAACTCTAAACTCAATTCTTCTCTTTCGCTTTTTAATTTTAACATGAAAGTAGGCCACACAAAATTCTTGGTGGAGTTCAGCTAAGAGGTTTAGAGAAGAACCATTGTTAAATTAAAACTGTGCTTTCAAATATAAATTAAAGATATGTATTCTAGCATTTGCTATTTACCATATTCCAAGAGTTACTTTTTATAGTTTTTCTTGAGAAAGGGAGGAGATTAAGAAGTAGGGTTTCGTTGTTGTTGATTACCAGAGCAGACAGCAGTAAAAAAATGAGGGACTGCAGGGAAATTATGATTTTTTATCTCCTAGAAAGATTACAGTGACCACAGTAACTTTCAGTTGAAAGAAAAAAAAAACCTAAAAATAATTCTAGAAAGCGAACATCTTCAAAACATCTTAGCATCTCCAATTATAAGACTACTTTAACGGGAAAACATTTGTTAATCTAGTATAATTGTAAATTACGATAATGTTTCCATTAAAATATTTTTATAAACTATATTTAAAAAATAAAAAATTAGAGAGAAAATTGTTGATTAAAAAAGATTGTCTTCCAAAACTCCTTTTCTTTTAAACAGGAGAGTCTAATACAAGCATAAGTCGTTTTATTACACTTCTTTTTACTGCGCTTCACAGATGTGTTTTTTACAAATTCAAGGCAAGACACTTCACCAGCAAAAAGTTTATGACTCATTTTATTGCAATACTTGCTTTATTGTGCTGGCATTCTGGAACTGAACTCACAATATCTCTGAGTTACTCTGTACTACTATTTGGTGTACTACTATTTGAAGAATACGCATATTTAAGGAAAAGAAGAGCAAAATAACAAATCGTTGAACTTTTAAAACATTATTCAGTGAGCATGCATATCTCTGAAATGTCCAGTTCTCTGTGTGGTACTCAGGACAAAAACTGCGATCTCTTCCAATACTGGAAGAAAAACAGAACTAAAAAGTATAGCAGTAGGACCTTACATGTTACTGACATAAGTACCAGAGTGGACTTGGCATGAATGATGTATTCCTTCATTTTGGGGAAGGCCGATTGAAAGCTAAAGTTGAGCCTGGAGTCATTAAAAACTAATTTTTGACTCCTCAGTCGTGTTGTGATTGACTTGTAGGAGACTAGATTCCTAGTAGTGTATCATTTGCTTTTCTAGTAAATTGTGAGCTTCCTTTATGTTGATGGTTTCTGTATTATGTCGTTAACACATCAACTAATCACCTTTATGTAGAATTGTTTTACTCTATAATGAACTCTTCTGATAATATAAAAAGAACTCAAAATCCGTAATTATTTCCAGTGGACTGACTGCCATAATGAAAAGCAGCTATTATAATATCCTTTCCGCCAGATAATTATTAGCTATAACCTACATGTATTAAGAAAGAGTGAACCTAAGTTTCTTTTCCATCTCCCCCCCACCCCCACTGTCTCCAAACTGTGCCTTCTACAGTCCCTAACACCAACTGGAGCATTTTCATACATCTGTGTGCCAAAGCCAGAAATTCGGGCAGATTTCAAACCTTTTCTCACTAGTGTCTTTTTTTTCACCCTCTTTTCTAAATATATCTTTCCTAAAGATAAATCTAAAAATATCCTCCTGAGACTGATTACTAATGCTATCTTTGAGGATTACTCTTTAAGTATTGTTGAAATATCTGTAGGATGCAATCCGAAGTAATTTGCATGCTATTTAGTGCTTTTTCTTGGTGAGCCTTTGTCTAACGCTCCTGTTCTATATCTCACCACACTTACATGCTTCCTTCCATTTTGGATGCAGGACTCCTCCTCTTTGCTCACCTAGCTGGATCTCTGTGCTTATTTCTCTATAACACTTATGTGAATTTCTGTCTATTGTTAGTACAGATGAGACCCTGGTGGTGGGCAGCAGAAATGGTATTGAGGTTCATTTTTGGAAATGACGAGGATAGGAGCTGAAAGGAAAGAGTGTAAGAATGTTTATATGGACTTTACTCAATACTTAGAATACTAGGAGGATGAAGAATTCATTAGATGACAGTGTCTAAATTTGGTGATGTTATATTTTTAAGGTATAACTCATAGAGGAGCAGAAGGTTGTAAAACGAAGAGAGTGCTAGCTCTCCTCTTGTCCCCGGGTAAAAGTTAAGAAGAATGAATGGTTTCCATCTTAGTAGCTTTAGGGTTCTAGCAAAGAGTAAGAGTAAGAGAACAGTCATTGTAGGTATATAAAATGTAAGGAATTAATTGTGATTTTTGAAAATTTTACATAAGCTTTTTTCTTTGATTTGTTGACAGTATTGCAGTCTTAAAATGAGAAATTGTTAGGTAGTTAATGGTAATCTTCATTTCTCTCATAACTTTTCAAGTTCTCAAACCAATTTTCTGATGTTATGACATTTTTATGAATCATAAACTTTTTGTGTTTGCAGTATTTCACAGTTGTATAAAATTGCTTCTGTTTAAGTGATTTTGTAGAAATTTGACAACATTTAATATTTAAAAAATTTCAGACTGTAACGGTATCAACTCTAGCTAAATTTCTTACGGAGTGTTTCAGCTGTGGATCATTTTATGTGATATGTCGATATGAATTCAGAATAATTCATAGTTTTGTGATTAAAAATATATAAATACTGTATGATTTGTAGATATAAATTATTAAAACCATTAACAAATAGAGGTAAGAACCAATTTTTCAGTAAGCTTTTATATCTAAGAAAGAAATGGAAATACAGTAGCAATAACAACTAGGCAGGAATCTCTGGCTTCAGAGATTTTGGAGATTAAAAACTGTTGGTAACATTTTCATATAATCCGGGGTGTCATTGTAGAATAATTGCCTGAGGTTAGTACTGCAGTGGTTTACCTACCATGAATTTCTTTTGAGATTTTTATCATTTGTAAATTGTATATGAAATGTTCTAAAATAATCTTATCTCTTAGAAAGTGTCTGTAGCTAATAATAGAATTGCTTGGCAATTATCTTTCCAGCATTTTACATGATCCTCTTAAGATGAATAATCCACTATGAGCATTAAGAAATAAGATTCTCTGAAAAACAAAACAATAAAGTAAACAACTCTTTTATTAAAAGAAGAAATGGGATATCAATACAAAGGTGATCTGTGAGTATGTTAGTTTTCCATCAATGCATAACAAATTACTGCAAATTTAGTGAATAGAAACAACACCCATTTTAAAATTACAGTTTCTATAGGTTAGATGTGTGGCATAGCTAGGTTTTCTGTTCAGGATCTCACAGGCTGAACTTAAGGTGAGCGAGGCTGCATTTTTACCTGGATCTCTAGGTCCTCTTTTCAGCTCATTTAGATTTTTGGCAGAATTCAATTCCTGGCAGTCATAGGACTGTGTTCCTTATTTTTTGCTGGCTATGTTCTCAGCGTTTTGAGATACCCTCAAGTCCTAGTTTTGTGGCCCTTTCCATAAGCAGTTTAAAACAGAGGTGTTTGCTTTCTTCCAGACCAGTAGGGTCTCCCCTCTGACGCTGCACTTGCCTGGAAAATGTTCACCTGATGAGGTTAGGTCCACCCAGTGTAATTTCTCTTTTGAGTAACTTAAAGTTAACCAGTTAGGAACTTTCTGAAAATCTTTGCAATATAAAGTAACATAATTGTGGGAGTGCTATTCCATTGCATTCACAAGTCTTGTCCATATTTATGGAGAGGGAATTATATAAAAGGTATGTGTCACTGGCAAATTTTTTAGAATTCTACCTACTAACATGGGTGGGCTTACACTTTGAGATTTTTATATATATTTAAATAGTAGCTTATAAACAACATAAACAGCTATGATAGTGTATAGAAACGTTATTTGAGACATTTAGCAGTGGTTATAAAATTAAAGTGATAACGTGTATCAGTCAGAATTCAATCAGAGAAACAGGTCCACAAGATGAATACACATGGATGTACGTATGTATCTATTTGGATTTGTTACAGGGATTTGACCTCATGGAATGGTGGGAGCGGTTAAGTAAGGATATTGTTTGCATGTTTGCTGTTGGAGCTTGTGGTCCAAATGCAGTTGGGAAAGGAACTGTTGTAAGGTGAGGAAGAACAAGAACAAGCTGAAGCTTATGAAGATGGAGTGAAATCATCCTCAGAGTGATTTTAAAGCTCATTGTTCTGAAACTGCATAGTACTGAGAAATAGTTATTTGCAAAAATAATTTAAAATGATAAGAATTATTTTAAAGAGCTTACTCATCTTACAGCCTTAAACTGATAGATAAGTTTGGAAAAGTAATAGATACTTTCTTCTTCACAGGGGAAACTAATAATTAAAAATTAAAATAAATTAAGAATTTTATAGAAATGCCTCCCTCCACTCATTATGGGAGAAACCATTATTCTTCTATCAGATATCTACTTAAAGTTTCAAAACAGAAAAAATATTTATTTTGAAGTTTATTAAGTTTTTTTATTATTAAGTTTATTTTTTTATTTTTGTGGTTGATACTTTATGTATCTTTGTAAGCCTCATAGCAATGGACCTTGCATTTCCAAATTGTGCTTATTAATTATAGAGAGTTTAAGGAAGATAGATCGAAGTTGAGACAGCCATATTGTTTTTGAGTTAACATTTCTCTATTTGCTAAAATAAAAAAAAAGATAAAATGATTTCTTATCTTATTTGAAATATTCATAACATCTTTCATTTAGCTGCCAACAGATTGGTGTGATAAAAATGTAAATTATGGAATCAGTTGTCTACATTTCTCATTACTAAGTCTGAATAGTGGTGAGATTTAAAGTTAATGCCTTAATAAAATTGACAGTTTATATGGCATTATCCTATACGGTTTTGAACAGGACATACATCTTTTGAATAGCTACTTTTGTTTGTGCATATACAATGGCTCTCTGAACATATTTATCAGCAGCTTTTAGAGAGCTCCTTCTGTTGCTTTCCCACTGTGGCTTTCATATTTTTATCAGATGTTATTATATTTTTTATAAATTCTTTGATAGTGTGCCAGAGTTGTTTACCACATCAATTTTTCTTTTTCATAGATATAAGCTAGACTATATTCTCTAGCTGCTTTTACATTTATCCAGGGCCATGTGACAAAGTTCTGGGCAATGGAATGTAACCGTGATTCATGTCATCTCTAGCATTGATTGCATCACAAGCTTCCTTGTGAGGGTCTGTGTTAGTGTGCCACTAAAATTCAGAAGGCAAAAAAGGAGGAGAAAGGATGCTGCTCTTCAGAAATAGTTGAGATAGATTCAGGAGACCACTATATTGGTATTCTATTGTTGCTGTAGCTAATTATCACAAATTTACTGGCTTAAAACAACACATTTATTTTATTGTAGTTCTGGAGATCATAAGTCCAAAATCAGCCTTACTGAACTAAAGTCAAGGTGTCTGCAAAACTAGTTTCTTCTGGAAGCTTTTCTGTGTGTTTTTCAGATTCTAGAGGTAGCCTGAATTTTTCCTGATCCCTTATTTGTAGCACTCCAACCTTGTTCATCTCCTATTGATTGCTGACCTGACCTCCCTCTTTTAAAATCCTAATGGTTATATTGGGCCCACTCAGCTAATGTAGGATATATCTCATGATATATCAAGATCCTTGATATATCAAAGATATATCAAGATCCTTTTCTTAATCACATCTACACAGTTCCTGTAGAATGTAAGGAAACATGCTCCAAGGTTCTGGGAATTAGATTGTGAATATCTCATCCGGTAGGGCATTGTTCAGCATATCACAACTATTCACTTAGCTGTTGCTGACCAAGGTACTTGTTGGAAACTTTCAAGTACTCTTAAGAGCGCCAGGTGAGCTCTTGAGAATCACTGAGAATACTCACTGAGATCGTTGGTAGTTGCTTTACTCTACTTTCTTCTGTACTCCCCGATGATGCTCTTAAGCAGCTTCTAATTTCCAGTATTAAATACCTTCATATTTGGAGTACATGGAATGATTTCTGTTTTCCCGACTGATACAGCTCTTTTTGTATGACTATTGGGCAATGTAAAGAGTGACCTTGAAAGTCATGTGTTGTAGATGGCAGAGCAGCCATTAGCCTAGGTGTCAATGACTGTGTGGAGGAGATGACTGAATTCTGCTCTGGAGTATTGTATAGATATAAGTCAATCTATTTGGGGGCTCTATTTGGTGCCATGGTACTACAGTCTAGTTTACTTTTAATAATAGAAATGTTGAAAACTAAATACTAAAATATCTCTGTATATTTAAACACACCTGGTTTATAACAGTATTTTCTGTACTTACATTTATGAGTATATTGTGCAAGGAAAAGAGATTCCTAACATTTGCGTCCATCATTTATTAAAAAATCAGTGTCTCAGCCTTACTGGTTTGCATTCTCAGTTTCTTCTCTGGACTATATTATCAGATGATGACACTGTTTGCATATTAAAACAGTGCGCTCATGTATACTTTTTGCAATATTTAAACTAATGAATGGAATTCAATAGCTATTCTTTAATATATCCCTCTTATGAGATGCAACGGTTTGATTACCAGTATAGTTTCATCATCACATTTAAACTGTTTTTAGAGCTCAGAAACAAATCTCAGTGGCTGGTGTTTTTAAGAATATAGCTTTAGAACCATTGCATCATCTCATTTCTCATAGAATTATTTTAAGCAAGTGCTATTGTTACCATTTTTAAGATGAGACAACCTAAGTTGCTTTACTCTACTTTCTAATTTTTCTGCCAAGGTGACAAAAACTTAGATCTTATGATTTAAGTTCACTACTTTTTCTATCAGGTATGTCTCAGACTAGACAAATACTGGTTTACCTTGTCTCATGGAAGACATATTCATGAAAGTCGTAACATGCATTGTATTTTGTTTTAATTTGTATTGTGTTCTCTTTTGGTCTTTACTTATTAATCATTGCTGGTAGGGTACTTTTTGAATCTGCTTTTGGCTAAGACAATGGTGGGGACAATTGGGAATCCATAGGAAAGGCTCTAATCATAGCTTTCTTAACTCTGTTTTCTTTGTTAAGTCACTCCGTCTTTCTGCGTCATAATACTTTCATCAGTTAAAAAAATTAGAGTTGAGCTAGATTAAAGATGGCTTTCAACTCTCACACCTTATCATTCATTTTAACGGAAAAATTGGAAAATAATTCAGGCAGTAGGGGAAGCTTTATTTTCAAAAGAGCACTAAAATCAATATTTTTTCGATTAAAAACATTCTCATATCTTTAGCCACCACTAATCACTCTCCTGGTGGTTTCCTAGCATATTTTTTATTCTTTCAAACATTAACATAATATCCTTTATATTATTGAACTTCAGATCTCTCATTTGTACAGTATCTTGCCCAGATTAGGTGCTTATTTATTTGCTTAATACTTAGAAGAGTATCAAATACTTTTTAAGATTACAAGGCACCCCCTTAACTGAAATTAAATAGTACTTGGAAAGAGGCCAGTGTATGAGTCTAGTTAAAATGGACAATATTTCATAGAAGTGTAAAAAAACTTTGAGGTTATCTACATAAAATTAAATCAAAATGAATCTTTGTTCAGTTGATCATATGCTTGAAATTTAACTTTTAATTGCAAGTAATAATGCTTTGTTAGAATGAATAATGAATGAATACATGCTCATGAATATATGATCATTTTTGGTGTGATTTTTGGTGTGATTTTTGGTGTGATTTTTCTCAATAGAATTGTATGATAGCGTGATGGATATCTTCAGTTAATGCTTAACGTTTGGAGCATGATTCTGGAAGTCATTTTAAGAAAATATCTTTAGGTTTTCCAATTTCCTCAGGGGCATCTTTCAATTCTTTGATACTCATATCATTCTTTTTTGAAGTACCTAACGTCATTTTTTTTTTCTCTTTTCG
This sequence comes from Macroglossus sobrinus, assembly GCA_004027375.1. Lineage (NCBI taxonomy): Eukaryota > Metazoa > Chordata > Mammalia > Chiroptera > Pteropodidae > Macroglossus > Macroglossus sobrinus. Next base: position 49,249 of record PVKZ01002096.1, read on the forward strand.
TGTTAGTTGTTATAATCCTGACAGGTCCTCATTTGTCAGTGGTTTTGTGTATAATTTGAGTGGTTCTCCTGGATCATTTTTTAAAATCAGTTGGTTTAAATCTATTGCCGTCCATAAGATTGCAGTAGAATGTGAAAATGACCAAAACATAGTGTGACATGGTATGTTGGAATAGTTGCTAGAGTGACATTAAAATGGACGTCTGCATAGGGACTACTTTGTAAATGGTTGGACATTAGTGAATATAAAACAGTTCTCTATGTATCTTTGTTATTTTTTGTGTGTGTACAGGTTGAGTACTTGGATAAGGAGCATCTATGGCATATGCAGGACTGACAACTGCTATGAAATTGCTGAGTTGAATGGCTTGTTTGTGTTTAGGTTGCTGGTAAGGACGGTCACATTAAGGTGTGTCAGCTATTATTTTTGTCTTCTGTAGGCCTCCCTTCTTTTCCCTCCTCTTTGTTTTCTTAATAGTCTCTCCTTTATGACCATATAGGTAGGTATATATTACCAGGCTAGGCTAGTCTAACTACTCATCCCACTTGTGATATTTGACACAAGGTTGGGCAAGTGATTTAGAGTCATTCACTGTGATTCTTCTAAGTGACTAGCAGAAGGGTTACCTTGCTAATTGGCCTGTGAAATTGGAAGAATGTGATTTTTAGGTTGCTTATCACTTCTGGCATGAAAAACTGATGTACAGAAGCTAAGCAGATAAATAAATGAGATTTTCACTAATTCAGTAAACATTTGAGTATTAATTTTATGTAATCTTTGATCTAGGTGCCACCAATACAGAAATAAACAAAACATATAAAAACCATTGTCCTCCTGGAGCTTCTATGGGTAGAGTGAGTACTAACAACACCAACCAAGTTCTTGGATCCAGTCATCCCTGAAACCAGATCAATCTTCAGCCTTCATTGTTATATATACACATACAGTTCTTTTTCATCCACGTTAGATTGCGTTAGGCTTTTGTCATTTTAAATTAAAGGTGTTTTGATAAATAAAGCCATTTATTTCTTTCAGCTTTCATTAAGAAGATAATACAGAATTTAAAATATATAAGTAAATTCAAATTGGTGAATTTGATTAAAATTTATCATGTATTTTACCTTTTCAGTTTTTGGTAAATGGAGATTATCATGTCCTTCATTTTTTTCCTATTTCATTCCAGTCTTTAACCTTATGTTTTCTGGTAAATCTCTTTGGTTGACTATTTTCTTTAATCATTCAGGAAGTTGTAATTTCTAATATTTCCAAGTAGACCTGCTTTAGACTTGATAGCTTTTTTGGTAAATCACTTTTTAAGAGTATTATACAATTACTTACGCATTGAATGAACAAATTTTGAGAAATTATTATAATTCAATTTTAAAATTTCTTTTATTCCTATTATATATAATTAAGAATATATGAGAGAGATGTTTATTTGCACCCTTACAATTAAATCATTGAAATATTTTTGTCCTAGATACTTCTGTATTTGGCCCAGCAATACTCTAAGATAAATAAGCAACTTAATTCTTTTAGTTACTCATTTGTGTACTCATCTATCTTCATTTACATAGTTTTTCTTGATACCTGTTGGAAAATGTATGGGCAGTTTATTTTCATACAAAATATATACTCCTTAAATTTAGACTAATTGAGGTGAGAATCAGGATATTTTACCATATGAATTTGAGATAAACTTTAGCATGATCTTAATGAAACTACATAATACATATACATAAAGTTTATTTTATCTGTCTAAGAATATCTGTACAATTATCCTGACATCTAGAGTAGGGCAAAGGCCAGAAGGAGCTAGGTATTTAGAAGTAGGGTGACCATGTAAGGTCCAAGCCAGGACATCTGAGAGTGGAAAAAGGTGCAATTAATAATTTTGGTGCAATACCAGGAATAAACTGGGACTATCCCTGGGCTAGCTGGGACATATGGTCACCTTAGAAATGGGACAGAAGGGTTTTAAATGGATACACAGTTGTGTTTAATGCATTTTTGTTGACTGATTAGAATGATTGTATAGGAGTCCTCTTAGAAATTTCTCTTTATTTAAACACTGTGTTACACTCTTGTGTCTGATTTGTTATCCATTTGATGCTGCACAAGGGTTTTGTATGTTGCTCTAGTTGCTTAGTGCTGCCTAGTTATTTAATTTTTAAACTCAACTTTTAGAATTTAACTGTGCTATTTGTCTTTTTATCAGTTAGGAAGCAACTCATTTTCATTAAAAATAGAGGTTTATTTGCATCCATATGTTTATAAGTAATGAGTTTGGATTATATATACAAAACATTGCTGGAAAAATTTTCTTAAAAGAACATATAGATATAAAAAAGGTACCCACAGTATTGTTACTCATTTATTGTTTAGAGGCTGTCTATAACATTGTACTGGTAATTTTCTCAATATAGTGCAACTCTGATTTTTCACATAATATATATTCCCTTTAAAGTAATTTATTTCAGGAAAACACTAGCACGTTTTAGTCTTTCCTGATATTAAAACAATATTTTGTACACACAGACACTACACATATACATCGAGTATTGAAACCTATTTATTGGATGGCAGCTAAACTTCCCAGTGATTCTTAAAATTGATTAAAAGGTTATATTCTTTGGTTCGAAATATGTTGCAAGTATGTGTTAGCAAATGAAATACATAAATTCAAATGCAGACTTATGCCCCGGCCCCCCATCTCCCGCTTTGTTAACCTAAGGAAAACTCAATCTTTCATTGAGCAGCAACTACTAGTAGTTTCGTGCTTGGAAGAAGAAATTTGGAATTATTTTTAAAACATGTTCTTATTTAGAATTAATTAAAACAAGGGGTAATATTTACATTTTGTTGGTATGTTTTAACATAATTTATAATAACCAATGACACTAACTACCATTTATTAAATACCTGCTGTGTACTGTGCTCTAAGTGTTTATATATATCTTCTTCAAAGCACCACAATAGCCAAGTACAATTTAATTTTATAGACGAGGTTCAGAGAGTTGAAGTAATTTTCCCCAAATCATGCAGCTAGCAATTGTGCCATTATTCAGGTACCTCATTGACTTCCAGGCTGTTCCTCTTAATTAACTACTATTGTGCTTCTCATACTGAAAGTTGAAGAGCAGATGCATACCTCTGGGAATCTGGAGGTACAGCATGAAGCCACCTGATTATTCAAAGTGTCTTTGTGATCTTATATTTTTTATTAAAACATTCTGCAAACTTTACTTTCTATTCCATTATTATTATTTTTTTAATTCTTAAAATGCAATGGTCTCAGTTGTTGATTATAATTGTTGCTTCATGATGGTATACCATGTTTTTCTTGGCACACTATCAAGTCACTCCAGGGGTGCCTAGGATTATTCTGTTCGAGAAATGAGAATCAGAGGTATACTGCCTTCCAATAGAGTCAGCATCTAAAGTTATTTCCAACTTCAGCCATGCGGGGCTTGTATATATCAAGCAGTAAAAACAATTCTTAAACAGCAGTGTGGTGGAAGCTGCTAGGTTGACCTCATAGATTCTGCTGGTAAGGAGGCAGGGAGCGTAAATGGATTTAGGTAGTTTATTACTCCATCCACAGCAGGCAGCATAATGTTCAGGTTCAGATGGGTTCCCATTCTCCTCACGTCCTGTGAGGAGGATGCAGAGGTGGGCTCCGGTGGATGCTGTGCACTCAATAGGGCTGTGTCACAGCTGAGGAACTCTCAGTTTAGGAAACCTCAGTCTTTTAAGGGGAGAGCTAGAAAATCTATCCAGCCTTTGCCTATAGGAGATATATCTTTATTTTTCTGGTTAGGAAACAACTTTGTCCTCTGACCCAAACAGAAAGCCTGTCTCTAGTTTACTAGACTTTATATTTTTTAAACATTATTGAAAAGATATTTTGGAAGAGAAGCTGTCACAAGACATGCAGAAGTTGGATATTTGCCTCTCATCTGAATGCCATCTTACAACTTCTCTGGCAATTCCAAATATAAGGGTAAATAAACATCTTCACAGTACGGTTACAGAATGAAGCCAATCCTTCCTTAGGTATTTTAGCTATTTCCATTTGCCATTTTTGGGTTATATTTTGTTCCTGGAAAACATTTAGATGGATCAGCCAATTAGAGGCTAATAAACAAGTCTAATTTCATACTTCCAGGTGTAAGGAATGCCTCATGCTGTGGAACTAAGGGTCCTAGTGTTATAATATTTTAAGGTTTTTTTGAAGGGGAAAAGGCAATTTAACTTTTTTTTTGTACAGAATAGTTATTATTTAAATTTTTTTGAATTGTTTAGAAAAATTATATATTTACTGTAAGCTTACTCATCAAAAGCAATTAGTGATTTAAAAAAATATACTACATTTCCATTTAAAATGCATATTCTTTGGGACAAATTCAATCAATTGAATCATTTGTGTATATATACACACATTTTTGTATATAAATGTATACTATAGAAATAATAGGACTTTTGTAAAGGTAATTTTTTTGTGTGTTTGATTCTTAATACTTTGTTTAAAAAGGACTAAGGCTCTCTTGTAAAGTGGCCAGTGTGGTATAAAAATACTGAGCTATAATACTTTGATTTTATTTTACAACTATTATTTATACTTATCATTTTTATGTGAAATGGAATCTTTTCATGGCAACTAATTGAAATATTAAGAACTTTAATATCTAATATACGTGTGTACATTATCGTTTCATTAGTTAAGAGGTTAGTGTATATTTCTAAAATTCCTTTGGAGTATATTTATTTTGTAAATATATAATTATTTTACAGATAAAAATTTTATCTTACATTTTTAAAAATTCACATTACCATTTTTAAATTGGCAATTAAATTATGCAATATTTATAAATAACTTGTAAACATACATATAACTAGGTGACCGAATAATTGATACATTCTGGAATGAAAAGGGATGCTGATGATAATTACCCCACGGCAGTAGAGATAAACTAGGGCTGTTCCGAGCACATCTAATGCAAATAGCCTGAATAATGTTATTTCTTAACAACAGAAGTGGTATATCTTTGTTTAGACATTTTTAAAAAGCAGCTTTTTTGTCTTACACGTGGATCATAGAGTTAATAATCAAAATAATGTTTTATTAAAGATGTGAATCATGTCAGGACAATTGGATTTTTTGAGGCAGAAAGCATATTTCAAACTTTCTAATTTTCATTTGCTTATGTCTTATAGTTTGTCTCTATTATTTAACGAGTTATTGTCATCCTTTTTTTCTGTAATTCTTCAATCTTTTTTTTTTTTCAGTTCTTCAAACATATTAATAATAGCTACTTTGAAGTTAAGTTCAATATGTAGGCCCATCCAGTGGCAGTGTTTTTCTCACCTGCTTTTTTTCCCTGTGCAAGGATTGTGCTTTTTGTCATTTCTATGCATGTTTCTTATTGAAAACTGGACTTTAGATATTTAAGCAACTCTGGATTCTGACTACTCCCCTTTATCCACCAGCTCATTGTTGTTGTTGTTTTTATTTGTTTAGTAGCTTACTTGTATTGATTCTGTGGAGTCTTTCCCCTGCAATGTTCAACCTCTGATTTTAATGCTTATTGTTTGTCGTCGTTTTTATTTTTAAGCCTGGCTTTCTAGGAATTGCCAGTGATTGAGGTTGTGAGGTTAGAGGTTGTGTGATTAAGACCCCAGACTCAGTAAATTTTCCACCCTTGCTAATGGATATGTGTGTGATTTTGGGGATGTTTTCAAAATTCAGGGAGTTTAAAGGTCTGCCCTGCATTTAGCCAGGGCTTAGCAGCTGGCAAGCACTTTTTCAAATTCCTGAGCAAGCGTGTGTGGTGTTCCGGACCTTTAGGGATGAGTGTAATCTTTGCAAAGCTCTTTTTGGCCATCTCTTTCCCTGAATCTCTCTTAAATTTGTGATTAATATATTGTTTTCTTGCTGTTTCCAGTATCTTTTTTTTTTTTGTCTAATTGCTTGCCAGTATAATCTCTTTTGTTTATATAATAACTCAGACAATGCTGTGAGCTGCTAGGTCTCATGTCTTGCTTCTTTTCCTGACAGAGCCTTTGCTGAACTGTTTCAGAGCTGAGTTTGGGGGAGATGGTACCTATTTCTCCCTGAGTAACATCCCTCTGTGATTAGGAGTTAGAAGAGGATGGTAGCCCCTGGTCTTCTCAAGTGTGCACCTCTGAGTGGGGAACCTCCACATTATGTCCTCGTAAGGGGCTGGGCAAGGGAAGGGAGCTTCCTCCTCTTCTCAGACTCATCTGCACAGAATAGAACTTCTGCAACACACTGCATTTTTGGCTTAAGTGCCACAAATTCCCACTGTTCTTACCAAGGTTCATTAGATTATCTTCAATAAATGTTTCTTCTTCTTTTTTTTTTTTGTCATGCCATTAGGTTAGTATATAGAGAATTTAAAAGATCAATTGTTTTAGTTAATTTTCACCAGTTCAGTTTGTTTTGTTGAGGAAGAGGGTCTGTCAAACTCGTATCACAGCCATTCTGGAATTCCTGACTCTAGAATGCATATTAGAGATAACTTTATCCATCTGACGTGATGAAATTGATACAGGAGGTTAAGTGGCCTAATAATACCATGAATTAGTTGGTGAGGAACCTGAACTTTTTAAATTTCTCTTTCTAATTTTAGGTTCTACTCATTCCCTAATTCCAGTGGCTTCCAAATTGTTATTAACATAGATAGTATCAGAATTCAACTTTGAGATACTGTAACATCTTCTGAAACCAAACTAGCAAGGATGTGGTTGATAGAACCATGAAATCTTTCTCTCCACTAAATACCAGGGTTGATCTAAGAGTCTAGATTGGTATGTCCTCTTTTCTCATTATTCCATATGTATTTGTAGTTCCAAGGTGAATTTTCTCCCAGATAAGGAGGTCAGTTCTTCTGTGAAGAATATGCATATATAGCAGCTGTGCTGCCCCACTAAAATTGGTAATACCTATTAAAATTATTGTGTTTATTAATAAATGGCATAAAATATTTTTAATAAGTTAAAATTGGAAAAGTAACAACTGTAATTTGTACAGTTGTATAGTTGCTCTTTTTTAACATTATTTTTTGGGTTTAAGGCATACACAATTGATAGGTTCTAGTTAATGTTTTTACTTATTCTTTAAATTAAATATAGTAACATTTGAAAGAAAATATTGTTCTTCCTTCTCAGGATTGGTATGACTATTTGTGGTCTTCTGTGGTATTATATGAATTGTAGAATTTCTTTTTCGGTTGTCATAAAAAATGCCATTGGGATTTTGATAGGGATTGCATTGATTCTCTAGATCATTTTGGATAGTATGGACATTTTAACAGTATTAAGTCTTAATCCATGAACATGAGATTCTTTCCATTTGCGTCTTCTTTAGTTTCTTTTTTTAATGTCTCGCAGTTTTCATTATACAAGTTTTTCACTTATTTAGTTGTTTATATTTTATTATTTTGGGTGCTATTATAAATGGAATTTAAAAAAAATTCTCTTTCATGTGGTTTGTTGTTAGTGTACAGAAATGCATACTACTGTAGGAAATGCAAAATGGTGGGGCTATTATGAAAAACAATATGGAGGTTCCTCAAAAAATTAAAAATATAACTAACATGATATAGCAATCTCACTTTTGGATATTTATTCAAAAGAATTGAAATAAGAATCTTAAAGATATATCTGCACCCCATGTTCAATGCAGCATTATTCCCATTAGCCAAGATGCAGAAACAGCCTAAATGTCCATCAACCAATGAATGGATAAAGATAATGTGGTTTCTACATTTAGTCTTAAAGAAGAAAAATGTGACAACATGGGTAAACCTTGAGGATATTATACACAATGACTTGCCAGTCACTGAAAGATAAATACTGCGTAATTCCATTTATATGAGGTATCTAAAATTGTCAAATTCATAGAATCAAAAGTAAAATGGTAGTTTCCGGGTACTGGGGGGAAAAGGAAATTGGGAGTCATTAAACAATGGGCACAAATTTTCAGCTAAGTAAGATGACTAGGCGTTAGATATCTACCGTGCAATATTGTATCTATATTCAAACAATAATGTATTATACACTTAAAATTTTGTTAAGAAGGTAGATCACACATTAAGCGTTCCTACCATAATAAAATAAAATTTTAAAAAATTACCCTTCTCAAACATCATTCAAAACACTAATTACAAACAATGTGAATGAAACAAAACCTGAAAATGATGCTTCCTCATATCCCTAAGATGTATGTTCTGACTTTCTAGCCAGGATGCAATTAGGAATGAATGAAATAGGTTAACAGCAGTGAACATTTCTTGTAAGAGGAATCACTGCTGATGTGGTTTCCCTTTTCCTCCCACCTGTCATATGTTCCATCCCATCCCGGAAAATTAAGAACAATTTTTTTTTATATAGCTTCTTTTGATTCTAATGATTATGTGATCCTAATTTGGATTAAAACTGCAGATTGGGAATAGTTCTCTATAAGTTTTGGCAGGTTTTTAACTTTTTTTGGTAGCAGTTTTATATTTAAGAAGGTAAAAATGTAAAAAAAAAAATGTGGTTAACCTAATGAGTACATTAACTATCCTTATATGTTAAAAACAGCTACTTATAGGAAGTGTGATCAAACACAGTGGCATAATTGTTTAATATTTTTGTGTGAATTTAACATATTTAGATAGATAATTAATGTTAAACTTATTCTAAATTGTGAACCTCATAAGCATATTATAGTTAATTTGAGTGACTATGTAGAGGACCAGTATATTGATGTGTCAGTGAGTAGTTGTAAAACTGTTAATCTCAGCAAAGCAGACTGACCAAGGAGGAAGGAATGTTTTTGTTTTCTTTCTTTTTATATTGTAAAATTATATTGTAAAATTGGGAAAAGATTCGATTTACATGTAAGGATTTTCTGTTATACTTTTATTACCTATTTTGATTTATTTATTGATCATTAACAGTTTTAGGGAGAATCTAAAAGTGAAGGAAGTACATTCTATTCAGAGACTCTGCTTCATGAGCGAGTCATGTATAAAATCTAACAAACCAATAAGTATGGGTAGATTCACTTTATTACCTGATAAGATTAAGTCTGTATGTCTTTATAGTAAGAACTGGAAAGGTTTCAGAGTTAGGTAATTGATTGAATTTAGTCTTGGCTGATGAGAAATTAGACATGTTGTTGATGAAGGCTGTGGTTGGACATGGAATGTGGATGTATGTGACTGTATGGGGGGTTGATGAAGGGAGGGGAATGCATAGTCCCAGGTAGTGAGAACAGGATTCACAAAGGTACAATTTGAAAATATAATGAGTTCAGGGACTTTCAAATAATAAGGCCTTTTGCATGTTCGGGGTTCTGTTGGGATTAACATGAGGTGAAGCTAGACAGGCATAAATGGAAGCTAGGGCTTGAAGGATCTGAAATGCTATTTGAAGCTTTTGACATTTAAATTGTAGGAGATGTGAAGACATCTGAAGTATAATATACAGATATGTGAGACACTACATATCTACATTTAGAAAGATAACACAATAGTGTAGAAAGAATTTGGTATTGAAGGTTTTTAAAATGTAAGTCTTGGAATAAAGCCCAGTCAAGGCTATGAAAGTACTAATCTGGAAGAGAAAATGAAAGGCTGCTGGTACTGTGTTAAAAGGAATTGAGAGAAGGGGAGAGAGCCAAACATTTTAGAAGGTGAAATGCCTGCTAGGGTATAGGGAATGTTTCTGGCCTTGGCAACTGATGAATACACCAGCTTTAGGAATATGGGTGTCAGAACTCTATTAAGGTACACTTGAGTTCAACTTTAGACACATGATTTTTGAGATCCTTGGTAGTGTCATTTAAGATTCAGGAGAGAGATATAGACTTGGGACCCATAATAGGTATTAGAAACATGTAAACTGATAGTTAAAATCATGAATGTAGACAAGATTACCCAGAGAATCAATGTAGAATGAAGAGAATAGATGGCCAGAGAAAACAGTTCTGAAGAAAACCAGTGAAGCAGGCTGAGAAGTCATGAGGGAGGTGTGAGGAAAACTAAGAGAACACGGTGTCTCAGGAAAAAATTTTAACAAGCGAGTGGTTAATGGTGCCATATCTCATGTTCAAATGAGGTAAAAGCAAGAAAGTATCCATTAGATTTTCTAGTTCATTTTTAGTCAGTCAAGAACAGTTTTGAGTGGTAATTATGGAGGATTGAATGTTGTGGGTTATGGAGTGAATTCAGGGTAAACAAATAAGCAAAATGGAAAGATTACCTTTTAAAGAATGGGAGGAGGGAGAACACAGTTAACTAGAAGTACATATAAGTTCAAAGGAAGAGTGTTTTTTTTTAATTTTGTTTTATATTTTAAAATAGGAGGAACTAGAAGTTTTCTATAGGAAGAACATTAGCAGGAGCCAGTAAAATAAGATGAAGATTAAGGTTGGGTTAGTAGAGGGCTAAATGATTAATCAGGATCCTGGAGTGATTAGATTCCTGGAACACAAGTAAAGGAGTGACCTCAGATCCATGCAGGACACACACCTTCAGAGTGGATGCAGATTATTTGGGGTGAGAAGTGAAGAGGTTTATGAAACATAGTCTCACTTCTCTCTGTGAGGTAGGAGGCAAGTCATCTTGGTGCCAAACATTGTGAATATCACTCAAGGCTGAGCACATCTCTTGCTGTGGAGCCAGGGCTGACATGGACAGGTAGCTGACAAATAGAGTCTGTACGTTTTTTTGGTACTGACATTGGTTTAATGCAGTGATTCTTACTGTACTCTTTAGACCAGCAGCTTCAGCATTACCAGGAACTTGTTAGAATGGAAATTCTTGGGCCATAATCACCCAAGAATTAATTCTTAATTAAAAAAAAAAGAAAAGCCTTCCTGCTGATTCTGAAGCATGCTAAAGTTTGAGGACACTTTGCAAATCACTGCATGTATTAATAGCAAGTTTTCGTGACTTGCTTAGACCTAACATTTCTCTATTATAGCAGTTTAGTTGTGTTTAATCTTGTGCTAAAACAATTATTTAACAGAACTTTCATGATTATCAACTGGCTGTATTTTCAGATTTTACTACTTATGTGTTAGTTTACTGCTAAATATGGCATAAAACTGAGGCTAACAAAACTTCTTTGGAGTTTATTCTTTACGCTGCTTTCTTGTACTTGAGTTTATTTTTTTAAAACCTTTTTTCCACATGTTAGTTTTTCAGAAACGAACTTTTTTCATTTAATAAGTTGTTATAACGATTCAGTTTTGTTAACTATTTCTGTTTTTTAATATTTAAAAAGGAAAAAAAGATTTACCATTTATACAGTATAGTACAGCTAACCTATTAATGATGGACAAGACAAATGGACAAAGAATGCAGTACAAGCCAGGAACCATATTGCCCAGTGGTCTTATGATGGATAATTGCTTAGACTTGATGCCAACACCTAGTTTGATATTTCAGTTGCTATGTTATTCTGGCCCTTTACTGACAGGAATCTTTGTACTTACATTGTATAAGTTTACAATATATAGCTAATCATTAACTGTGAGGCGTTCACTAATTAGGTTGGAGTCCTTAGCATGGAAACTAGAAAGAAATTAGGGGGCATGCAAAGATGGAGTTAGCTTTGTTTACATTGACAGCTATACACTTCTGCTTCCCAGAAACACTGTAAAGAAAGATTGCTCAAAATTGGGTTTAAAGTACTTGAATAGAATAATCAAGTAAAGTTGTAGAGGCTATTTTGATCATGGCCTTTAAATATAATTGACATTTAGATAACTTAGTCTCTTACTTGAACTTCATTGCCAAAGATGGTATATAATGGTATATGTGGCATAATTACGTATAAATGCTGTATTTATACCATTATTTAAAAAAATATTCTAAGTTCATTAAGTACTTGAGTTTTTAAATTATAAGTAGTTGATGTCATCAGTTTCAAATTAACATAGTTTCTAATTGTTTACTGCCACACAAAACACCCTCCCTTATAACCCTAGCAAGGTAATTCTTCTGAGGTTGCTTATTACTGACCATTACTCTTCAGTGTGGTTCATGGATTAACAGCATCAGCTTCACCTGGGAGTTTAATTGTATCACCTTAGAGTCACATTCCACACAGGTTCAGGATCTGCATTTTAACAAGATCCTGAGGTGACCTATATGCCCATTAAAGTTTGAGAAGCACTGCTTTAGAGAATAGAAGAGGATAAGATTATAATGTGCATTAATTTTGGTTGGTAACATCGATTGGAAATATATGATGAAGTTTAAGAAGGAAAAGTATAGTATGGAGCAGAGTTAATATAAGGTTAATAGTGGATAATTAAAAATTAAATTTTAAATTATTAATAAATTTACCTCGAGATAGAAAATAAGCCTATTGCCACATTGGGATTCATAAGCAGTGTGCTAAATCAATAAGCTAATGTTATTACAACCTATACTTATTAGATCCTATTAAAATTCTATGCGTAATTCCAAGCTCTGCAGCCTTGGATGACTTGGACAAGTGTAAATTTGAATAATCGAATTGAAAGTTTTGAAATTGAGAATGAAATCGGAAAGGAATAATAGAGTTTTAAAAACGTCTTTACAGCCTTGTCTCTCTCTTGAGGCAGTAAGATAGAGCAATCATAAGGCTCACCTCATTGGTTTCTGGTCTCTTTGGCATCATTGTCTTTTATTTCCTGATATCAAATGTCCTAAAAACTATAGTTTAATATATTTTATTTCCTTTATTTCAGGTGAGGGGTGGGTAAATACAGGCTCTGTTGCTTATGTTTGCCAGATGTGGAGGTATTATATTTATTGTCGCTTTTAGAAAAGCATCGATTGATGAGAAATTTTTAAGGGAGTAATTTTTAATCCTAGTACAATACAACTTATTTTAGCTTTATATTTCTCAGAAGTCTGAAAAATTCAATAAGTAAAAGTCTTTTCTGGTATGTATATGGAAATCAAAGTAGATTTAAATTCTTCTCATCTTATAAGTTGTACTTCAGCTGTCTTTGCTATAAGAATTAAAATGACAGTCATTATTAAAAAGTTCCAGATGTGAGGAGGAAGGAACTTCTTTACCCTTTACCCTTCTTTACCCAGAGATTATTTTGTCTGGTCTAATAGTTAGATATGAGACTGATTAGGAAGAGAAGAGAAAATAACCAAATTTAATTATATATGTATGTATGAGAACCCCACATAAGCATCAGAGCATTCCCCCCACCTACACCCCATGAGAGCTTCAGAGGCAGAAAGGGAAATTGAGATATTTAAGACATTCTGAGCTAGGGGTGAGATAAGTAAGGTATTTTGGGGCTTCAGAAGTTAATTGCAAGGAGAGCACCTGTTCAATAATTATTAGTTTACCCTGCCATATAGATAGGTAAGAAGTCATTTCTGGTGATAACTCTTATTATGGGCCAGATTTTTAATTTAAGTTCTTCTAGATAGTTAAAGGAGGAGCAGAAGTTTCCCTTGAGCCATTGGGGGTCTATTTTGCCTTTAGCTCAAAATAATCTGCGTACCACTGAGGCACATTTGGGGGATAGCTCCATTCTGAACCCATACATAGGTATACTATAGGGAGTTAGTGATTTTAGTGAAGTACTGTAATTTGACCAATTGAATAATAGATTCCAAGGGTATGTATATTTAAACATATTTCTTTAGGTCTTTAGAATTAACGTTTTGTGTAAAAGAGCTCTAAGTCGACAGCCAGTATTCTCTAGACTTAGTTTAGCAGTTTTCTAGTCTCTTATCTAAACTAATAAAACATTTATTTTCTCAAAATGAATTTACAAGAAGCATTAAAAAGTCTAAATATTCCTTCCTATTTTATGGTCACATGTTCTAATTGGGAGCCTATAATCTATGTGTAATAATGAGATGAAGTTTCTGAAATGGAGATTTTTTTAAAGTTGGTTTATTTGCATAATTGCTCACAGAAAAGGTAATATATTTTTAGTAGTGTTTTGCTAAAGCAATATTTGAAATCTAATATGCTTTATAATAGTAGTAATTAGGTTAATTATGGAGCACACTGTTTATAAGTAACCTTAATTTTTATGTACTCTGTTACTATGCTAATATCCTTATATGCCAATTATTGTTACATTTTTCCTATAAAAATCACAATTTTCATTGATTTATAAAGAGGGTTTGGAAATGGGATATACACTGTGGGCTTGGGAGAATTTATATTACTTTAAATGAGTGGATATAGTTTTTTGGTTGGGATTGAATATAATTTTATTGTTTATAGCTCTTTTTATTCCTTCCCAGAATATTTCATTAAATAAATACCTTCTGTATGTACTCAGTTATCACTTCAAATAATAGAAGGTATTTTTTTAGCATTATTTTATTATTAGTTTCAAGTATACAGTACATTGGTTAGATATTTATATAGTTTATGAAATGATCTTTTACAGATTCTGATGAAAGTTGTACAGTAAGTGACAGGGTTGATGTTCCATTTTAAAGTTTGTTCAGGTGACAGTTGAAAGTAAATAGTTGTGGAAGGTTTGTAGAAATTGGATCAGTTCAGTAGATGTAATATCAGCAGAGACAGCAATCAGAAGAAGTCAGAAATACAATGAAAGGTGAAATATGGAGATGAAGTAGCACCTTGTCCAAGATCAAAATCATGGCAGTGTAAAGAGGAGGTAACTTAATAATGGAAATTTGCTACATATTTTGTGGTGGTAATTTTAGTCTCAGTCCAACCTAGGAATTGTCTACACTGATTTTGAACTTGCAATGGCCCTCTGAGTTTAGGAATTTGGAACCAATACCATTTGGTTTGTCTGAGTATAATCTGGGAAACTACTTTTTGAAAGTAAATTTTGTACTGTTCTTGAGCCAGTTAGTTGCTGGGATCTGAAATTTTAGTTGCTAGTTTTAAGTTTGTTGGTATGCTTGTGATTTGTTGAATAAATTCATGTGTTTCTTTTCTTTTTTCTTTAAATTATTCTCTTTGGCATATGAGTTAAAATTATTTGCAAATCAATTCTAAATGATCAAGCCTATAAAAAACTAATAATTGAACATCTAAAGTATTACTTTCATAGGACTGGAACATTTGATATTTCTAATAAGCTAAGTATAGAAATTAGACTAATACTAGTTAGAAAAACCTTCATGAATGTGTTCTTGGAAAATGATGACCATATATCTGACATTGGAATTAAGGACATTTACTAAAAGCATATGCCTAAATCTTAACTTCTTGACCTCTAACTATTCCATACTTTATCATTTTGTCAGAAATAAGTATGATATAGATTTTTAAAATAATTGGAATTGTAATTGGGTAATGAGGGAAAATCCTTAGTTGATGCTGTGCATTGTTCTTTTAGATATTATATAGTAAATGTTTATCAATCAGCATTTATATATGTGTATACACATTTACACATAAAAAAAAACACATTTATTCTGTGGCCCATCATTGATAGTTTCAAAGTGCTTTTCACATAAGCTTGTTCTCTCTAGGTTTGAGATAAATAATCGTTATGAGCATCTATTTCCAAAATTCAAGAGTTTCTGATTGAATAAATCTGGTTGAAGGGAGGGATTTAGAGAAGCATAATATAAATTGGGATTTTAGTTAATTCTTGTCATTATAATCTAGAACCTCATTCCCTGTCCCCAGTGGTCCACCCAAATGTTTATTAATATCTTTAAATTTTTTTCTCTGGCTTTATTTTTCCTATATTCTTTAGTTTCATGATCCTATTCCTTTTTACTAAAATTTTGATGAGTTAGATGACTTTTAAGTTTATTCTAACTGAAAATGTGATATTTTGTTATAAATTTTGCTATATTTTGTAGTTAATTAAAACTAACATGTTATCTTTTGTTCCATTGCACATTAGACTGTAGATAGAAGTACTGAAATAGTTTTTCCATCCTCTTTTATTTCTATATTTTAAAATAGATTTCCAGCAAGTTTCTTGAAGTCATTTAAAGTAAAATACTCTTCATTTAACCAGTTTATACATATAATTCCAAATTTTACTATTATTTTGATATTTAATCTATACTGTATAATTTAGAACATCTTTTCATGTTGGTGAAATAATCGATATTTTATATGTATTTATATATTTTTCTTTCTTTTTTTTTAAGTTAGAAAACTAGTTAGTCCACAGAAGAACATATAAGTAGAAGTGCGAAGAATACTGACATTTACAATGAACGTAAAAGAAAATAATATTATGTAGAAATAGTAATTAAGAAAATTATTGAATGATTAAATTAGAAAAAATTATCAGAAATATTTGTATTTAAGGATAAGCAGGTTTGATAGGATTTAGGTAGGCTTAGAGAATGTAAAAGGAATGTTAATTAACTTTAAGGAGAATTAGAGATGATTATGATTCTTATATTTTGTTTATAATTTTTTTCTTGACTAAGTTTTACCATATTTTTGACTCTTAAATTTGTTAGGCATATAGATGGTATTGTTTTATCTTTTTTTGTGTGTATCTTTATGGGTTACAGATTAAAATGAATTGGACAGGCAATAGGGGAGAGGGATAAATTTACACTAACATTTTTGGGGAGGTGGCTCTGTAGTGGTCGTGGTACATAAGTTGTGAGATGTTTTGTCATGTTAGTTAAGAACTGAAATCACTTTTTTTTTCTTTGAGAAGTTGCAGTCTTACCAAGAAAGTCTTCTCTACAATGTGAAAAACAAGTCTGTTTTATTGAATAAGCAGAACTAAATACATGTCTATAGGTAGACAAGTGACTACAAAGTATAATATTTCACATTATTGATATATCCAAGCACATATATTCTTTTACCTTAAACAAATTTTAGCCAGTACATATAATATGTATTCTAGTATCAGTAATATCTTATTTGCCCATAAGAAAACTGGACAACATAATTTTAATTTGCTGTTAGATACTGAACTTTCTTTTTTTTTTTTTAACCTTTTAGTTTTTAAAGTACAGTTGACGTACAATATTATATTAGTTTCAGGTATACAACATAGTGATTAGACAGTTATATAATTTTTGAAGTGACCACTCAAATATCCATCTGACACCATTCATAGTTATTGTAATTTTATTGACTGTATTCCCTATACTTTACATCCCTATGACTATTTTGTAACTACCAATTTCTACTTCCTAATCTTTTCCTCTTTTTCACCCCTCAACCCTCCCTCTCATCTGGTAGCCATCAGAATGTTCTCTGTATCTATGCATTTGTTTCTGTTTTGTTTATTTTGTTTTTTAGATTCTACATATATGTGAAATCATACGGTATTTGTCTTTCTCTGACTTACATAATATACTCTAGGCCCATCCATGTTGTTGCAGATGCTAATAATTTATTTTTTTTATGGCTCAGTAATATTCCATTGTGTATATGTACCACTTCTTTATTCATTTATCTTCTGATGGACACTTAGGTTGCTACCATATCTTAGCTATTGTAAATAATGCTGCAGTGAACATATGGATTCATATATTTCTTCAAAGTAATGTTTTGGGTTTGTTTGACTAAATACACAGAAGTGGGTTTACTGGGTCCTTCTTTGTCTCTTGTTATAGTTTTGTTTGAAAGTCTTTTTTGTCTGATGTATTGCTACTCGAGCTTTTTTTTTTTTCCATTTCCATTTTCATGAAATATTTTTTTTTCATCTATTTACATTCAGTCTCTGTGTGTCTTTTGATCTGAAGTGAGTCTCTTGTAGGCAGCATATGTAAAAGATCTTTTTTACTTGTACATTTAGCCACCCTGTGTCTTTTGATTGGAGCATTCAATCCATTTACATTTAAAGTAATTGTTGATAGATATGTAGTTATTGCCATTTTATTATTCATATTTTTGACCTTTTTTTCTTCTTAAAGAAGTCTCTTTAACATTTCTTATATATTTTTGTTCTTATATTTATAATTGGTTTGGTGGTAATGAACTCCTTTAGCTTTTTATCTGTGAAGCTTAATCTGTCCATCAATTTTAGATGAAAACTTTGCTGGGTAGAGTGATCTTGGTTGTAGGCCCTTGCTTTTCAACACTTTGAATATTTTGTGCTAATCCCTTCTGGCCTGCTAAGTTTCTGCTGAGAAATCAACTGACAGTCTTATGGGAACTCCCTTGTAGGTAACTAACTGCTTTTCTCTTGCTCCTTTTAAGGTTCTTCTTTGTTTTTAAATTTTGACTTCTAATTATAATTTGTCTTGTTGTGGGCCTCTTTAAGTTTGTGTTGTTTGAGTTTCTCTATACTTCCTGGCTTATATGTCTATATCTCTCACCAGGCTAGGGAAGTTTTCCTTTATTATTTCTTCAAATAAGTTTTCAATTCCTTGTTCTCTCCTGTCTCCTTCTGGTACCCCTATGATGCAAATGTTGGTATACTTGTTGTTATCTCAGATGCTCCTTACACTGTCCTCTTTTTTTGTATTCTTTTTTCTTGTTGTTCCAATTGGGTAATTTCTGCTACCTCATCTTCCAAATCTTTGATTCAGTCCTCTGCTTCATCTAATCTACTGTTGATTCCCTCTGATGTATTCTTCATCTCAATTATTGTAATCTTCATATCTGACTGTTTCTTTTTTATCTCCATTTGTTTTTTCCTATCTCTTTGTTGACATTCTCATTGAGATCATAGAGCATCCTTGTAAGCAGTGTTTTGAACTCTGCATCTGGTAGATTGCTTGTCTCCATTTTGTGTAGTTCTTTTTTCTAGAGCTTTGTTCTGTTCTTTTATCTGAGACTTGTATCTTTGACTCTCCATTTTGGCTACCTCCCTATATTTGTTTCTGTGAATTAGGTAGAGCTGCTATGTCTCCTGGTCTTAATAGAGGAGCCTTATTTAGTAGGTGGCCAGGGGGTTTAGTGGTACAGTCTCCTGGGTCACCTGAGCTGGTTCTCTATGTGTGTTCCTTGTGTGGATTTTGTGTTCCCTCCTGTTTTAGTTGAGCCTTAATTATTTATACATCAATGTGAGAGACTGACCCTTGGGCTAAGAAGTTACTCTCTCTTTGAACTCTATCAGTAAATAATTCAGCTACCTGCTATAGGTTCTGAACTTTTTTGTGTTAGCATTATTAATTTTGCTAAAAGGAATTTTGTCTCTGGTATAATGGTTAAATGGAATATCAACATTAACCTTCATAACAATAGAAATGTCTAGTCCAAATTATTTATTATTAATAATTATACACATCGAGAGGTTACACGTGCCGGTACTGTGTTAAATATTTTATGTGTTTATTAGAAATATTTTTTTCATTTTAGTGGGAAAAGCACAGGTTCTCTGATATCAAGAAAAGTAATTAAAGCTATAAGTCTGTAACTGTATAGAGCACTCAATGACTTAACTTGTAAAAGGTCATCATTGGATTTGTTCTCAGATTATCTATGGTTAGCAAGCCTAAAGTGTGTTTATTAACCAAATGATTTTGATACGGATAACATTCTTGGTATTTTTATTGTGGTTTGCCTTTTAGTTTTCAGAATTAACTGAAATACAATACTGATATTTACTTTTATATTACAATTTGTCTTATATGAAATTTCATTTACTAGTATATTTATTATTTTACTGACTGCTGTTCACACAGAACTACTTATTTTCTGTAGATTATGTATAGCATATATGATAAACTTTTATTTATTATTTAATAAATTTTATTTATTTAAAAATTTTATTCCTTTAAATGAATTTTAATACAGTGCGGTGAGAAATATTTAATAGATTTTATTTACTTATTTGTGAAGTGGATTGTATCTTATACATCTTTACATTTTACACTCACTTTTTTAAAAAGTATTTTTGAGATTATTTAGAGTCAGTTTCTCATGATGGAATGAAGAGGTGGTTTTTGATAAGTAGCACAGTTTGTAGTCAGACAACACAAGTAGCTATTTTTGTGATTTTGTGCAAATTACCCAATTTTGTAAGTACACACACTATTGTTAGCATACTGCCTAGAAGTATGAGTTTAATCTATGTTAGCTATTATTGTTACTACATGTTATTGTAATTGTATTTGTTCTATACAAAGAGAAAAGGCAATGAAAGAGATCTATAGAAAAGTAAAATTAGATCATTACTTTATATCATAAATAAAAATAATGAAAATAAAAACCTAAGTGTAAATAAAACTTTAGTCCTGTTAGGTTAGCAGACTTTTTTATGATATCAAAGTAGAGGTTTTTTAAAATGAAGAAGTACAGATTATAAAGGAACAAATCGAATTAACCACATTTAACCACATTAGAAACAAAAGTCTGTATGACAAAAAGATACCATAGATTATATGTCAAGTCCTAGATTCCTGAAAATAGTTGCCACTCATGCAAATTATTAATATTAATTACTAATATATTACTAATTAATCACCAATAAAAGACTACTATAAAATAATAGGAAAAGACAACTCAGTTGAAAAGTAGATAAATGTTTTGAACAGGCATCATTTCATAGAGGAAATGTGAGTGTTTAGTAAACATATTAAAATGCATACAATATCATTGATCATTAGGGATATGGAAATTATAAGAATATTGAGATACTGTTTGTTACCCATCAGACTGGAAAAATATTTTACAAGTCTGATAGTGCTGATAAGAATGTGGGGGAAAATGAAAACTCACACATTGCTGGTGGGAATGTCCATTGGTATAATTAGTTTGGATAAGCAATTTGTCAGTATGTTGCAATTAGTTACTAATTTTTTGTGTGCTATTGGCAAATTTGACAATCTGGTGAAGTCTATGCCCTTTGTATGATAATTTTTAAATGAATAAAATACATAGAAATATAAAAAATAAAAGCATATTAAAATGTAGTTATCAAAATATAAAAAATGTGCTGCAGTAATATGCTTATGAAGTAATTTTATAACAAGAATCTAATGACAGGGCTGATAATTTTTGCAATCTCATAGTAGTGGTGAATGTAAATAATAGCTAGAGCTAAAAAAAGGAATGAAAAAGGAAAATATCTATTATTTCTTTTGGTTACAAAGTCACAGATACTGTTTACTGTTTTGTTGGCTTCATTTTTGTAATTGAAATATTAAATTTTAGTTGAGGATTTATGAAAATGGAATCATGTCTTTTCTTCTTTCCACGTGCATGGTTTTCCTGATCTAATCATGGAACCTATAAAGACCTAGTTTAAGAAAGAACCCTTGAAGAGAGTCTCTCACCAATGATTAATGGTCATGATTGTAACATAGTTTATAAGAATTTTTAAAAATGGGGAAAACATATATTAGTATTGTTGAGAAATAGAGTAATTTAATATGATTGGATGCTCTACAACAATGGAAGTAAATGAATTATTCCTATATGTGTTAACATGCATAGGTTTCTGAAACAAAATTTTGACGTAAAGGTTTCAATGTGATATTGAAAGAAGATGCCGAATATTAGAATTTGCTTTTGCTTTTCTATTTAGACTGTAAAAGTAAGTCTTTGAATAGTGGTTGACGTTTATGGTAGCAGAATGGAAACTGCTAATATGATTAAGACCGTGTTACTCTGCAGTAATTTAATAGTCCTAAATTTGCCCGTTTCTGGCATGTTTATCATCAGTAAAGCTCAAAACTATTTTTTTTTTGAGTATCTCTTTCTCTGCCTCTTTCTTATGGACAATAACTGTTGTTGATAAAGTAATATAGGTAAAAAATTTAAACAACATGGAAATTTATAGAGATGAACATATCCCTATAATCTTCCCCTCTAGAAATAAACCATTATCCATTTGCAATATATCATTTCAGATATTTAGCATATACGTAAAATTAGTCGAATGAACACACACATGTATTTTGAAATATGAATCAGTACTCTACACAGTATTCTAATAAGTAAGCCTTTTGGGTTATTTAAAAATAAATTGTGAATATCCTTTTAGGTAAGTCTGCTTGACTTGTTAATTAATGACTATAATAGTATTGTATTACATACCATGTTGTGATCTAACCAATCTCTTTTTTATAGGCACATGCATAATTTCCAAGTATTTACAATTATAAACAGCCCTGCAGTGAATATCTTTTTACATAAACACGTATGCCTTGTCTGATTTTTTTCTTCAGGATAAATTTCTAAAAATTATATTTCTGTACTAACGGGCACACGCATTAAAATTGTATATGTATTATTAAGACGAATTGAAAGGTTGTACCAATGTATATCTATGTTATATCTATTAGCATTTTTAGTAGTTATTTTAGTATAACATAATACATTTATATGTTAAAAGAAACAAAATATTTTTAACATTTTACCAAATGAATGTTAGCACTTAACATGGGACCTTATATACACACTACTTCCAAGTTTTAATGATCAGTTTTCACCCTGGCCTCCTGTCTCTGATCACTATAGCAAATATTTTAAAAAGAGTAATTCTTCCATGAGTGGATGGGGAAGGGTGTCTGGACCAAGGACTGTATATACCGTGAGAGAGCTGTGTTAATTGTATGGACATTTCCAACAAAATGGTCCATTACTTTAAGTATTTATGAGGCAGGTATTGGGCTGGCCACTGGGGACACAATGATGAATAAGACACAGTTTTGGGCTTTAAGTTTTGAGCCTTATTTTTATAATTTAGTGGTAGAAATTCATCAGTAGTTGATAAGACAGCTCTTTAAGCGAGCATTATAGTTATGAATTGACACATTTGTAAAATGATACATTTATAACAAGCAAAATAGAAATGTTCAAATATGAGAGCAAAACAAATGCACTAAATATTTTACCATTCAGAAACCACTGTCATTACTGTTAGGTGAATTTCACATTCCTCTAACATTTTTTTATGAATATTTTCAAACATGCAGAAAAGTTGAAAGAATTTTACAATGAATACTCAAATACCTACCACCTAGATTCTACATAGAACATTTTACTGTGCTTCTTTTATTATGTTACTGTGCTTCTTTTATTATGTATCCATCTTATTTATCATTCATTCATCATCCAAACATTTTAATGCATTTTCAAGTAAGTCACCAACATTGGTATCGTTTTTTTCTCTCAACAGGTATAGCATTAACCACTGTTTTAAATAACACTGTTTTAATTAAAGTCTATATTGATTGACTTTGCTATAGAAGATGTGGAATTTTCGTACTCTTACATTTCCTTCCAAATTTCCTTCCTTGTCTCTCAATATTTAGTAAATATTTAATAAATACTTTGACCATGGAACATAATCTTATAAATTTTGAGTGACCATATAA
This sequence comes from Macroglossus sobrinus, assembly GCA_004027375.1. NCBI lineage: Eukaryota > Metazoa > Chordata > Mammalia > Chiroptera > Pteropodidae > Macroglossus > Macroglossus sobrinus. Next base: position 72,480 of record PVKZ01002096.1, read on the forward strand.
TTTATCCAGACTGGGGTATTTTTGAGAGAGAAAGGGGGTGCTGTTATTCAATATGCATAGACAGCAAGTATAATTTGGGGCCTCCTAGGTAAACCAAGATGGTCAGATAGTCTATAACAATAATTGCTAGAGGTATTTATCTTAGTTTTACATTTAAATGTATTTCCATTTAGTAAAAACTGTAGTCAGCATTTAGTCTTATACCATAGCTTCTCCTTTCCTGAGTTCTTTATTTTGATTTATCTCTTGGTTGGAGTTCAGTCTCACGCAGTTACCCACTCCCGCCTTTTTCCCCAAGAGGATCTAATTTTAATTTATTACTTTTTTTTGCTTGCTTTGCTAGCTTACATTATTTTTGTACTTGTAATAAACAGTACATTTCAATATGATGTTCTTCATATAGGCATAAATGGAACAGTAGTAGGTGCATCTCATTTTATCCCAGGGGGGCAGGTATGAAGTTAGGTTGTTTCCTCTAATATTGCTCAGTGTTTTCTACATAAAGTCCCATGTAAGAAGTTTCTTTGGAGATTTTGATGCCCCAATCTTTGGGGCCCTATCAGTAATATGAATTTCAGTTAGTAGGTAGCTGTGATAATTTTAGTAGTATACTTTTTACATAAAATAACCAAAGAAACCTTTTATTTTACTCTAAAATTTTACTTACTCCTGTCATTTGGAAGTAATTTGGTAGACCAAATCTTATTTAGGTTGATGAAAGACATTGGAAAACTTTTTAACTACATTTAAAGCTTTGTTCTTGGCTTGTTTTCTGTTGGATTCTATTTGGTTTTTCTTGGTTTTAATAATTTAACCATCACAGACTTTACTGATTAGTTCATATGACTCAAGAATAAACTTGCTAAGAATCAATCTCAGTTTTACAATTTATGGATTGTTAATGTTTTTGTGTTTTTCATATTATAATAAGAGTTTCCTTCAGCTGTAACATATATTATGTTGTTAATGATTATATATAAACTTGACTTCTAAAGCTGTGCAGATTATTTTGTGATATAATGTATTATAATAGGTTATCTGCTACATTCATTAATACTGGTAATAGCCATTTTGCCTGTTCTCAAGGGAGGAAATCCAGATGGCTATGCACAGCTGCAGGTGGATTTTCTTCTCTTACATCTGCTGTGATTCTTTGTTTCTGATACCTGTTTTGAAAGTGAGATATTTTTTTATACAAAAATAAATATCCAACAACGATATGAATAAGTTCAAGAGAGATAGTGACAGAAACTAATGCAGGGGTGTAATAAAAATGGGATACTCATTTAGCTTATTTTATGACTGTCCCTTATTAAAATAGCTTCATATTTTGATCCTTCAATGATCAAAATTCTAATAGGGGAATGTTATACTTAAGCAATTTTATAGTGAAAAACAGTCACGAAGACAACCCACATGGAAAAAAAAAAAACACCTAAAACTAAAAAGCTGTCTTAACTTTACAGTAAAAAGTGAGACAGAATAACTCTCAATTCTAAAAAAAAGATCATTTTCAACTATTTATATGACTTTATAATTAATCTTTAGGTATACTTTTGCATAAGTGTAGTTAGTCTCATACCAAGTCTATATCCTGTAAATTACTGTGAGCCAGCTACATTGTGGCTATTTCGGTGATAGCTACCTAAATAAATACTACTTGGTGACTGGTACACAGACACATGAATAACTATTTTTCTGATGTCTCTCTTTTTTTAAGACAAGAGACCACATACATACTTTGTTTTGGTGCATCTGGTCATCATTAAAATGTACCTAGGGATAAACTGCTAGAAACAAAAATATAAGTATAAAAGTATTAGATTAGTGAATTTTTTTTTTGTAAACTTTACTTAATGAACAATTTAATTACATGCTGTTTAATGAAATGTACCATTTCTTTATATTTTGTTATGAATTAATTTGTTAGAAAATGAATTGATTAAAAATAGAGTAAAATGTGTTGGGGACTTGCCTATAGAGTATGCAAGTTTGAATTATTAATAATGAATTGCCTTAAAATTCAGTTTTCATAAAAACATTAAGATAAAAATTTAAGACAGAGGGCTGGACACTTAGAATTAATATAACTATCTTAACTTCATTAATATATGGGACCTGACAGTAAGGACAGGGTTTCTTAAAGAAACCTTTCTTAAAGATTCTAAGTTTTAAATTTCTTTTCCCTTTTCTGATGTGGTAGATTTATGGCACCTGTGCCTCTGTTTTCCAGCCTTCTGCCAGTAGCAGACAAACTCCAACTGCTCACACACGCTTGACATAGTACCTGTCCAGGTTTCAGAGTTTTTCTCTGTAGTGAATTTAAATTAGCCATTATCAACCAGTTAGTGTTCACAGAAATAAGAATTTATATGCCATCCTTTCCTGAGTTGGCATTAAGCTATTTACGTAACAGCAAAGTGACAACCATAACTCATTAATATAAAGAATATATTTTTAAAATGCCAGAACATATTTGCTAAAAAGCCTTGAGAGTATGATCTGTTGTACTCCTCTTTAATTTTCCATAAATTTAACACAATGTTTTTATGTAATTAGTAATCCACAGTGCTTATTTATAAATTTAGTTCAGTGCTTGTCATGTACTCAGAAAACATTTGTTAACTCTGAGATTTAAGATGTTAATGAGATTTTTAAAAACCCACTGTAGATGTTTCTTTACCAACCTGATCAATACCATACATTAACTCATTTAATCTTACCAACATCTTTGTGAGGTGTTTAATTTTAGAGATGAAGAAACAGAGAAATAATTTGGTCAAGTTGAATTGCATGTAAATAACGAATCATCATTTGAACTTGAGTCATCAAATCCTTTTCCAATTTTAAAATGGACATATGGTGCTTTCTCAGTTTTTAAAGGTTGCGTTATATTCTATCTTATGGATTTTTCTGTGCTCTGTTAAATACGCAAGTTCTCTTAGGAATGGTTTTTTCTTAACTGAAGTTTTATTTCTCCAGTGGGAATACGGAGTTAAGGTTCATAAGCATTACTCTTTTCAAGAAATGGTGAGGTCTTGAAAGTAGTTCAGGAGAAGTGAAATAGTAGCAGGAAGGAAAAATTTCAACAGAGAGGAATATGAATGGCCCTGAAAAAGGAAATAACTTTGAAAGGTCAGATGCATCCAGTCTTGTCCTTAACCAAGGCTAAAGTCCTGTCACAGAACTGCAACAATGGAATGAATCCCATCTGGGGACTGTAGCTCAACCTGTGATTCTTAGTAGATCATTGAATTCACATTATCAGATTTCTATTCCTTACTGAATATTTCTACTGTATTGTAGCATTTGCCTTGGAGAATTAGCTCAACCTTCTTTATAAGAGTTGCTTTTGAAAGTTTGAATCAACCATGATGCCCTAAAAACCTCCCTTCCTAGACCATTTCTTTTTCTGTACAAAGGTGGCACTTAATCAGAACACTTCTGTACATTATTTTGTAAACAGAGAATCTAACACTTGATTCTTAAATTGTGTTCTAAGTTCGTTTTTAATCATAAATAGTTTTGCTATTATGTTTTTCAAATGTATTGATACTTTTAAAATACATTTTTTTATATTAAAGCCTTCAAGTGATTGGAAATCACACTAACGTATTTGGCCTACTTTTTGCTAAACACGATGCATGATTGCAAAGAATAACTTTCCAGTCCTAGTCAGGGAATCAAATTAGAGAAACTTTTATTTTAAACTATCTCATTGTGTAGAAAAGTCTACAGTTGTTTAAGTGGCTCCCAAGTTTTGTTTTGAAGAATGTATATAATTCTCTCTCCCCCGTCCCTCCCTCCCTTACCTCTTCCTCTCACTCACTCTCCTTCCCTCTCTATATATGTATAAACACAAACGTATAACATATACACACATCCCTATTACATGGAGAAAACAGCATAGGAATTAATAGAAAAACTGAATTTGAATGCCTACTTAACCACTTATTAATTTGATCTTGATTAATTTAGGTTCTTTGAGCCTGAATTTTTTATTTCCTGTGGAATAGGGTTGTAGATATGGTACCCGACACTTTGGTAATACTCATTGAATATTTATTACTCTTAGTTGATTATTAACCTTGTATTATTGTACAGATGGTAATGCAACATTAAAAAAAAACTTGACTTATGATTTCTGTAATGAATGTGGCTATTTGTCAGTGGCTTTTTATCAGTGATGGTATGTTAATATTAGTGAGGTGGAAAGGAAAAAGTTTTCATTTGACATTGATAGGTTCTACTTTTTGTTGTTCATAAAAGTCATTTATGTAGTTAATATAGTTACTTGTATACCTCCTGTTTCTTTAGTGTGCATAGATAGGAGTTCAGAAATAATGAATTAAAAGCATATATCTTATAGTAATTTTAGGAGCCTCTGACTGTTGGATTGTTGGTTTTAAAACAGGAAAAAGGTACTTGTGGCAAGAAATGTAAAAACTGATCACTTTGCTCCTTATGGATAGAAAGTGGAATAAAAGATAACCTGGTGTTTAGGAATAGGTTCAGAAATGAACCTATTGTTCTTTCTTGACTAATTTCTATTTTAGAAGTTTATAAATAGTGATATACATTGATATATAAAATTAAAACACCTAGAAATTGTCCTTTGTCTATTTTATGATTTTAAAATAAATATATTAAAACTCCCAAAGTTCAATGAGAAATATTTTTGTTATTTTGGGTTCGTCCCTATCTTTATATTGTTGTTGTTGATAGAATTTAGATATATTTCCTGAATTTTCAGTTAAAATTTTCTAATTTGTAACTCCTACTTCAGCTACACACTGCATCAGTATCTATTATATCCTTGGGACTTTTCGAGAATCTAGAGCTACAAAGGTGATAATACATAATTCTTGCCCTTGAGCAGCTGGTAACGTAGTAGATTATAAGTGTAGTAGAAATTTCTACAAAAGAAGGACTGGCAGTCAGTCCCTAAGTGGCTTAAAAGAACCCTTGCATGTGGTTATATTTTAATTGGCTTCATTAGGACAAGGGTAAATTCACTAAGGAATGACATTGGAAGAGGGGTGGGGTAAATATTTCTTTTGAGCTAAGTTTCATCCTGTAAATGAAGTGGCACGTTTCTGAGATTGAATAAAGCAGTGGCTCCTCAATTTAGTCTTCATGTTAGAACTGTGAAAGAAATTTATTTTAAAAATACTGTTTTCTTAGGTGTTCCCCATCCAGATGTAAGATATATGAGGTGTGTAAGCAGAAGATGAGATAAACAGCAGGAAATGAAGCTATTAAAATAGGGAGGTCCAGGTAGTTTCTTGCTCATACATGCTATGCTAGGTTTATCCTGTCAGTAGGAAGCCACTAAAGGTTTTTAAACAAGGGAGGCTCTTGTTCTCTTGGTCTTGTCACACTTTGTAATGTCTTTATCTTTCTTCTTTCTGTTTACTGTTCTGTCAATTTTTCATATCTTTTAGGGAAGTTGGAGCTTTAACATCAACGTACTTTTCAAAGAGTACTTTTCAAAAATTAGCATGCTATAATTTATCTATTTATTCTGTAAATATTTATTGATGCATGCTATGTGCTAGGAGCTACTCTAGGCATGCAGAATACAAGAGTGAACAGACCACAGTCCCTGCCCTTAAATGGGAGGCAGGCACATTAAATCAACATCTAAAATTGAACTCAATTTTTAACAAACTTGCTTTTCCACTTGTGTTTCTCTGTCTTAGAAAATAATTTATTCACATGCTCAAAACAAAAACTTCAGTGTCATCTTTGACTCCTCCCTCCATCTTCTCGCTCCTCTAGGATCACCAGGTCCTGTTAATTAGGACACCAGTATATCTCTCATATAACTTCACTTAATCTTCCTCTGTACTGCCTTCACTCTGCTCCGTGCTAATTATTTTAAGTCGACCTCTACTGCCTCCTAATTGACTTCTTTGCCTACCCTCTTCCCTTTTCCAGTCCATTCTCAACCTTGCAACTTGAGGGATCTTTCTAAAATAAAAGTTTCTAGCCCTTAACTTTTTAAAATTAAATGTTTGTTTATTAAACAAATTTAACTTTATTTTTGATAAAAATTATACTTAAGATATACAATGTGATATTTTGATATATGTATACATTGTGATTACTATAGTCAAAGTAATTAATATGTCTATCATCTCTTATAGTTAGCTTTTTTTATATGTGGTAAGAATGCCAGAGAATACTACTCTCAGCAAATTTCGAGTATATAACACATTATCATCATTAACTGTAGTCACCATGGTGTATGTTAGGTTTCCAGAACTTATTCATAACTGAAAGCTTGTATGCTGTGATCAGTATCTCCCCTTTCCCCAATCCTGTGGCTTTTTGATAACCACCATTCTACTCTTCATGAATTTGACTTTTTTCATATACTTTTTTAGATTCTACTAAGTGAGATCATGTGATATTTGTCATTTCGTGTCTGAATTATTTCACTTAGCATAATGTCCTCCAGGTTCATGCTTTTTATTGTAAATAGCTGGATTTCCTTTTATAAGGCTGAATAATGGTGTGTGTGTGTGTGTGTGTGTGTGTGTGTGTGTGTATCACATTTTTTTAATCCATTCATTTAGTGGTGGGTATTAAGATTATTTCCATATCTTGGCTAACTTTAATTTTTAAAGGCTTTTATGATTTGGCTTTCATTTTCCTTTATAGCATAATTATCTCACTAAGTAGCGAAAAGAATGAATCATTATATAACCCGTATAAAGAATGTGTACCTTCACTGACAGTGTTGTTTTCAAGTAACAAGTGCCATTTTAGTTTATTAAACATCATTTATCATATTATATTGCTGTTTGTTTCTGTGAATAAGTTTTGACATTACCTTTGTAGTTTTAAATTTGTTTTAATTATGTGAGATAGAACAACAAGGAGTTATATCTATTATATTTCTAAATATTGGAATAACTAAAATAAGAGACCTAGAAGAATAGGCTTCAAGGATTTTCTTTAAAAGGGATCAATACACAATTAAAATTTGAGAAACATCACTCTATAAAGTCAGAGAGGGCAAGGACTGTATCATATTTACTCTTACATTCTTGGGTCCTAGTTCTGTGCCTGGCATGTAGTAGATACTCAGTAAATATTTTTGAATTAGGGAATGCTTCTCATATGTAAACACATGCACTTTGGAACTATGCTTGTTTCTTTAGGGCATGCTTCGAATATCAATCTCAGGATTTTCTAACAAGTCTATCAAAATCTCTTGATCTAGAGTTTTGCTTGAGTGTTTTCTTTTTTTCTCACCTTTATTATCCTGATCACAATACTTTAAAAAATTAAAAATAATTCATTTTGAAAATGAGCTAGTATAAAGCAACACTAAATTATAATCTCTTTGAGTTTATAGTACAGAAAGCTTTTATCTCAACAAAGATGGACCAATAGGTAAAACTTGTGTATGTTAAAAATTTAAGAAAAATGTGTTTATATATATTTTTTTATTCTGAGATAATTTTAAATTTACAGAAAATTGCAAAAATTGTACAGTGTTCCCATATGCCTTTCACTCCATTTCTCCCAAGGTTAACAATGTACAATTATCAAAAACAAGAAATTAACATTAGTTGGATTGGCATTATTAACTAACCTTTAGTCATAATTCAGATTTTACTAGTTCTATTAATGTAACTTTCCTGTTTCAGGATCTGTTCCATGTATCTTTAGTTTTCTCCAATCTGTGAGAGTTCCTTAGTCTTTCATTGTCTTTCATGAATTTGACACCTTTGAAGAGTACTGATAGGTTACTTTGTAGAATTTTTCAAAATTTAAGTTAGTGCAGTATTTTCTCATGATTAGATTAAGGTTATGCATATTTGCCAAGAACATCACAGAAGCGGTGTGCTCTTCTCAGTGGATCATCAGGAGTAGTGGTACTGTTGTCACTGATTATTTGGATGAGATATTGTCTGCTGGGTTTCTTTACCATCATGGTACTATTTTTTATCTCTCGTGGTAATTAAAACATCTTTGGGAAGATACTTTGAGACTGTGTACATTTTGCTTCTCCTTAAAATTTTATCCACAAAGCTTAGAACACATTGGTGGGTCATATTTACTTTGGTGGTCTAATGTGCTTCTCTATTTCCCTTACTGCTGCTACATTAATTATTTGAAATTCTTTTGTAAGGTAAAGCTATCCCTTTTCTCCTATTTGTTCATTCATTCAATTATTTAATTATGTCAATATGGACTGATGGACTTTTTTTATCATGTAGTTCAGAATTCATTCTATTGTCATTTCTGTTGCTTAAATTTTTCTAACTTTGGTTATTGGGAACTTTTTTCAGTTGACTCCTATGTCCTTTGACATGCCTTTTTGAGAGCTTCTTTATTACAAGTTATTCTAGTCTTGTGTTGTTTCTCTCTGCCTCAGTGTTCTAATGAACTATTTCTCCAGAGAACCCTGTTTTCTTTAATAGAAGCTGATGTTTAGAAACTAAAATCTTAGTATTAGATATGCTTCTTGGTGTTGGAACATCATCGCTCCTCAGCCGTCTCAGAGGACAGAACTGGGGAATATACGTATACTGATGGATGTGAAAGGTCCACATTTATTTCTGTATCTCTCTGTAAAACATAAAAATACAGATCTCTGTTTTAAAGCCAGAAGTTAATATAAGTGCCTTCAACTACTGTCCAGTACTACGGGATTAATTTTAGCTTCTACCTCTCCTTATTCGTAAGTTTTTTTTTTTTTCTGACAGTGATAAATCTGGCCCTCATTATATAATATGCTTATTTGTTCAACTCTAGTATATTCATAAAGTAACAGAAGTGCTTAATAAGTAGACTATGGCATTTATGTACAGCTATTTTCTCTAGCTCTAACAGTATCTAATCAAATGTTGTTTTCCAAAATTGTCTTTATACTATTAACTAGTGATACAGTCAGGTTCAAGTTTGTATTTCATTTTGTGACCCCTCCCCCAGTTCTGGTTGTTTTAAAAATGCATAAAATAAGATTCATTTTTGTCTTGCATATTTCTGGCAAAGACATACTTGTAGTACCATCATCAGAGTATGAGACAGAACACTTCCATCATCCCACATGCTTATATTTTGGAAGAAAATATTAAAAGTTGTTTGGTACTTAAAACATATGGGAAAGTTTTTATGTGTATTTTGCTGATGTTCTAATCTGGATAATCAAGCAATTAGAACACTAAAAGAGAATAGGAGGGATGCTTCACTTCTTAATGATGCTGTCATTTGTTATTCATTGTAGTGCCAGAACATGGATATTTTTTCTTTTACAATTTAAAGATTTGAGATAGTTCATATAATAAATTGAGACGTTTTAAGCAAAAATAATTTACAAGATATAATCAAATATTTACTTTAAATACATTAATTTCTATATTGTCACTCTCTCCTCCTTGTTCACCATATAAGCAAAAAGAGAATAGTTTAAAAGTGACAAAATCTATTTTTTTTTTAGATAGGTACAAAGCGTTTCAATGAGTCTTTTCCCTGAGAATAAGTTGCCTTCCTCCCCTTCTCTCTCCTTTTTTTATTAGTTTTATTTAGTTATAATGAATACACAAAGATTGAACACATATAATGTGCACACACTTGTGATACCATCACCACAGAGTACTAAAAACACATTCATCACCTCCAAAAATTTGTTGTGTGCTTATGTGCATTTTGCAGTATGAACATTTAACATGCTATCTGCCCTCTTAACATTTTAAAGTGTACCATATGGTACTGTAAACTGTAAGCACCATGTTGTACAGCAGACCTCTAGAGCTTATTTATCTTCTGTAACTCACACTTTATGCCTGCTGAGCAACAACTTCTCATTTCCCTCTCCCCGAAGCCCCTGGCAACCACTACTCTGTTCTCTGCTTGTATGATTTAAATACTTCATGTGAGTGGAATCATGTCCTTTTGTGACTGGCTTATTTCACTTAGAAATAATGTCCTTTATGTTCATCCATGTTGTTGCAAATGGCTCACACAACATTTTCTTTATCTGTTCATCTATCAATGGATATTTGAGTAGTTTCCAAATATTAGCTATTATGAATGATGCTTCAATAAACATTAGGGGTAGATATCTCTGAGATTCTGATTTCATTTATTTTGGATATATACCCAGAAGTGGGATTGTGGAATTATTTTTAATATTTTGGGAACCTCCATACTGTTTTCCATAGTGCATATTACCATTCCACATTCTCTCCTTCTTGAATATGTGCGTGGTCTCTGAGTGATTCATGAGGAGCCATTCTAACCTTTTCACTTGAGAAGGAGGGGAAAGAGATTACATTTCCACCTCAGTTCTAGTACAGAGTTTGCTTAAAAGGCACAATTCAAGCCTTTCTTGCCTAACCACTCATGCTTGTTTGGTTTTCCAAGGATGGACAATTTCTTTACTTGTAGGTATAAACCACTATAAACTTTCTACTTCTCAGACTTTTTCAGGTGAAATGAATGCTCTAAAGACTAAGAGTTTTCTCTACAGAAGCTAGAGTGTTACTTCCTCCCACCCTCACCCCCCCACCCCAGAACAGAATATTCTCACCCCAACTCCATTTGCATTGTTGGCCAGCTCCATTTGCACGGTGCCTCCCCATTGTCCCTCTGCCTGCTCCAGATTAGCTACTATTTGATTTTAAGAACAGATTTTTTTTTCTGTTTTTGACCTTGATATTAGTAGAACCATACAGCACACTGTGCATAAGTTTCTTTCACTCAGCTTTGTATTTGTGAGAGTCCTCTATTTGTTACATATTAAAGCTTAGAGGGATATTTAAGGTTGAGTCGAGGCTCTTCATTTAGACTTTGCTAATTAGGGTGGTGGTGGGACTGCAGTTATTTCATTCTTTTATTTTTTGGTGGTGTTTGGCTAGAGTAGAGCAGTTATTCATTTATTTTTGTCTTACTTTGTTGCCTCTTTTTTTGGTGGAGAGAGCGGACTTTTCTTGGGACTACTTTTTTTTCTTTCCTGTATCCATTGGCATTCTTGGATTGTGGACTTCTCCAGCAAGCAGTCTGGCATAGAAGAGGCAAAAAGAAAACCCAGGGAACTTACTATCATGTCATTCTTCTGGTCCTGAGATCCATATCCAGTCCTCCTTCTTGTTTACACTTTTCCAAGCCGCCTTACACTTTTTTTTTATTATGACCAAAGTTTTTAGCTGTGTTTAGTGGGAGAATTAGGGAAAAGCATGTTTATTTCATCCTTCTAGAAGTGGAAGTTTATCTTACCTTTGATTTGTTCTATTACCTTTGAGATCATTAGGAAAAATGAAATATTTTATGCACATACAGTTAACAATGAATATATTAACCAAAAAAGGACTTCTAACAGAAATTAATGTTTGTTAAAATATAATCTCATATAATTCTGTTTATAGGAAATGCAAGATGAAGGATTTTAGCCCTGTGTAAATTTAAATTTTTATTTTTAATTGCAGAATCTTTTAGCCGAAAAAGTAGAACAGCTGATGGAATGGAGTACCAGGCGTTCAATCTTCCGAATGAATGGTGATAAATTCCGAAAATTTATAAAGGCACCACCTCGCAACTATTCTATGATTGTTATGTTTACAGCTCTTCAGCCTCAGCGGCAGTGTTCTGTGTGCAGGTGATTTGTTTTTTAAAACTATTGTCTCATGCTTATATATTTAAGACAAAGGTATATAGTAGAATTAAATAGTTGTTCATTATTGTAGTCAAATATAACTGTGCATTTAAAAGTAAGTTAAAAATCATTGTAGTTTTGAAAATGACTTTGATAGGCAAATATTTTTTTACTGTGTAACATATTTTTTGACCAGTTCAACATATAGTCATTAAAAAAAGATTTGTCTTTATGTCTTATATAAAGGTAAGTATATGATAGAATTTTGGTTCGGATATTGCCTTGTAGGTCATTTAATTATATCTTGTAGACAATGAGTAGCCTCTTTAGACATACTCTCTTTTAAAAGTTTAATAGAGGGAACATACTTGATAGGGAAGTTCATTTACTTTTCAATACCGCCAGTGATTAGAATTTGCTTCCTGTTAAGTGGAGGTAAGCAATTTGAGATAAATGAAATGTTTTTCAGTAGGAACGTACTAAAGAAAACTTTGAACAAATACAAATATAATACACAGTCAGTAAGTGCTATTTAATTTTTTTTTAAATAATTGTAGGTTCATGTCCACTTGCAAGAAATAATAGACAAATCATGTACATTTTACATATTATCTTACACTGTTAACATCTTGCAAAACTATAGTACAGTATTATAAGCAGTGTTGGTATTGATATACTCAAGATACAGAAGTTTTGTCACCATAAGAATCCCCCCATTGTCCTTTATAGCCACACCACATACTTATTCCACTCCTCACCTCCAGAATTAGTTCTACATTTCTGTAATTTTGTCATTTCAAGACTGTTAAATGGAATCACACAGTTTTTGACCTTTTGGGTTTGGCTATTTTTAACTTAACATAATTTCCTCAAACTCCATCCAAGTTGTTGCATTTATCAACAGTTCATTCTTTTTATTACTGTGTAATATTCCATGATATGGATGTACTACTGGTTGTTTAACCATCCATGTTTTAAAGGACATCTGAATTGTTTCTAGTTTTTGGCTATTACAAATACAACTACTATGAGTAATCTTGTTCAGGATTTTGTGTTTCTCTGGGGTAAATGCCAGAGTATAATGCTTGGGTTGTATGGTGGTTGCATGTTCAGCTTTACAGGAAACTGCCAAAATGTTTTCCATGGTGGCTATATCATTTTGCATTACCACCAGTAGTATATAAGTGATCTTGTTTTTCCATATGCTCATAAGAATTTGGTGTTGTCATTATTTTACTTTAGCCATTCTGATGGATATAGAGTGCAATCTCATGTGTTTTTTTTCATTTCTCTAATGGCTAATGGTGTTGAACATCTTCTTAAGTACTTTTTTTAATCTTGTTGAACATTATTTGTCATCTGTATATTGTCTTTGGTGAAAATATCTGTTTCTGTCTTTAAATATTTCTAATTGCATTTTTTTCTTTACTGGTTTTGATTTTTTTTTTTAAAGATATATTGTAGATACTAGTCCTTCGTCAGATATGGGATTTTCAAATATTTTCATTTAATCCATGGCTTATGTTTTTATGCTCATAACAGGATCATTTGCAGATTTTAATTTTGATGAGGTAAAATTTATTAGTTTCTCCTTTTATAGTTCTTAATTTTTTTATCAAATTGAAGAACTCCTTGCTTAGCCCTAGATCCCAAAGTTTTTTTTTCTTCTCATATTTATAGAAAACTTTTTTCTTATAAAACTTAGTTTTATGTTTTGCATTTTGATCTGATCTGTGGGAGAAAGCATTCAGTCTTTCATCAAGTATGATATAGCTATAGGATTTTTGTAGATGTTCTTTATCAAGTTGAGGAAATTCTTTTATTTTTCAGTTATAATTGACATTCAGTGGTTTAGTTTCAGGTATACAGCAGAGTGGTTAGACATTTCTATAATTTATGAAGTGATCCCCCCATCTAGTACCCACCTGGCGCCATGCACAGTTATTGACTTTATCCCTATGCTGTATTTTACATTACCATGACTGTTTTGTAACTACCACTTTGTACTTCTTAATCCCTTTCACCTTTTTTCACCCAGCCCCCCAATTTTCCTCTTATTTGGTAACCATCAGTTCTCTGTGCCTGAGTCTGTTTCTGTTTTGTTCATTTGTTTTGTTCTTTAGATTCCACATTTAGTATTTGTCTTTCTCTATTTAACTTATTTCACTTAGCATAAAACCTTCTATGTCTATATATGTTGTCACAAATGGCAAGAGTTTATTCTTTTTTATAGCTAAGTAATATCCCATAGTATATATGTGCCATGTCTTATCCAGTCATCTATTGATGGGCACTTAGGTTGCTTCCATATCTTAGCTGTTGTAAATAATGCTGCAATGAACATAGAGATGCATATTTTTTTCATATTAATGTTTGGATTTCTTTGCATAAATTTCTGGGTCATAAGACAGTTTTCTATTTTTAATTTTCTGAGGATCTGTATACTTTTTTCCATAGTGGCTATACCAGTTTGCAATCCCATCAATAGTACATGAGGGTTTCATTTTCTCTACATTCTTGCCGACACTTGCCGTTTGTTGGTTTATTGATAGCCATTCTGATAGATGTAGTCGATATCTCATTGTGGTTTTAATTTGCATTTCTCTGATTATTAACAGGAAGTTGTTTATTCCTTGTTCTCTGAGAAATAAAAACCCTGAATGGATGTTGAATTTTGTCAAAATTTTACTGGTATCATTTGATATGATTTTGCTTCTTTAGCCTATTGACATGGTAGATTACATTGACTGATTTTTAAATGTTAAACCAGTCTTGCATTTTCAAATAAATTATACTTAATTGTGATATATTATTCTTTTTATGCATCGCTGGATTCTATTTACTAACATTTTGTTGAAAATTTTGTATCTAAGTTCATGATATTGATTTGTATCATTTTTTACATTTTTATATCATTATACTGTTTAGTCTAGTTTGGGTATCAGTCTAATATTGGCAGCATAAAGTCAGTTGGGAATATTTACTCATCTTTTATTTTCTGAAAGAGATTGTGCAATATTACACAGTTTTAGATATTGTAACTACTTATTTAAATGTTTGATAGAATCTCCCGTAAAACTATTTGGGCCTGTGTATTTCTTTCTCAGGAGGCTTTAAATTATAAATTTTATTCCTCAATGGTTAAGGTCAGCTCAAGTTGTCTTATTTTATATTGGCTGACCACTTTTTTTTTTTCAAGAACAAATTCTTTGTGTGCAATGGCTCCACATCCAAACTCTCCACATTGTGTATTCATTTGTAGATTTATGTAAATGTCTAAATCATTTTGAACTGTAGTGGTAACTGAAGATAAGATATTGGTAACATAGGTCAATGAAAAAAGAGAAAAAAAACCAGTTTTGTTCATACTAACTTGCAGAAAGAGAATTTCAGTGTTCTAAAATTTTGAGGAGGGACCTTTTTACAACCTACCTATGACAAAATGGGTAGAGAAGATGGTGAACAAAAGTATTTTGAAAAACAACACTTAGATGATTCTGAGTTCCGCTCATATCAACTTTGAGGAATAGTAATCAAGTGAGCATTAATACAGTTGCCAGAAGTGGGCTAGCACATGTGGGTAGGGTACATGTACCTTAAACAAAGGGATACTTTGAAGCCCTACATAGGCAAAAATAACATCTTAATTGCTATTTTGGTATAAGAGTTCAGTTTCCACTAAAAATACAGAATATCTTCTGGCATGCTATAATGCCATATGTATTTTAGAAAAATCATTTACTTGCTCCTAAAAGTTGAAAATATTGGTTTTCTATATTCACTAGATGAAAAAATATGTTTATTTGATCATTATATTTTTGGCAGCTATAGTCTAGAACTACTTTATCATCATAGTATTTATTTCACAGTTACATATAATTATATATATTCTGATAACAACCATAACAGACTGTTATGTGATACATCCTTTAGGTAGTATTTTATTTAAGGCATTATGTTGTTAAATGAATGCTTAAATATTAACTTATTTTTTTCAATGACCCCTAGCTCAAAATAACCCTTTTTTTTTTGTTATAGCCTATTTTGTAATTAACTTTTTAATTTTAGAATAGTTTTAGATTTATAAGAAGAAAAAGATTGAAGTTATTAGAAAAAAGTTAAGGTAATTTATAGATCATGGTGGAAATAGGTTGTTAGAAAGAACAGGTGATGCTTTGGAGGCAAATAAAAAATGTAGAGTAGATAGATATATGGCTCTCATACCCAGATATTGTGACTTACTTGTTTTGGGATGGGTCCAAGGCAGTGATATTTACAAAAATATGATCTAGATGATTCTGATGTGCAACCAGTATAAAGGGAAGGCAAGAAGCAGGTTTATGGTGTATAGTTTTTTATTTATTTTCATTAAAGGCAATGAAAATGGAAGGTTTAACTAATTGGATAACCATATAGCATTGGCGATTCTTAGTGGAGAACTTGTAGAATTAAATGATTTTCTTCCCCAATACTCAGCAATTTAGAAGCAAGAGCACCTTCCTTAGGGATTAACATTTGTGGTTTATAGTATAAAGTGGCTTAGGCAAATGATTTGAAAGTATTAAGAGTGTATTTGAAATGTGTAACTGTGGGTTCAAAGTTAGATAGGGTCAAGAGAAACTAGGAAACAGCTGCTAAACTAGGTGTGACATAATTAAACTATATTTTCATAAGGGTGAAGAACAGGTTTTGTGTGAAAATAGGATGGGTTGAAAATTAAGAAGTTGTTATAAAGGATTTATTTAATAAACAATTTTTTGAAGTATAATATCGATGATTGTTGATGTTGTAGAGAGGCTTGAGGAACTATAAAGCTATATAGTATCTAGGGTATGATCACATACGTTGACATTACTCAGGATGATAATGGAATTGGCAAGGAAGAATATTAAATGAGCTGTAGAGGGATACCTTGGAATTATTAGATGAGGATGGTAAATTTATATTACAGGACAATATAAATTTTAAAGGAGGATCTGTTAAATAATTGTGGTTGAGTAGTGTTCTGAGATCTATATTATGGAGTCAAGAGAGTACTAACTGTGACCCATAAGACAGTGGGCAGAGCTGATCAAAGAGATCTCAAGGTGACAACTAAGATGAAAACATAAAGAATGTCAAGAAAAATTATTCAGATTATATTCATTTATTCTAAATTAAGCCTCAAAGGGAGTTATAGATTCATTGAGAAAGTCACTCTATCAAAAGCAGCCATCTTTTTTTTTTTTTTAACATGAATTAAATACTGGATCCTTCTGTGTCAGTGTAAGTTTAGACCATTTTTATAATACTGCTATAATTTTTATAATTCTGTAGAATCATTGAAAAGTTTATAGCTATATTAAAATCTGAATAGTTTTCTTTGTGAGACTTTCTGCTTTTTACTTTTTCTTTATGAAAAAGTGACATTTATTTTTATTTTTAACTCACACTTAGATTCTCCAGTTGCTTTTAGGCTGGTGAATGAGCTGTTGGCTTCTGTGTAAGCCCTCTTAGCAAATCATTCTGCTCTCCCTTCACACAGTTTATTCACAGAATTTTAGAATTCAATTCTCACCTTCTTTCAATGTTAACATCAAACTTCTGGGCCAAATAGAGTTGTTAATTAAGACTGCTCAATACAGTTCTCACCTCTCGTAAGTGTTAACTCCAACTTCCTTTATCAAATTGTACTAAAGGGAATATTACCCATAATTGCTAAATCTTTTAGATGTAGTCTACTATAAACTTACTCATCTCTTCCAGAAGTCACTAAAAATTCTAAGAGTAAGATATCCTCTTCTATGGTAATTACTATGGATCAGTAGATGTAAGGGAAAAAAAATCCAGGTGAAGGAAAGTACATGTAGAATCAAGCAGGATGTATGCATAACCAAATTTTGGCGATAATACGAAGATTAATACATTATTAGACTTAAATGAAAAAAGTTAGTAATTACAAAGTATTTTAAAGGGGATGGTAAATAAATTATTACATTGACATGTTCACTGGCTAATAACCTTCCTCTAAATAAAGATTGCTTTCTATGTATAAACTATTGGGAGTGTGTTATCCTGTGACACTCTTCCACTGTTCTCAGGGACTTTCATTATCTGTGTTAAATTGTAGCAGTCACTGAGCTCTTTTTATTTTCTACGTTATTTGTATGTGAAGTCCAGCTTCAGTCCCTCATCTTTTTTATTTCAAACTACAGAAAACTGACACAGTAGTAGTGTCATTCGCACTACTAAAAAGGGTAGGTCTGTAAAAATCCATTTTATAGATGAGAACATCAAAGCTGAGAGATTATAATTTATCCAAAGTCACACAGCTAATACCTGTCAGGGTTGGGATTTGTGACTCCAGAGCTAATAGAGTTTAATGCTTCCCTTAAGTGCACACATTCATCATTGTCTTTACCCTATGAACTGTAATTTGCATTTTGCTTTCGCATTTCCAATTAAGATTATTAATCTTTTAGGGCAGGGATCCATCAGTCAGCATTTCTTAAACTCATTAGATCATGAAAAGCTTTTATTCAGAGTAGCATCTCATAACAGGGACTGGTGAGTTAGAGCTGGCCACAACCATATGGAAAAGAGCTCATCAGCCTTTGTTTCATTAAAGTGAAGTCACATTTTTATGAGATTAGATTCTAAAATGAGCAGCACATAAGGTGAGAATTGTGTATAGATAAAATTACCCTTGTACTTCACTTAATGCTCTTGCAAGTGCTTTGTAATGGGTGTTGGGACTATAGTCCTCATCATTTTCTCTATGCTGTAGATAATATTTCTCTATGGCCTTTATAATTGTCATCCTAATATGCCTGGTTTCGTGAACAAAATATTTCACTTCTTTGGCAGACCCTCCTAACATTCACACATTCTTTCCCTGATTTGGTTAATACATGAGAACTATATTATATATATTATATAAATGCAATATATAAGTTTATATATTGCATTTGATTGTTATGCCTCTTTAGTGTCTTTTAATATGTAATATTCCCACACTCTTAACATGGGCTACCATTAAAAAAAAAATTGTCTACATCTTGTAGAGTGTCCAGTTTCTGTACTTGTCTGTTTCCTCATGATTAAATTCAATTTTTTTTTTTCAGGAGTACTATAACAATTATTTGTGTACTTCTTATTCCATCAGATCATGCTTGGTTCACTCAGGCTTGATTGAATCCATGACCAGTTTAATATAAAGGATGTCTTATGGTTACTGCTGAGCTCCATCTAGTTTATTTATTAATTTTTTTAATTTAAGGGCATATGACATAAGTATATTTAATGTCTTCCTAAGAGCTTTCTCAGATTGAGGGAGCTCTTTCACTGTTTTCAGTGGCCTTCATTATCTAGGTTAAATTGTAGCAGTAGCTGAGCTCTTTTTATTTTCTATGTTGTTTGTATGTAAAGTTCAGCTTTAGTCCGTCATCTTTTTAATTTCAAACTATAGAAAATTTACACAGTAGTACAAGGATACAGTCTACACTTTACCATGATTCATTAATTATTAACATTTTGCCACATTTGATCTTGATCTTTTCAGTATACCTCAAAAATGAATCACATATCAGCAGATGTACATATAACTTGTAGACATCATGAACTATCACTACTTAATACTTCAGTGTGAATCTTTTAAGAAAAGGAAATTCTTATACAAATCAGAATACCATTATCATTTTTAAGTGAATCGACATTCAGTGATACAATCTTATTGTACTGTTCGTGTTTAAATTTTATCTTGGTCTCCAAAATGTCTTTTATAGTCCGCCTCCCCCTCCTAATTTGGGATTTTGTCAAAGTTTATATAATGCATTTGATTGTTGTGCCTCTTTCGTTTTTTTAAATCTAATATTCCCCCACTCTTAACGTGGGCTACATTAAAAAAAAAAAATCCAGACCAGTCACCTTGTAGAGTGTCCATTCTCTGGATTTGTCTGATTGTTTCCTCATGATTAAATTCAGTTATTTATTTTTTTTGCAGGAGTACTATAGCAGTTATTTGTATACTTCTTATTATATCAGATCAGGAGGCACATAACGTTAGATTGTTTGAATACCAGTGATGAAATTAATCACCTGATTAGGGTGATCAACACATCTTTCTATTGTTTAAGCATGTCTTTTTCTTTTGTAATAAGTAATTGAAGGTGAATGGTTTAGGAAGGGTTTGCTTGAGATCATGTGACTATCCTGTTTCTCAGTATCCTTTTAGCCAGTAATTGTAGCATCCATTGATAACCTTTGCCTGAATTTGGTATTACATTGTTGATTGTAAAGTGGTGGTTTTTAAAAATTCTGCCATTTCTTTTACAGTAATTGAGATATTCAAAAGGCAAAAGTGAGGTACATAAAGCTCTTCTTCTATTCACTAATTCATGACTGTGATTATTCTTCATTTTTCAAGTTGTCCTAAATTTGACTAGTGGGAACCAACTCCTCTGCCATGACATGCCTCCAATAGTCTTTGCATTCTAGCTCAACAAGATAATTCTAAGCTTACTTTATACTTTACCTGTAACAGCGACATAATAGTCTGAAAATATGTAGACAGTAGTCCTAAGAGGTAGCCAGTAGTAGCCCTAAGAGGAGGTTATAGGCTCAATATAATCAGTTTGCTAAAAATGGATGAGGATAATCCCTTGACCAATGTGGCTTCCTGCTCTGCAAAAATAAACAGGCCAGTTTTGGTAAGAGTCCCAAGTCCAGTATGCACTGCAGTTTGCGCATGAAATTGTAATCAGTTCATGATGGTAGATGCCTTGCCATGTCTGTTGTGATAATGAAGTCAGGTAGCAGTGGTGGCAATAAGGGCCATGGAGGCTTGAATCCAGATGATGGATCTTTACTGTTGGCATCCACATCACTAACTTATTAGTGATCATTTGGCAGGTATTATTTGTTTCACAAAAGAATGGTGTCTTCAGAGAGGTGTGTCTTTAACCTGCCAGTCTGTTGTCTTCCAGGTGCTGTTGAGAAATTGCTGCCAATGTCATTTTCTTACTTTGCATGTGATTTGTCTTTTTGCCTAAAGGGCCAAAGTGTATTTTAATTATTTTCATTGAAGTCTAATAATTTTTCTACACTTTTTCAAAGTTGACTATTTTGGAAGTAGATGCCCCAGGTACACAGTGGGCCCTTTTGACATGTAGATATAGACCTTCTTTTATTTCCAGATAATTTTATTGGTGTAGTGTTTAAAATATCAGTTCTGTTCCAGTTTGTTTTGTTTTTTCTATTTCAAGGACTCTGGTTCTCCATGTAGTTAATCTTTCTTGTTCCTCTTTTATATCTAGCATGCTTTTTTCTTTTTAAGCTTTGTTTTTATTCTCTTATCTGTTTTTAATTTCTTAGTGTCCTTTATTACACTTTCAGTCAACTCTATTCATTCAGCACCTTATAATACAGAGTTCATTTCTGCAGGATTCTGTATGTTGTTTTGTTTTTTTTTCCTTCTATTGGTTTCCTTAGTCTAGTCAACTCTCACATACACTTCCTGTTTTTTATTGACTTCTATTTTGAGTTTTTGAATTTCTTATTTGAGGTTTTCCTATGTCTACAAATGCTTCTTTAACAATACTAAATTCAAGTTGGAATATTGTAGTTTACTTTTCTTCTTTATGATTTTTTAAGGAAATATTTCATCATTGAAGTATTTTGATTCTTTTGATTTTCTTCTTTGTACAGATACTACTGGTTATTTGCCATTCTTTCTTATACCAGAAATAGCAGTTTTTATTGTGGAAGTGATGGTTAGACTTTTAAGTAGCCTAGTAGTTTTTTTTTTTTTTAAATTCAAGTACCTTTTTCTATATATAAAGTGGGCTACATTAAGCATAGCAGGTTCCTCCCTCCTACTTTTCTTCCTTTCCTTTCCCTCCCTCTTTCCTCCCTCCCTGTATTCTTCCTTTCCTCTCTTCCTTGTCTTTTGATTCTGAGACAGTTTCATCATTCCATAGGTCCTGTACTTTCCATGACTTGCTTCTCCCCTTTCACTACAGGCCTCCACGGCCTGCCTGTCTGCTCCATCTAAGTTCTCTCCCCCTCCTCACAAAGTGCTGCATTCTTAACACTGCGATGTTTGTTTTTGTGTACTTCCAAGCCCCTTCATTTATATTGGCCAGCAGTCACTGTTCTTATCTACCAAGTCTCAGATCTTTTATTCAATATTTCCCAGTTCAGGAGAGATCCTTCCATTTTGGAGGTGATTTTTTTCCTCCTTATGTTCCAACTCTGCTGGATTTCTCTTCTTTTCCATAGTCTCCACCTTACTTCCTGATCTTTCATGGGTTTCTCAGGTTGTGGATGCTACTTTTTTCACTTTTGTATACCTTTATCTTGCGAAGTATTCTTTTTATCCTTGTTATGCTATAGGCAGAAATAGTTTTGTTTGTTCTTTTGGTATATCTGCATAGTATTTAGAAACTATTAGTTGGTTGTTGTTATCTGATAGGAACCCAGTAATTTATCATATAGAGTTTTAATCTTAGTAGGAAAATTTGGAGTCTGACTGTGAGAAAGTTCTTTGAAACAAAAACTATCATACTAATATGATGATAATGATATTTTGATGCTAGATCACATTCAATACAGGGCTTTGCAATTTCTGTGTACATACTAGGATTTTATTGAATGAGATGAATGAGAATACATATTGGAGAAAAACAGATTGAAAAATTTCTTATTACACAGTTACAAAAGTAAATAGGCTATAAAATAGCATTTTACTTCTTTAAAACTTTTATTTATAAAGGTTATAACTGAAATGGTATAATTACTTTTGAATGTATAGTCTTGATAGCTATTCTCAGACATTTTATCTCAAAAGCCTGAAATATTACTCAGATACATATAAATTCATGTCACAAATTATAACAACGTTCATGTTATTTTTAAACATTTGTCCTGATTTCTATGATTTTATGATATGGTAATCATTTAACATATGTAAGGCTTAGTGTTTATTATGGTCCCAGACTCTGGTCCCTAGCCTCTAAATAATTTCTCTTAGATGCATAGAAGGCTGGTCTTGTAAAAATGAATTTATACAGTTTAATACTTTGTCTAGTAAAACAGCTTCAGATTTATTCCTTCTTTGTGGTAGATTATTGTCTTTGTCAGTAAAGTCTACTGAAGCTCGTTTCTTCTGTTTATCAGACGATAGTGACTATAATGACTTTATACAAACTAGTTAACATAGGTGACCTGAGATCGCTCTCCTATGAAAGTCCTGTGACAGGGGCTTCATTGGTATGTGGAAACTTGGATTTCAGGAATGTTCCCACAATTCTGTAACTGATAAGAGTGGCTTACTGTGCCTACATTCTAAACAGTGTGGTTTATGCTGAACATCTGCTTTTCTTTTACTAGTGTGGTATTTTAGTATGTGCTAGACAGGATGTCTACGAAACTGGTTCCCAGTACACATCTTGGACACTACATCTTTAATGATTTTTCCCAGTAGATATCACTCTACAAGTGTTGTCACAACTCATTGCTGAAGGAATTGAGTCTTGTGTGACTCCACTGGGAGCTAGTGGTAGAAGTGTGCATCTAGTTTCCTTCTAATTAGTTCCAGGTGCCTTTTTCCTTTGCTGATTTTGCTTTGTATCCTTTCACTATAATAAACCTTAACCTTACACCATAATGAATATGACTATTCATATTCATGCTAATTCCTGTAATTTATTTAGTGAGTCACTAAACTTGGGATTGATACTGCGGACCCCCAACATAAACCTATTAATAATTTTGAAGTGTTTCTTTACATTCTTGGCAAGAAGTTATATATTTAACATTTATTTTAGTTTAGTTTATTTAAGTTTTTATTTTTTTAAGTCTGTAGAGCTTGTCGTTTTATTCCCGCCCCTTTAGAAATCTTAAGAAGAACTAGCAACAAAGAGAATATTTCATAAATTTGTGGCTT
This sequence comes from Macroglossus sobrinus, assembly GCA_004027375.1. NCBI lineage: Eukaryota > Metazoa > Chordata > Mammalia > Chiroptera > Pteropodidae > Macroglossus > Macroglossus sobrinus. Next base: position 96,014 of record PVKZ01002096.1, read on the forward strand.
TTTGCCATGGAATTTGATACTACTGTGATGATACAATATTATATTGATCCTGACATTTTTGAACCAATATTTATTGAACAGTTACTATATATAGATATCATTCTGGATACTGGGGAGATAACGAGAACAAACTAACCTGGTGGCAACTCTTATTGATTTCAGAGTCTAGATGAGTGCTGGACAGTATTCATGTTATTTGGCTAATGTTATAATTACCTAACTCATAAACACTGAAAAGCAAAGATCTATGAGAGGACCCTGATCTTACTTGCTAGTGTTGGTGTCCAAAAAAGGTAATTTCGGAATGTGATAATTGAGGTAGTAGGACCTACAGGATGACTAGGAATTCACAAGGCATATATATTTGCTTCAATGCCCTGGTTATGTCTTTGTGATGTGTGTGAGCCAAGTATGTTGCGTGGCATGTGTGCTTTTCTATGAAAGTAGGGTTGAAGAGAAGGAAAAAGCACATAAATTCAATTTCAAGACTAAGCTTAGTTTATAGAGGAAAGTACAAGAATGATTTGGAACCTGGTGCAGTGTAAGAGGGGGAATAGCTCAAATGAGATTTGATAGTGCCAACAGTCAATGGATTTTAAGCTGGATGCTAAATACAGTGAGATTTGCAAAACCTTTCGCCATTTACTAAATATTTAATATACTTCATGCTTTTAACCTCAGTGAGAGAGGAATTACTATTATTATTGTCAGGATATAAAGGGAAAAATAAACTAAATGTATATGTGACTTAGTTCTAAGTTTATACATTATGAAGTGCAATGCCAGTATGTAAGTCCAGATTTTTAGAATTCACATGCTATGTATATTCTTCTTAGATGGTCAAAAGGTAACAATAAGAGTAATATAACATTTTTTGAAGTCATATTGAGAGTGTTAAGGTATTTTTATATTTGTTGCATTTTACACCAAATTATTATACTTTTGTATGTTCTTTTCTTTCTGAACATAGATTGATATGTTTAACTTTTGGGGAGAAATGTGCTATAGAATCAGATGAAGTTACTTCATTTAAGAAGGCTTTCCTTTTTTAAAAAATTTATTCCAGCTATTTTCATATTTATGTGTGCTTAAAATGTACTTGGAAAGCTGGTTCAAATATATATTCCTGGAACTGATCATTTGAAGGGGCTGACAATATAACATGGTATGTATTTAGGGATTTATATTTAAAAAAATCCACTTTTAGTTTCCAGTTTTGTACATAATGAGCTTTCATGGAAGTTACCACTTCATCCTTACAACAAGTAAAAGGTTAGACTGAAAAATCAACTTTTCCTGGATCTATAAGAAATCTAATTTGGAGAGGGAGATGAATACAGGGAGTTATCGTTTACCAGAGCAGAAGACTAAGGAACAGAAGCCAGTTCTGAACCAGGAAAATCTGAACTGTACTTAATAAATTGCTGGAAGCTCAGTGCAAACAACTCTTAGAGTTAAAAACTGCAGGAGACCTAGTCAGAGGAGCCCCTACAACATGGTGAAGTTTACCTCTAGGAGCTTGACCACATTCCCATAGTAAATATCAGAAAAATCCCTTGGACTTACAGCAGATGGAGGGGAAAGGAACCATTCTGAAATATATCATAGAGCACTGTTCTTAATAAGGCTTGCCCTCTGGGGAAACTGGTTAACCAAACCCTAACATGGTGGGTTATTATCAGAGCCTAATTGACTGGGGAAGGAAAATACCCAATTCTGTTGGTCTCGAGTTCTCTATGTTAGGAAAAGGAAATACCGAACCCCAGCACACTCCAACCATCCTGTCCCACCTAAAGGAGGGTAAAACAAACAAACAAACAAAAATACTGAGAAACAGTTGTGAAGTTCACTGTCCAAAGACACAGGCTCACCAGAAGACTGAGACCTAACCATAAGACTATAGAACACTTCCCTTCTCGCAGCATGTCACCACCACATTACTAAAGACTTTTTTATGACATTCTCCTTTTCCCTGGTATATTACATCTGACTATCAAGAAAAAACTACAAAATATATCCAAAGGCAAAAAATACAATTTGAAGAGATAGAGCAAGCATCAGATCCAGACAGGCTGGGATGTTAGAATGATCAGAACATGAATTTAAAATAAGTATGATTTTACAGTGGTAGGGGCTCTAATGGATAAAGTAGACAACATTCAAGAAGATGGGCAGTGTAAGCAGAACAATAGAAATCCTAAGATAGAACCAAAAATAAATGCTAATGATAAAAAAGCACTGTAATAGAAATGAAGAATACCTTTGGCAAACTAATCAGTAGACTGGACATGGCTGAGGAAAAAATCTCTGAGCTAGAAGATATATCAATAGCATCCTTAAAAACTGAAAAGCAAAGAGAGCAAAAGACTGAAAAATAAAAAAGCAGTGTCCAAGGGCTTTGGGACAACTACAGAAGGTTTAACATATTTAATGGGACTACCAGGAGGAGAAGAAAGGAACAGAAAAAATATTTGAAACAATAATGACTGAGATATCTCCAAATTAATGTCAGTCACTAAGCCACAGATTGAGAAAGCTCAGAGAACACCAAACAGGATAAATGACAAACAAAAATATCAAAACACCATACCTTAATTACAGTAATCAAAAATAAAAAAATGTCTGAAAGAAGTCAGAAGGCAAGGGTTGGGGGAAACCTATAGAAGAACAAGGTAAGAATGAAATCCACTTCTCAAAAACCATGCAAGCAGAAAGAGAGTAGAGTGACATATTTAAAGTGTTAAGAGAAAAAATAAATTCTGCACCCTATGTAATTATTTTTTACAAATGAAGTAGAAATAAACTTTCTTGGACAAACAAAAATTGAGGGCATTTGTTGCCAACAGACCTGCCTTGCAAGGAATGTTAAAAGAGGTTCTTTAAAGCAAGGGTCCCCAAGCCCCATACCACGGACCAGTACTGGCCTGTGGCCTATTAGGAACCAGGCTTCACGGCAGGATGTGAACTGCTGGTGATCAAATGAAGCTTCATCTGTATTTTCAGCTGCTCCCCAGCTCTAGCATTATTACCTCAGCTCCACCTTAGATCATTAGGCATTAGATTCTCCTAGGAGCACTGGTCCCTGGTGCCAAAATAGGTTGGAGACCACTGCTTTAGGGGAGGAAAATATACGTCAGAAACGTGGATCTACATAAAGAAAGAAAGGGCACCAAAGAAGGAATAAGTGAAAATCAAATAAAAACTTTTAAAATAAAGTAAAATTGTATACAGATTGAGGAGAAAGACATAAAACTCTTTGCAGATTACATGATCATCCATTTAAAAAATCTGAATAAAAAAACTAGCACTAATGAGCAATTATAGCAAGGTTGCATGATACAAGGTTAATATACAAAAATCAATTTCTTTCCTATATACCAATAACAAGCACATGGAATTTAAAGTTAAAATCACAGTATCATTTACATTAGCACCCCCCAAAAATAAAGTACTGAGGTGTAACTCTAACAAAATATGTGGAAGATCTATATGATAAAACAATTACAGAGCTGATTAATGAAATCAAAGAACTAAATAAATGGAGAGATATTTCATGTCCATGGATAGGAAGACTCAGTATTCTCAAGATGTCAGTTCTTTACAACTTGATTTCTAGATTTAGTGTAATCCCAGGCAAAACCTATCATTTTGCAGATATTGACAAATTGATTCTAAAGTTTATATAGAGGGGCAAAAGATCCAGAATAGCTAACATAATATTGAAGGAGAAGAACAAAGTTGAAGAACTGCCACTCCCTAACATCAAGACTTACTGTAAAACTACAGTAATCAAAACAGTGTGGTATTGATGAAAGAATGGATTAATGGAGAATAGAGAGCCCAGAAACAGACCTTGATAAACATAATAAACTGATCTTTGACAAAGGAACAAAGTCAACACAATGGAGCAAAGTTAGTACCTTCAACAAATGGTGCTGATACAATTAGATGTCCACATGCAAAAAAATAATCTAGACACAGACCTTATGCCCTTCATAAAAATTAAAATGGATCATAAACCTAAATGTAAAATGCAAAACTGTAAAACTCCTAGAAGATAACAGAAAACTCAGATGACCTTGGGCATGGTGATGCCTTTTTTGATGAAATACCTAAGACAGTATGAAAAAAATGATAAGCTGGACTTCATTAAAATGAAAAATACTCTACAAAAGACAATATCAAGAGAATTAGAAAATAAGCCACAGACTGGTAGAAAATATTTGCAAAAGACACATCTGATAAAGAACTGTTATCTAAAATATACAAAGAGTCTTTAAACTCAACAATAATAATATAAATAACCCAATTTGAAAAATGGGCCAAAGACCTTAACAGACATCTCACCAAAGAAGATAAACATATGGCAAATCAGCATGTGAAAAGATTCTCCACATCATATGTCATGAGGGAAATCTAAATTAAAATAACAATTGGATACCACTACAGGTACCCATTAGAATGCCAGATTCAAAACAATGATAATGCCAAATGCTGACAAGTATGTGAAGCTACAGGAACTCTTGTACATTGCAAAACTAAATATTCTCTTGCCATATGATCCCACAATTATTTATCTTGGCACAAACGAAGTTGAAAACTTATGTCCATGCAAAGATATTCACACAAATGCTTATAGCAGCTTTACTCATAATTGCAAAAAACTTAGTAGCAACCAAGACATCTTCAAGAATGGATAAAAAACTGTGGTACATACACACAATGGAATGTTATTCAGTACTAAAAAGAAATGTGCTATTAAGTCATGAAAAGACATGCATGAACCTTAAATGCATATTACTAAGTGAAAGAAGCCAATTTGAGAAGGCTACATACTTACTTACTGTATGATTCCAACTATATAACATTCTAGAAAAGGCAGAACTATGGTGAAAATAAAGATCAGTAGTTCCAGGGGTTGGTGGTGAGAGATTAGGAATTTTTAGGGTAGTGAAAATACTCTGTAGACATAATAATGGTAGGTATATATTATTATACTCTTGTTGAAAACTGTAGAATGTACAATACCAAGAGTTAAACCTAAGGTAAACTACGGGCTTTAGGTAAATGATGTGTAAATGTAGGTTCATTCTTGGTTAAAAAAAAAAAAAAAAGTTCCCTTCTACCAAGTGATGTTGATAATAGAGGAGGCTATGTATGTGTGAGGTAGAGAGTATACCAGAAATTTCTTTTCTTCCCCCTCAATTTTGTCAGAAACCTAAAACTGCTAAAAAAAAAAAAAAGTTTTGAAAAATTTTCCAGATGATTTTTGATACAAGTGGTCTGGGGAAAACACTTTAAGAATTGAGTTTGTATTTGTATCTTTATGTATAGCCATAGGTATAGTTATAGCCTATCCTTTACAATCTGAGTTTGAATTCTGCTGGCTCTAATAATTGCTGGTCATGGGACAGAAACAAGTTAACTTCTGTTCTTCAGATTCCTAAAAAAATGTAAAAGAAGATAACAGATACTAAATTGTATGTAACATGCACAGTTACAACTACAGGGGCAGAACTGGAATCTATATTATAAGTCTTTGAGAAGATTGAAAGAGATAGATGTAAATACATAAAGGAGTTCTTGGTACACAGTAAATCTCAATAAATGTTATGACGATGGTGATGCTTTCAGTTATGTAGAAAACACCTAATCTCCACCTTATGAAACACAGTTTCTATAATGTGTCTGTCTTTTTGATTCATTACAACGAAGTTCTCTAAAGGCAGCATATTTTAGTCTCTTTACCACATGAAGCTAAACCATAGAATTGTTGAGTAATCCCTACAGGATTTTAGGTCTGAGTTAATGCTTTTCTAATTTCAGCTTGTCAAGTTTTGTGATAAATGCATTAATCCATTTATTCAACAAATAGTTTTTGAATATTATGATAATTCCGGGCATGTTATCATAAATAAGATTTATTTGTTGTTTTGTTTTTATTAATTAATATTATAATGTTTCCCTAATGGACTGACATCTTGAGGCAAGGGCCTGTGTCTTTCTCACTTTTATCCCTTCCAAACACTGTACTGACTTATCCATTTATTCATTCATCTATTCTTTATTGTTATTTCTATAAATATTTATCATATATATATATATACTACATATACTATAATCCTCATATTTATAGTATATATGGTAGATAAGAAAATTTGTCAAATGAACAATGGATGAATCAGTTTGCTTCTTTACTTGAATTGTGTCAGTATTCTTAGCATATAACTTTTAAGCATTTATATGTTAACATTTTTTTAAGAGAACAAATTTTATTGACTTGAACCGAGTTGTAACCATGAATGTTACAGTTTAATATCTCTTATATTCATAGTCATTTTTCTTTTAAGATATGTGTTTGAATAATATTTTATGTTAAAGTTGTTTTCCAAGGAATGTATCTACTTAAGTCTGATGAGGGAAAACATAGATGCATAGGAAACACAGAGCATAATGAGCACAATCTCTTTAATTTATCTTACCAAGTGAATTGTGCAGAGTCAATTACAATAGGATAGTGAACTATTCATTTCTCAGCTCTTGAGAGGTATTGGGTCTACTTAACATATTTTGGTGTATTCAGTAGGGTCCTGGGTACAGGACAAGAAGAAGGAAATCACTCTGTTTAAAATCTTTGTTCAGGGTGCTGTTTACCAGTTTGTTTTTTTTTCCCCTCTTTAGAACTATAAGTAATATGTGGTTCTGCTCACTCTAGATCTCTCTATATAGTTATAGAAATAGATTAAGTTAGTGTTTTATGAAGATACACTTTAGAATATGTGTAATATAAATTTATATATATACATAATTCATTGTAAACATGACTATTAAAGTCATACATGGGATTTTGACTTAAATCTGTTAGTTTATAGGTAGTTTGATTAACACTAAAAAGAAAAATAATATATCTTAAAAATTCTCTTCAGTGGCGTTAAAGATAATTATATTCATCATGGGAAATATATTAAAATGTATACAACTACAGATAAGTTAATCATTTTAGTTTTACATAACTTTAAAAAATTATTATAATATAAAAAGTTATAGCATTTAAATTAACTGGTTTTTGTTGTTGTTGTTGTTCCCATAATCAAAAATTGAGAAAATTTACTTGAGAACAGATTTAACGGAGTTGTGCCCGGCAGTTATTGCTTAAGCCTTCTTGGATGTTTTGGTACAACTTGACTGCCCTCTTCAGGCTGCATGTGAATATATCAGAACAATTTACAATGTCTACTAAATTCGTAAAGTTAAGCCTCTAATATTCCTCTGAACTACCAAAACAAAATATGTTTCTAGTTAAAAGTATTGGAAATATTTAAGTGTTTGGAGCAATTGTGGTTTTCAGCTTTCAATTTCAGATGGCAGTGAAGTCTGAAGTGTGCTTAATAAGCACTAGCGATGACTGACTTTGCTTATTAGCCCGAGTGATATAAACATATACAAGAATCCAGTGAATTTCTAATTTGTCACTAGTTAGGATTCTTCTATTTATTATTATTAAGAAGTTGGACTAAGGATGAATAAGGATATGGAGTTAAGTTTAGAAAACAGGGTCTATATTATTGGGGAACATTCTTTCTAGTGAGTCTGTTATACTGTGAATAGATGTCATCAGCATTGAAATTCGTATTTTTCAGGCTTGTTGAATTATTTTTAATGACAAGTAGTTCTTTTCAACTCATACTAACATATTTTAGATTCTTGCTAGTGAATTGTATCTAACAGAAGCCCCCATTTACCTTCTCTGAGTATTGTACTTGTGTTGAAAAAATGTAATTTGCTTGGCTCCCCTGGAATTCTTTAATTCAACTAGATATATTACTAAGTAGAAACACCTTGTGTAGAAATTTTGCTTGTTGCTTTGATGCTCTAGATTCTAAAGGAGAATATATAAGAAATAGGTCATAGTTTCATTTATAATCTATTTAAATAGCTGCATATGTTTTTCCCAAGTAGACCATTATATTAACATTCTGAGTGGTTTCCAAACATTTATTTTCTCCTCCTCCAATATATTATACGCACTGTTGCCAGATACAGCTTTCTTAATTAGCATTTTGCATAATCCACTTACTTCAAAACATTTATAATAGTTCACTGTTTACAGAATAAAGTCAAAGTCCTATTTTTCTTCCAGAAGAAAGTTTCCAGTCTCTTTTTCCTTATTTTCTAACATGAAACTTATATTCTATTATTTGAACTCAAAATAACATATTTTAGACTTAGTGGTCTTTGTTTATACAGCTTCTGTTACCTTAATATTCCTTTTCTGTCCTTCCTTATTATCATTTTAGTCTTTCCATTCTTCTTTGAATATTTTCACGTTCACACTTGGTCCAATTGCTCCAGTCCACTGTGATCTTATCCTCTTCCTCATGCCATGTGGCATCTGTAATCTGCATTTTTTTTTAAATATACATCTTAGTGTATATGTCTTAGTGTGTGTCTATTCCTTTCTCTAACAAGCTTCCTGAAGATGGAGCCATGAGGTATACTTCTTTATTATTGTAGCACATATTAAAATGCTGAATAAATATCATTGATAGTTAAGATCTAGATCCTACATTTGCATATGCAGTTGGCATTAAGAACATGTTAGATGATAATTTAGTCATAACTTTTCAAGTCATGGCCTCTATTTTTTTGATCAATAATGTTTATTTGCGATGATAAATAGATGTAAAGTTTTTTTTTTCTTCCTAAGACCACCAATAGAGTAAAGCAATTTTGCCTTACAAGAGAAATTATCCTGTGATGCAAACCTCTCCAGACTCTCCAGAGTTCAGAATCTTTAATTTAGTGATATTTAGTATTAGGGTATACATGATGTGTTGATTGTTTAGGAAAGTGTATTATTCATCATCACCATCATCAGACCTTTAATAAATGCTTATCTGTACTAGATCCTAGCCATTGAAAAATCAAAGCATAAACATAATGTACATAAACAGTACAGAAAATGCATAACTTAAGTAGCGCTGCACAGTAGCTGAGAATTTTAATTTCAGACAGTTGATTGAAGTATTGCAGGTAGATTTAAAATGACTTCTGAAGAAGAGGCAATTTTTCAGCAAGTTTCTGAAAGAAAGGAAAACATTTTAAGCAAAGTCTTTAATGCTTTAATGCTTAAAAGAATGAACATGAGTTGTCATAAAACAGGCCCTTTTACTATGGTATGTTAATAGAGACATAGATTGTAGAGATAAATTGTGAATAGGGTATGGACGATCTTGTCTTCTCTTCTGCCTGTTGTCTTTAAGATATAGGCAGTGGGAAACTTTTTAGGATTTGGGAACAGAGGATATAATCTACAATTGATAATATGAAATTAAACTGAAAAATTGGATGATATGGAATACGGAGTTTGAAGGCAAAATTAATTTATTCTTTGACTCACTGAATATATTCTCCTGATATCAGGGACATTGCACTTACTATTCACTCCTGCATTACCTAACACATTGTTGGCATTAAAATATATATATCTAGAATGAATTAATGAGTGCATGAATATATTAGCAGCCTAGTAGGTCTGTCCTACATTATAAGATGAAAGAAATTCAACATTCCTGTTTTATGTTATTCCATTAGATAATGTACACAGATGTTGAATTCTAAAATTTGATTCTTGTGTATTTTTCAGAATGAAGCATTTTAATTTCTTAGAATATCACCACAGAAATGTTAGTTTTTGCTGATTTGCTATTTTCCTGTTTCATTTTAAAAGTGAAAATATTCTTTGTAAAAACGGTTAGTTGAGACCTACTTCATCGTCAGTGCCAATTCACTGTGTGAAGTTATTATACATTTTTTCTTTGAAAATCAGTGATGAATACTTACCAGTAATATATTTCACATGACAAAAATCAAATTTCAGGGTTCCTATTGCTTTTAGCTGTTTCTGTTAGAATTGGAAGAGGAGCAGTGAGGCACTGTTTTACATAGATTGAGAGAGGGTGTAAGCTGTGCGTTCTGTGTATATTCACAGAAAATGTGTTCTCATTTATACCACAGCTTCATTTTGCCAGCATCCTAAGTTCTTTCTCTCTTTAGGCCTTTGTTCTTGCTGCTCCTGCTTCCTGCAATGTTCATTCTCTAGATCTTCAGTGGTAGCTTTTCTCCATCTTGGGATTTGAGCTTTAGTATCACTTTATCTGAGAAAACTTTTATAACCATAACATCAAGTAGGTCCTCTTTATTTTTTTTTAATCTCATTCCATCTATTTTTTTTCTTTAGTGTATATTTTAGTTTCTAATTTTTTATGTATTTCTTTGGTTGTTCACTGTATGTCTCTTCACTAAAAACATCAACTCCTTAAGAGTAGGGACTTTGGAGATTAGCTTACTTCCTGCTATTGGTGCTCAGTAAGTACTTTTTCAGTGAATTATAATGAATTAAATCTTATTTAATCACCAAAGCTTTAAAGGTTTTGTAACTATTTTTATCGAACATATTTTTTAAATGGGTATAATTTTCTGCCTACTGAACACAGTGCAGTTTTAGGCTGATCATGACAATGATCAATTTTTGTATTATGCTCTGATAAAATGCCCTTAAGATCTTTGCTTTATGATAAATGACCTAGGTTATAGGTCTGTTCATATTTAGCTTTCGTAAATATGTATTTTTATCACAGCAATATTATATGCTTTTTGTTAATAATATAAAAAAGGGCCTAACATGAACAACTAAAGTCCCCAGCCCTTACACTCACCTGTTTGCAGACTTGGCCACAGTCAATTATTTTTATTCCTTTGTGTTTTCTTCTAGTGATTTTTTCATATCTCTAAATGTTGTTCTAATAATATTTTATATATACTCATATTTCCTATAACAAAGATTTGCTATTTACATTTCTGCTATTATAAGTGAGGATTTAATTCTTACCTATAGTTTAGCAGTTCTTTTTTATTATTGTAATAATAAATAGCATCTTTCTCCTTCTTGACCATTAACTGTAGGTGGTATCTCTTGATTCCCTAGGTTAGCAAGTATACCCTTCCCTATCATCTCCTTTCCTTGCATCTACCAAATCCGGTTAACTCTATTTCTGTGTTGTCATAGTTGATAGCATTTACATTCTGCACTTTAGCATACTTATATCTTTACTCTATAAATTGATTTAGGAAGTTGACAGATGACAAACAGCAATTATATTATTAGTTACACATAAATAGCGTCTACTACAAAGTAGTAATTTGTGATTATGCTTTCTTTTCTAGTGTCATCATTTATGACCTCTGTCCTCATCAAAATGTTCAAAATAACCTATCACCAATTTGTCAAAATTATGGTACATTTTAATTTGCTTCTGATTTAAACTTTGCCTTTTATGTTCATTTTGCGGTTGTTGTGAGACCAAGTATGTCTTACTATCTTACTATAGTTTTGATATCTTCGAATTCTTTCTGATTCTAATGATTGCTTAGAATCTATTCCGTTAATCTAGAAGTCCAATTAAATGCCTATTCTAATTTGTATCTCTTAACTCCATAGTTGCATCTCAGCTTTTTTATGTCTTCTACCCTTCCTACCTTATTTCTAGTTACCCCTTTCTCTTTCTTATAGAGCTTCTATCATAGTCTCAAGTTTTTTTTTTAAATTTTTTTTCATTCATATTACTTTTTTGTCAATTAAGGTAATTTCACATTCCTTACTCTTTCTTATCTGCTGCTGACTCCATTTCAAGTCTTTTTGTTATTGTGGGATTATACCTTTTTTATTTCTCTACTTCCAGTTTTGGGAGAGGGGCTCCCCTAAACTCTATGAATAATCAATTACTGCATGGAAGAGCACTTTCTTTTTATTAATGTTTTGCACTCACTTATTTTTTATTTCCATTACTATGCCTACATCCTTCCAGCAACAACCATTTCTCTGTTTATACTCCATCCCTACACCTAAATATAGAGCTTTATTATTTAGAAAATCAACAAAATGTACAATAGAAATGAATTAAAAATAGGAGTAAATATGCTTTTAGAGGAAGACTGTTCAGGCCATTTGATTTAGCTTCTCAGAAATTTTTATTTACTTTTAAGTTTGAATATAAATGCATTTTTAGATAAATAGAATATATAAAGGTACATTATAACTGTATTTATAATTTTAAAAATATATTGTCATGATTGTTCTTTCTCTGTTAAATAGAATTGCGAATATTCTTAAAAATTGCTCATGCCCTTTACTAAAAATGATAAAACTTAAGTTATAAAATGTAGGAGATGTTACAAAATTTATTTCCTAGAATAAGAGTAGTGAAACTTTTAAAGAGCTTGCATGGGCTTTTGGCCCATACAGGTTCATCTAATAACTATTCAGCCCTGCCCTTGTATAGCACAATAGCAGCCATAAGCAATATATAAATGAACCAGTGTGACTTTATCAGTAAACCTTTATTTATGAACAATAAAATTTAAATTTTATGTAATTTTCATGTCATGGAATATTATTTTTATTTTCTACAACCATTTTAAAATATAAAATCTATTCCTTGCTTGCATTCCTTAGAAACCCTGGCCACCCCTTGCCCTAGAATTACTCGTTTTATTAACAGCTTTGTTAATGCTTAAGTACTGACATGTTTCTACTCTGCTCCATTATTCTTATTAGGCAAGCCAATGAAGAATATCAAATACTGGCTAACTCCTGGCGCTATTCATCTGCTTTTTGTAACAAACTCTTCTTCAGTATGGTGGACTATGATGAGGGCACAGATGTTTTTCAACAGGTAAAAGTTATATTTTATTTTGCTAATATATTTAATAGAGTTGGTTGTGGTTGATACATTTTTGTTTGCTAGCTAAGGATACTATTTATTGAATAAGTTGAGAATTACAATAGTGGTTATTAATAAATTCTATGATGTGATTAAAATAATTACAAATAATGTTATTTTTATCATTAAATAGTGTTTGCCATTAGTGAGTATGGTAAACAAGTTTCAACTTTTGCACTACAGAGGAAGTGTATTTTTTCAGTACACAGTGGCAGTTTACATGCGTTAACCTTTTTTGGATATTGTATATGGTTTAAGATAGTATTGTTCATAAATTTTTGAAATTTTATATAAAATTCAGTGTGTTACTTGACCTTTTCCCATGTGGCAAATATAATTTTATATATAAAGTATTAAAGATTTATTTAAAAGCATTTGTTCTCTGCTACAGACTGAATTGTGCCCCTTCCAAATTCGTATGTTGAAACTCTAACCCCCAGTAACCATATTTTTTGGAGATAGAGACCTTAAAGAGGTAATTAAGATTAAATGAGATCATAAGGATGGAACTTTATTCCAATAGGACCTCATTTAATCCTAATTACTTCTTTTAAGTGGTGGAAACCACTTCCTGATCTGGTGTCTAGGAAGAAACCAGTGTTATATATGCACAGAGAAAACACCATGTGAGGACACAGTGAGAAGGTGAACATCTTCAAATCAGGAAGACAGGTCTCACCAGAAACAAATCCTTCTGGCCTTTATCTTAGATTTTCAGCCTCCAGAAGTGTGAGAAAATAAGTTTGTTGTTTTAGCTACCCAGTTTGTGGTATTCTCTTACAGCAACCTGAGCAGACTAATACATTGTCATTTATACAGTCTCTTAGTGCTTTATGTGATTCTCCTATTCAGCTTTTAATGACCCAGTGAGGGAGATACTATCTCTAAGTCACTTACTTGTCCAAGGTTATAAAGTTTAGAGCTAAAATTTGAGCTCAGCAGTCTGCCTTCCAGAAAGCTAGCTTTTAATCATGCTTTTACTCTGTAGTTATTCTTTTATATTTATCACTACTCAATTAGTGCCTTTCAAATGTAAAATTTATTGTAGAACTAGGCATTGATTAGTTTGCATATCTTGGTCACATGTGACATTCTTTGGCATAATTCTTTACCAGGTCATTTTGCTATGTAAAGAATCTAGTTCACTAATTGCAAATGACCGATTAGTGAGTATTTTTGCTTGTTTGCTTCCAGATAGATTATTCATCTTTGCTGTTTTCTGGTTGAATAAGATAAATTCTTTTTCCTTCAGTACCGTTTACCCTTAGTCTTTCCTATTTGTATTTTTTATTTATTTCTTTTTTCATAAATTTATTTTGCCTTTTAGGGATGTTTCTGTTTGTTCATCTACTCAGCAAATATTATTGAGTGGCTATTTTTGTAGAAGCAGTAAATTGGCAAGAAAAACATACATGTTTTTTTCCCATAATGAGCTTACAGACTAGAGCACTAATAGTAGTAAAAATATAAAGAAAAACACATATAAATATGTAATTTCAAATAACCTTATAAAGGAAAATTATAGTACTATGTGAAGTAAATGTTCTTTCATTTAATTTATGTCTGTATAGAATCTCAGAATTGGCCTTAGAGAAAATCAGATGGAAGTGCTATTCATTGTATATGTATATAGAATCCTCTCTACCATATTAGGAAGTAGTCATCCTAGTCCAGTCTGACTGCTGCAGCAGAGGCTTCAAGCCCAAGCATCTATCCTGGCCAGGCCTATAAACTAAGAAAGCAGGTTGGATTAGTTTTGTTTCATTGTGATATCTTTGTTTATGTACATACTTAGTATATTAAACACATTAGTTTTTCACTTGCACAAGTAAATTAGCTCTCTCCTATATTTATTACAACAAAGTCTTTTTTGGTCTTTATTAAAAAAATAAATCTTTAATGGAAACACTCATATTTCACTTTTCTTCAAACTACTATAAGAAATGAAATCAGCAAAATGTCATGCAGCTAATCCTTGGTCTCATGTTGAAGAAACAATATGGTGTGTAGATGGGGACAGCAGCAGACGAGAGAGGACAAGTTTGACCTCAGTGAGAGACACAGCTTGTCTCTAGCTCTATAGAAGTTTAGGCCACATGTAGCTAAATATGTTTTTGAATAAGAGATCTAAATACAAATTTCTACATGAAATTTATCTTTAAAATGTTGGCAGCAAAACAAAACTGTGAGACAAAGTAATTATATCTTTGTGCTAAGTACTGACTATAGGCTGCTAGCATATAACCATATAGTTAAACGGTTAGGTGTAGTTGTTGAATTCTTTTATATGCTTTAAACATTTTTTTTTCTGTTTGGCATAGATATGAGAGTTGAAGTCAAAATTGTTTTTAGTTGAAAATTTTCCTCAGGATAATTTTGATTCAGCCGAATTATGAATACAGAACTGCTTTGTCTTTTCCAAAACCTAGCTCCTGGCTTAGCAATAAAAGTTTTTTATTTTAAAATTCAAAAATGCATAAACATTATAGTAGTTAATGATTTTTATGGGGAATTGCAATCTACAAAAATGGAAAAAATATATTTTATTTTACTTGAGAACCACTAAAAGATTTTTAATGCTTGTGTTTTCTTTCTCATTACCCATTAAATCACATTTTATTGAAGCATTCTCTAAACTGATGTTTGAAAGCACTGTCAGTAATAGTGTGGTATCTAAATATAATATTAATAGCAAGTGCAGAAATTTGGAAACTCCTGGCTTATTGGGGACTTACTGGAAAAGTAACTTTAATTACATGTGATTCCTGTGTGATGGCTTAGGCTAAGTGTCTGACAAGAGGCCAGGGAGTTGTTTATAACATATAAATAAGCCCACTGCTGGTACTGCAGTATCTTTACCTTGATGTGAGCTGTGATCTAATGTATGTGTTATTTGATTCGATTTTGTTTTTTTATGGGAAATGCTGAACTATATATTACAAATCAGGGCCAAAAATCTCTTGGCTTTTCATTTGAGGTATTTTTCCTGGGCAGCAAGAATTTATACACACACATACACATACACATACACACACACACACACACACACACACACACACACTTGCCATTTACTCCTCAATGCAAATTCTATTTGTTTTGGAGTACTATATTGTTAATATTTTTACTAGGCTAGTATTTTATTCAGTACACTTTTAAAATGGAAGTTGCCTTTAGAAAATAATAGTGAGATATAACCATTTTAAGACAGTTGAATTAATAGAGAAGTTGAATAGAGAAGACTATCTTTGTGTATTTCTCCTATAGTCTGGTAAATTCAAGTTGTTCAGAGCAAAAAATGTTGGCTTCTGTTACAGTCATTGTCATTTTTAAAAGTCTTTAAAATTTAATAGAGCAGTCAATCTACTTACAATTTGTTTGGAATTAATTCCATAGTATATTTTTCATCAAATGCTAGTACTTTAATAATTGCTTAAGAAGTGAAATATTTCATGTATCATCAAACTATAATTTCTATTTTGTACTTTGAATTATTACAATCTTTAATTACAAAATTCTAGAAAGAAAAAGATGAAATAGATTATAAAATTTAGAGGATACAGCTGAAAATACAAATGATGTGTGTTAAATGTGAAGGTTTAGCAAACAGCCAAATTTATAAGAGTTTTTTTTTCAATAGTGTATTAAGGTGAATAAAAATAGTAATTAAATTCTGAAAAGCCACTTGGTTTTTTTATAATAAATGTTATCTTTCCAAAATTCATGCAGAAAGAAACATGAAATGTTAGATTAACAATATATAAATGTTGCTGGGGTATTATATTTAGTATTTTCTCTTTCATGTTTTACAGCTCAATATGAACTCTGCTCCTACATTCATGCATTTTCCTGCAAAAGGCAGACCTAAGAGAGCTGATACTTTTGACCTTCAAAGGATCGGATTTGCAGCTGAACAACTAGCAAAGTGGATTGCTGACAGAACGGATGTTCATGTATGTGTCTATTCCCCCCATCCCCTTTTTAATAGGCTAATTAGCTTGGTTTGTTAGAGCAGTGTAATGAAGTCACAGGATTCTTTAAAAAGTTTCTCTAAGGAGCATCTCTCTTTGCTTAGAGAAAGTGTAGATATAAGGTGTAAGCTAAACTTTGAGTTAAGTGAATTTAAATGGTTTTCAGAATAATTGTTCATTGATATTTTAAGAGCTAATAAATAGTATGTGAGGTAGGCAGAAAGTAATTTCAGAGGCTAAAAAGTATACTGAATATTACCCAATAGTATTAATAATGAAAAAAATTCTAATTAAAAAGCAAGATATATTCTTTTGGGCAAATAAAAATAGGATAATACCTGCTTTTCACGAGCCATCTGATAAAAAACATACACTGTCCTTGGGACTATAAATTGGTGTAACTCTTCTAACTATGTATCATGTATCATGTCTTTGTTATGTAATTTAATTCCACTTCTAGGAATTTAACTTAAGGATATAATCAAAGATGATTTAAATTCTTAGCCATAGAAATTTTTTTTAAAAAAAGAGGATAGCACTTTAATTCTTATTTTTAAAATTAATCAGGGTAGCAATGGTTAATAACATTATAGAAATTTCAGGTGTACATTTCTATAATACATCAATCTAAATATTGTATTATATGCTCACCACCAAAAGTCTAGTCTTCTTCTATCCCATTACCACCTTATTCCTGTTCCTAATCCCGTTCCCTCTGATCTGTCCATTTGTTGCTGTTTTATATCCCTCATATGAATGAAATCATATGATTCTTGTCCTTTTCTGTTTGACTTATATCACTTAGCATGATACTTTCAAAATCCTTCCATATTGTAGCAAATGGCAATATTTCATTTTTATAGTTGAGTAGTATTCCATTGTATATATGTACCATATCTTCTTTATCCAGTCTTCAGTTGAGGGACACTTAGGTTGTTTCCTTCTCTTGGCTATTGTGAATAATGCTTCAATGAACAGAGGGGTACATATATCTTTACGAGCATTTCCATAAGAGGAATTGCTGGGTTATATAGCTGCTCCATTTTTTGAGGACCCTCCATACTTTTTCCATGGAGGCTGTACCATTTTACATTCCTACCAACAGTGTACAAGGGTTCTTTTCCCTGCATCCTCTCCAACATGTTATTTGTTATTTCCTTTCTCATTGATAATAGCCATTCTAACAGGTGTGAGATGTTATCTCATTGTGGTTTTAATTTGCATTTCCCTTATAGCTAGTGAAGTTCAGCATCTTCTCATGTATCTGTTGGCCATTTGTATGTCTCCTTGGGAGAAGTGTCTGTTCAGGTGCTCTGCCCATTTTTTAATTGGAATTTTTGTTTTTTTTTGTTGTTCTTTACGTATTTTGGTTATTAGCCCCTTATTGGTGGTATCATTTGCAAATATCTTCTCCTATTCAGTTGGCTGCCTTTTTTTTCATTGATGGTTTCTGCGGAAGTGTTTTTAGTTTGATGCAGTCCCATTAATTAATTTTTTTTTTATTTCCTTTAACTTTGGGCTCAAGATCACAAAAATCCTTCTGAGACCAAGGTCCATAAATCTTCTATGTATTGTTTCAGGTCTTAAGTTTTTGATCCATTTTGCGTTAATTTTAATATATAGTGTCAGCAGCCTAGTTTCATTCTTTTGCATGTGGTTTTCCAATATTCTCAGGACCATTTATTGAAGAGGCTTTCTTTTATCCATTGTATGTTTTTGGCTTCTTTGTTGAAAATAAGTTGCTAATATATGTGTGCGTTTATTTCTGGACTCAGTTCTGTTCCACTGGTCTGTGTATCTGTTTTTTTGCCAATGCCAAAATAATTGTTTAATTATTGTAGCTTTGTAGTAAAATTTGAAGTCAGAGTGATACTTCTGGCTCATCTTGTATCCAGCACTCAATTAGCCATCTCTCCTGGAGCCTTGGGGATTTTTTTAGTAGCAAATTTTATTAGAACTAAGATCTGAACATACTGTGAAATCATGAGTTTATACCAATTTTACTTTTAAAAAAACTACTTTAAAAACTGCTTATCTTTATGCTTTAATGAGCACCATCAAGAAAATAAAAAGAGAACTCTCAGAAAGGGAGAAAATATTTGCAAATCATTTCTCTTTTAAGGGACTTAAAATAGGATCCTTATAACTCAATAATAAAAAAAAAACTTAAAAATGAATAAATTATCTGAATAAACATTTCTGCAAGGAAAGTATATAAATGTCCAGTAAGTACATGAAAAGATGCTCATTAGTCATCAGAGCAATGCAAATCAAACTGACAACGAGATACCACTTTACACCCACCTGGAATGCTAAAATCAGTGAGATAAGAAATGTTGGCAAGTTATGGGAATCCTTACCTACCACCTTTGGGAGTGCAAAATGGTGTAGCTCTTTGGAAAACAATTTGGCAGTCTTTAAACCATTAAACAGAGTTTCCTTATGACCCAGCAAATCTACATACATACCTGACAGAAATGAAAATATGCTCTCACACACAGTTATACAAGAATGTTTATAGCAACATTACTCATAATAACCATAATGTAGAAACAACCCCAATGACTGTCAGTTGATTAAGGGATAAATAAAATGTGGTATATCCATACAATAGAGTATTCAACCATAAAAAGAAATGAAGTACTGACACATGCTACAACAAGGATGAATCTGGAAAACATTATGTGAAGGTCCAGAACAGGAAAATTTATAAAGACAGAAAGTAAATTAGTGGTTGCTTAGGGCTGGAAGGTAAAAGAAATAAGGAAATGAATAAAGGGTATGAGACTTCCTTTTGAAGTGATTCAAATTTTCTGATGTTAACTGTGGTGATGGTTGCACATATGGGTGAATTGTATGGTATATGGATTATATCTCAATAAAGTTGTTTTTGTTTTTAAAAAGTCTTGATTTGAAATTATACAAATAATATACCCCCATCTTACCTTTACTCTTTATCAGATGATCTCATGTTTCATGGGTTAACCAGAACAGCTCTGGGTTTAATATAATTAGATTTTGCATATATTTAGCTGAATTAACCTAAAATGATGAGTGAGTTCTTTTACATAGCCATGATATTTTAAGGAAAATTTTTTTGACTTATAAAAAATAAAAGGAATATTAGTGCCAGCTATGAAAAGTAAGGTGGCATCTTTCCAAATTATTTGTATTGAAAATTGGAAGGACTTAGAATATAGTTAAGAGGAAAAATTATTTTTCTTTCACTTTTAAAATTTTCATTCTATTTTTGCAGATTCGAGTCTTCAGGCCACCCAATTACTCTGGCACCATTGCTTTGGCCCTCTTAGTGTCACTTGTTGGTGGTTTGCTCTATTTAAGAAGGAACAACTTGGAGTTCATATATAACAAAACTGGTTGGGCCATGGTATCTCTGGTATGTTACCACATTGTACTTCTTTTTTTTTTTTTTTGTATAACAGCATAAGTTGAGTAATATTAACAAAATGAGACAGATTATTACTATAATGGACACACATTGTTCTCTTTCAGTGTATCGTCTTTGCTATGACTTCTGGCCAGATGTGGAACCATATTCGTGGACCTCCATATGCTCATAAGAACCCACACAACGGACAAGTGGTAGGTCCATGTCCTAAGTATCAATATTATGAATTTTAATCCTGTTCATATGAATCAAAAATTATGGTTAGTATTTAGTAAGAAAGGATTCTATATGTAAATCTATGTTCTCTCTCTTATTTATTGCCTCTACCATGTACATACACACAAGCATGCATATACAATATATTGATTTTTTTTTAGAGTAAGGACTGCTTTAGTTTTTATTTAAAAAATCAGTGTACTTAAAATATCAAATTTACATGCATAAACTATTTTTTCAACTTGTGTACTACTATGGCAATAATATGTAATGCCAGAAGACAAAAGAGTAGTTTGTAGCCAGTGTCCCACCCAATGGTTAATTTACTTAGAGATTAATTAAAACATTTTTAAGAACTCTGGCAGCCATTGTATTAGAATGCTAGGAAGTGTTTGCCACAAAATTAAAAATGAAATTGATGCGTAGTTAAATCACTAGCAGAATTCAGGTTAGTAACCTCTACTGAATTCATACAACTTAGTTTCTTGTCTTTCCTTTCCTTTTGGTGGGTGATTTATATTGTAATAGATCAACTTTGAAAAATAATGTCTTTGAGGCTTTAGTATTAGGATGGTAAAAGTTAACTCTTTGAAAATGTGGCCTTTTTCCTCAAGCTTTTTTTTTTTTTTAGAAAAATATACAGATTTTGATAGAATAATGTAATGCTGTTCCTCATGTACCCATCCCCAGACTTAATCATTTACCAACTCATGACCCATCTTGTTTCATTTATTCTCCCACTCAGTCCTCTTTACCTGCTGTTGGATTCTTTGAATTAACTCCAGTATCATGTCATACAAATATTTCAGTACTTGTTCCTAAAGATAAGGTCTTCTTTAAAAAGCATAACCATAATACCACTATCACACATAGAATAATAACTTTTTAATTTCTGAAACTGTGGTTGTGAATAGAATAAAATTATCACATGGCAAAATATTATAAGTTCTCTATAAATATATTATATATAATATAAACTTATGAGTTTTCTTTTCATTGCTTATAGTGCTTCAAATATTTTTAACAGTAAAGAAAGCTAACAAGTTATTTCTTTTTTCTACATTGTGTCTTTCTCTGAACTTCTTTGTGGAACTATAATATAGGGATATAATTCACTTTATTCTTTCCATGTTCCCCAAATGCCCAGGTTTTAGGGACTAGTTGCAAATTATCAGAATTACAGTCGTTGCTATTACATAATAATCAATTTAGTCTCATTTTTCGGTAAACATTTTCAGATTTCTTCTATAGATGGCAAGAATATGGAGACAAAGTTGGACACTGGATAATCAGCTGCCATAGTAATTTCAGCATGGTTTTTGCCATGTGTATATAATTTTGAAATCTGGCATTAGAGGGGAATAATTGAGTGCCTTTAATATTCAAAATTAAATTATAAAAAAAATAATAATTAGAAGTAATTATCCAGGTTTAAATTATTTCCTTACCTTCATGTCTTCACACAACTGTCTTACTATTTTGCTTGAGATTCGTTCGCATGGCCTTTGGGAAAGATACTCTGATGGCCCAGACAACACATGGAAAGAATATAATTTCTTATATTTTTAAAAAGGAAACTTCTTGCTACAAAGACCATTGCGTGAGTATACTCTTGCCCAAAGAGATATGGATACAAGGAATATAGGTTTGTATGAGATAGTAGTTGCTAAGCAGTATAGACAAAGCCTTAAACCTACCTGTATAGCAGTGTGGGAAGGGACAGTAGGATATGGCTCATTAGTTTATAGCTCTTGTTTTATCTTTTTAATGTATTTTAACAAAACTTTTTTATATGAATGATGTCAACAGACACTGAACTAGGATTTATTTATTTTAATGAATTGATTTCCATAATAATGTGTTTTTATGTTACTGGAACAAAGTAGATTAACTTTGCTTTATAAAATGAAATGGTTACTGGTTCAGAATTTTTACTTTAAACGATAATTATTTAATAGGATGAGAGTAGTAAATATTTTTTCTTCATAATAGATGTGTTTAAATTTCAAGAGATAACTTGATAAGTAGCACTATTCTTTTTTGTATTCTTTTTTATACTTTAACCTTATATATTTCTATAGAGAAATTCCCATCTAGGATTTGTGTTTTTGAAAATAACTGTAATGAGGCTATATACCGCTTTCAGTGGCATAGAATAAAATTTTACAAATGAGGAAAATTAATATTTCAACAGAGTGGTAAAGATAGAATGGTATAAGAGTCAGTTTAGGACTAAGTTGTTAATTAGACTATATATGTTTTAATACAATGTTTACATTATATATTGTTAATAACAGTTGTTAATTTTTAAATGATGCTAAAATCCATTTTAAATTTTTGATAGAAACTAAGTAATCTGAAGGTCTTAAATACTATGAATTATAGATGATACCTACTATTTTTTTGTGTATAGGTTGACTAATTAAATATGGGTGAAAGGTCATGAAACCTCCATAATTTTGACAATTCTTTCAATTAATACAGTTAAGGCCTGCCTAATAAGACCCTAGAGACTACATATATATGGCCAGGTATAGTCATGGAATGTATTATCTGATTGTTTCAAACAGTCTTTGAAATATGATACTTTGACTTTTCAGCTTTTACCTTTAAAATTTACTGTCTGATTATAAAATTAAGTGCTCATTATGGAAGTTTAGAAAATTATTAAACTATCACCTCATCAGGGAGAGAGAACATATTATGTAGGTAAGTCAAATAGTCTATCTATAGCTAATAGTTAAAGAGAATGTTGCATTAAGCTATAGAGCAATGAGAAATACGAAATGCAAAACTTTAAAAGCCAATCTAGACAACCAAAATATAAGCAGAAAACTTAAAAGGCCCCTGAAAATTGAGTGGCCTTTTCTTACATTAAGCAAATACCATATATATAAAACTTCTACATACACACAGTTTAACAAAGGGAATGGGTCTAATATATACATTTCCAAAATGTTTCTATAAAAAAAAAAAAACAGAAAAGCGATTTCTGGGATTAAGATGGTAGTAGACTACAGGTACCTGATATACCTCTTACCTTTCTTCTTGTTAAAACACAGATAGAGATTCAGAGATTCGTCAAAATTCAAAACAGGCAACAGAATTACAAAGAAAGCCAATTAAGCCCAAATGCAAAGTACTAGAGACTTCCATTAACATTCGGATCTATTGAAATGGACATTGGCTCACAATTTCTTTGTGCTTATGAACATCTTCAAAGTTCATTTTAAGTTTTTTACCAATATGCTTACATCTATTCTGTTCCTCAGAAATAGTTTCATTTCACATGGCATCTCTCTTTTGTGTTCTGCCTCATGTTGTCATTGATATATCGAGTTACTAGTGGGTAACACAAGCTGATAACAGATTCCACTGTTGGGCCAAAGCATGAAAAGCTATGGCTCTTTCTATGTAACTCCATTATGTTTTAGAAGCATAAGCTTCACAGCCATTGTTATTTCTTCAATGCTTTTAACTTTGGAATTCTGTAACATTAGGTAAATGTTATCAGGACTTCAACTTCATTTGTAAAATTTCAAGGTAGATATAAATGGTTTCTTTTCCAAGGCCATAGTAAACTTTACTGCTCTTATAAATTGTCTGTCTTTCATGAAGTGGTGAAGGGATATTTGTATGACTCATGTCATACAACCAGGGATGAATTTGCTTTCTCCCTCCAACTCTTAGACATTTGGTAGTATTGGACACATGTACCCACTACTGGCAGCTAGTAATAGAGGCCAGGGATGCTGCTAGATGTCCTGCAGTGCAGAGAACAACCACCTACAAGGAATTATCTGGCCCAAAATGTCAGTGTTAAAAAAGAGAAGCCCTTTTTTAGAACTATGGAAAACGTTAGATATAATTTTGTCATAGATATTTTGCAGCCAAGAAAACCATGCCATCTAGCATATATACCCTAAGGATGACTTAAAAATAAATTTTTTTCAATTAAAGTTAATCATTGTGTAGGATGGTTGTATACATTAAATGCCATCAGAAAATGTGATGGGTATGTAAATGACTTTGATGACTTTGATATCGTAGTTTTCTTTAAAACGATGACATTTAAAAAAATTTTTCAAAAAACAGATTTACATAAGTGCAAATGAAAACTCTTTGGCCCAGTCATCTTTATACCTTTGTCCTAAAGTGTTTGGGCAAAGAAAACAGGGTTGAGTTCTTCCTAAGCTCTGCCTCTAACCAGTTGTGTTAGTCTTCTATAAAATGAGGCTAATAATACTTTTCTTACCTTGTAGTTTGTGAGATAAAATATGAGAAAAGATGTATTAGTACTTTTAAAATTTTAGTTTAGGTTCTTCCCAAAACCAAACCAAAGATAGTGATTCAAGGGAAAATAGTTCATATTAGAGGAGAAAGAAACATAGGATAGAAGTGGAAAACTGAATTCAGAAAGGAAAGGCAGCCAACAAAGATGTCAGGTAAGGTTGTTGGCCACTGAAGCTTAATACTGCTGGGATCTCTGAGAGCCAGTGTAAAACAAACATTAGTTTTCTTACCCAAGTGGAGAGAACTGAGGTATTTATATACCAGCTCTCATCAGTCACTTGTTTAGTGCCATTTCCCTGGGGAAGACATTTTCTATCCAAACTGGTAGAGATGCCAGTGCTGGTGGTAGAAGTCAGGCTGCAGTGCATTGAGGTTGTATGGACAGGGGAATGTGGGCTGTGCACCTAGACGGTGTCTGCTGCAACTTCTAATTATAAGCTAGGTTTATTCATTTTTAGTAGATCCCAAAGCAAAGGAAGGAACTTGTGAAGAAACATATATTTGAATTGGCGTTTTTAAGATATCATACTCTGAAAAAAAAATAGCGACAAATAATACTCAAAATGTCTCACCAGTAGTGGATAATTTTTTAAGATGTTATATATGTCATGTAAATAATCATGCAAGGAAAAGTGAAAATGTATACATATTTAAGAATTATCTATATCCATTCTTATCACATATTTGAACAATTCTTAAATAAACAGGTAATATGTTCCCTTATGGAAGGGTTGTTATTGGGTTGTCAACAGGGCCTGTGTTTTGAATTGTATTTTTCAGATGTAATATTCGTCCCTACTGCCCATTCACTTTATAATCAGCAATATACACTTACAGAAACATTGGTCAGAATGGTGCATGGCTTTTGGCCATCCACAGAATCGATATATAATAGGCCTGTGTCAGCTCTGGATTTCATATTCTAGATTTAATAATTTAGTTTTCTGACTGAATCAGGCAAGCCTAATAACATCATGGGGTATGTTGCTGGGTCATTTAGCTATTAGTTTTTAAAAATATTAAACATTTGTGATGTTGATGACTTTTCACATTTTTATATTGTGGAATAAAACATGTCCAGAAGAATCTAAAAATGCCACCAAAGTAAGTTTCACTGCATTGTACTTAAAATGTAAATGAATACAGAAGATGTAAAGAAAATTAATAGTGCAGACAAAGTGATGCTGTGCTGATTTGCAAGTTTATTTGTTTATCACTATTAAGATGCTATGCAATGGCACAAGTCAAGTACTAATGGTCCACTTAACAGCATGAAAGTCATCACAGAAGCAGTCATTACTGTGTAGCTAAAGGGAAACCAAACAATAGTTACATGGGATATACAGACATTTTCTAATGTTACAAAAACAATCATTTTGAATGAAATGCATTCAATGAAATAAAACGTATGCTTAGGTTAGAACTCCCAAACATGCATGTTTTTCAAGTTTTGACTTTTAGTTACTGCCTGAAGATTGCTATGGGTTTACTAAATATAATCCAAAAAATTTCACTGCATTACAGTTCAGTTGTTAATAATAAAGCTAAGACCTGTTCTATGTACACATGCAAAAGCATTTTATTGCAAAATGGCATGCTGCTTAATCTAGAATTTGTCATTAGTAAAGCATTTGTCCTGTTTTGGGCAGCCATAATAGTCTTACACTTTCACGCCTCAGGAATTTTGCATATGCTAGCTCTTTGAGGGACATATTTTCATAAGTTGAAAATTATATAAGCTTATTGAAACTAAGTGTAATTATTTTTATATAGAAATACTTGCAAAGATGTTCACTAGTTTCATTATAATCATCATTCCACCAGCAAAGAGGGTGTCAACATATAAAGAAAACTTAAAAAATAAGACAGTAATTAATATACTAAAGATATGCAGAAAACTTATGGTGGAGTTTGGAATTGGGATTCTGCCCTTAGACTTCTTTTTTTTTTTTCATCCAATGAACATTTGTTGAGAGCTCATTAAATGATAGGTACTATATTTGCCCTAGTAGTTCAGCTATGCCATGCAGCTCATAGAATAGTGGAAAGATACAGTATGACATGGAGTTGCCCAAGTCTTCAGTTATTAAAGCCTTATTATTACATTGCATGGTGTTAGAAACTGTAATTGTTTTAAAATTTTACCTCAGTACTGTGGTCACTTTGTTGTTATGACTCAGCATCTTATCTCTTGCAAGCTTTGCCTTATCTTTTGATTCTTTTTGATTTTTAAAGTTTTTATCTGTCTAGTTGGCCTTTGTTAAAACTCCTTGTCTTTATCTCTACCATGTTGCTGCTACTCTATGCCTTGTTTTGCTGCTGTTCCACCTTATTTTGATTTCCATCTTTACAATTATATACATCTTGATCTTGAACTGTGACTGATCTTGATTACCAACTTCTGGATCAACCCAAACTGCTCCTATACTTCCTTTCAGCTCTTGCTACCTATGATCCTGGTAATTAATTAAGAACATATGATTTGTATTCTTGCCTCCTAGCAAAGCGTTTCACACATGATAGATATTAAATAAATAGCTGAATAGATGAATAAATCTTTCTTTGCAAATAAGAGTTCAAGTTATATTTTCAGCATTTCAAAACTGTTAAGTGTATCCGGAAAAAAAATGGTTTTTCCTCCTAAGGTTTGTTTGTACTTTGTAATTAAAATCTTGAAAGCGTATACACAGAGGGATTATAGAACTACAAAATGAGAATGTGTTTTAATATGTCAAACTTAATCTAATACACTTAAATAGTCTCTCTGAGAATCCAGAATAAATGTGATTTCAGAGGAAAAAAGACAAGAGGAATTGACCCTCCCACAGAGAAAGGGATAAATTACTTGTTAACTGTTTCATATTGTTCAAATTTTTTCCAATTTTGGAAAGTTATTTAGTACATTGGAAAGAGTAATGTACTAAATAGATTCCTGTGGTCTTTAAAAACCAAGGTAATTATTCTCACTCTATCAGAATGGATTCAATTATATTAACATAACTCATAATCACATACGTTCTAGATTTAGAAAAGCATTTTAAAGTTACACCACTACAACTTCAAAAGAAGACCATGTAAATTTTAATAACTCACAATATTTTTTGTTCGGTGCATTTTTTCAAGCATCATTATATTTTGATTCTCTGTAATGCTGATCACTAATTTAAACAATTTTCATAAGCTTAAAAATTAGCATAAATTATCATCTCAGTATTCATGTTACTTATATCACCTTTAGGTAAAAAGGAGCTATGAGAAAATTCAGGTAAAATTTAACCATTAGGTTCTATTAAAACGTGTTTTAGTGTTTCTGTATATTTAAGGAAGTTTTCTGTAAAGTCTTAAAAACTGCATGTCATATGTCACATATATTTATTCAAAAACAGAGAACCAAAATATAGTCTTTTCTATTAAAAAAAAAAGCCATAGTATGATTCACTCATATTGTAGGTCAAATTATGCTTTAGTTTATAAATGAGGTCTAAAGTTTCAGAATAATTAATAACCCTAAAGGGAAGAATGAGTCATGAATAATTTTAAATAACAAATCTCTCCCTTTCTCTCTTGCATTCCTCCCTCTCCCCAAATATTATTAAACTTTGGTGTCATTTTAGCTAATAGCCTAAAGCACATATTAGAATAGGATGCAAGTAGAAAAATGAAACAGATATATTTTATTTTCCATTAATTCTGATTTACAGTGAACACATAATACATTTTCTTTTATTCTTAGTCATCTTTGAATGATATTCTTTCTTTTCTCTACACTTATAAAACCCTCTTCCTCTCTCTTAGTTCAGGTGTCGCTTTTTTGATAGTTGTTTCATTATGACCTTAAATGAATATAAAGAATGGCCATGATAGTTATTTGTCTTATTTATTCCTTTCAATTTTGTATATCTTTTTTTACATAATCATGTCCATTAAAAAAAAATGAAATGATCTTGACCACAGAATCAGAATATTACCCATTTTTATAACCTTCTTTATAAGACTATATAGACTTATAAATACATGTACTGAAGTTTAATTCATTTGACTTATCCAAAGATACTTAATTTGGATTAACCACAAACTGCATGTTGAAATAGAGTTAATGTATACCATAAAATGTTTTAAAACAATTTTTAAATATCGCATGCCCCTACTATAACTTATAATCTTTTATTTTATCCATGAGTGTAAAAACAGAAAAACTGCTGAAATTTATGATATTCTAAAATAGGCCTTATTCCTAAAATGAATTTTATAATAGATATGCTAGTGAGCTACTGTATTAATAATGCAAAAAAATGCTTTCATTGTCACCCAAAGAAGCAGTTGCTAGGAAAAGCAACATTTTATTTCTGCCAAGAAATAAAATTATCGTGTCCTACATTGAATCTTGCAAGAATCTGTCAAAAGCTCTAAAAGTTAGGTAACATTACAGTTTTCTTTCACTAAAGAATGAAAAACAATAAAGAGAACATTATGAAATTAGTCATTAACTATATATTGTGTCTGATATTTGATTTGCAATTTATGTACTTATTAAATCTTTAAATTACAGTTTTAGGTTCAAAATGTAAATTATAAATCTTTAGGAATGCTTTTCCCATTATACTAGATTGCCTCTTTCATTGAGGTACCTATTGCTTTCATTGAGGTACCTGTCTAGTTCAATTTAATTGGATATGCAAAATAATACAACTTATATACTTGAAATTACATGGGATCAAAGATGGTACATGCTTTTAAAATTTAATAGTATCTTAAAATATGTAAAATTGCCCATATAATGCAACACCACTTTCTGTTCTTTAGGAGTCCTATAGCTATTCAATATATATGACTATCTCAAGCCTTATATGTGAAAAATATCTGCATTATTATCATGGTAATTTCAGTAGCACCTAAATTGTTGTAAAGTATTGTGTCTCAAAATAATATTTGCTATTAGGTAATTATAGTGTCTGACAGTATATTTTGATGTTAAAGATATTTGCTCTGTACCATCCCCTCATTTTTATGTGAAAATGAAGTGTTTCTGACTTTTATTGTGCTATGTCTTCATGATATTCTTACTTGCTCATAATTTAGCTTTTGATCACTAGAAACCATCATTTTTCTCCAGTTTGCTGATCTGTTAATATAGTCAGTTCTGAAAGCATGGATCATCTTCAACATACTTTAAACTACCAAGTTTACTAAAATACACTATAAATATAACTAGCATTTACTTATAATAATTCTTCAGTGAGTTATTGTCACTATTAAAGGTACTCTCATTATAGAGAGAGTTGTTTTGTCATCTCATTTTTCTCCTATCACTTCTTTTATTCACTATATTTCTAGAAACTTTCAAATCTTTATACCTGTCACTCGCTCTACATCTTTACTATTTCATTAATGCTAGTAAAACTCCACACAGCCTGGACTTTTTAAGTGTCCAGCTATCAAAATCTAACATAAAATCTAGTAGTGAATGTAGAATGGCCTGATAATTAATGTGACTTTTAAAAATACTACTTGCAAAAAATGGTAACACAGGAGAATGCAACCTCCCTGTCTCCCCACTCAAAGATCAATGATTGGATAGCCATCCACAAGTAAAATGAGCTCTGAGTGACCTAGGATCTACTTATGAAGTTTTAGCAACACAGTGGAACAACAACAAAAAACCTCGGGAATAATCACGAGAAGGAAGACAGCTTCATTTTGCCAACATCATCTCATCACTTATGCTGGCATTGTTCAGCACCGAGAAGGAACTTAGCTGGGAAGACTTTCCTCCTCCTAAAAAGGAGGAGCAGGGTAAACAAACAGCTTCTCCAGCTTGTTGAGGAATTTTTCAGTAGTCTGCTTTAATTTCACCTTGCCCACACCAACAAAGCTGAGAGCTGCTATGATCAGGGAAGAAAAGTAGGGGCTGTTATAGCAGACACACAGTGGGAGTGATTGCTTTTTACAAAGACCTGCTCTGAGAAAAAGTCAGCTGATTTTGCCACTGATCAAGACAATGTACAATAAAATCACCTGTAAATTTCTTCAGCTTTTACCCCATCAGTATTTGCATTTGCTAACACCAGGTGACTGAGTTCCTCCCCCTCCGCTAGGGCCTGGGAACTGCACCAGCAATCATCCCAGACATCTGTTGCCACACAAGTACAAGACACCAACTGCCTGAATCCTTTTTTCACTCCTTATAAGAGCTGGGGAACAGTCCTTCCAGCCAGTTTAGGGCTCCACAGTGCAAGCCTAGATACCCTGTTAACCCTGACTGCCATGCCCAGTGACCTGAGCTGGAGAGACATGGTGCCCCTGCCCCCACCTGGTGCCACCACATGCCGCACCTTGGTGCCTTGGATCAATAGACTCCATTGTGCACTCACCTGCAGATGAAAGGCTTCCCTTATTGAAGTCAGTCTGTGAAGTGTGGAAGAGGTAACTGCTTCTTAAAATGCTTATACAAGTCTATAGGGATCACAGAGAATCAGGGAAACATGACATTACCAAAGGAATACAGTAAACCTCCAGTAACTAGCCCCCCAAAAATGAAGATCCAGGAATTGCCCAAAACAAAATTTTTTGTTCTGAAAAAAATTTAGAGCTGAAAAATAAAATGCTGAAGAATTGAATAGAGAGCTTCTACAGTAGATTTGACCATGCAAACAAAATAATCAGTGATCTAGAAACATATCAGTTGAAATCATCCAATCAGAGGAACGAAAAGAAAAAAAATGGAAAGGAATGAAGAAATCCTAAAGGGGATTTTTCTGTGGAACACCATAGAGAAGAATAATGTATGCATCATTGGAGCCCCAGAAGAAAAGAGAGAAAGACATATAAAGCTTATTTAAACAAACAATAGCTGAAAACTTCCCAAATATTGGGAGATAGTTGGACATTCAAATTCTGAGGCTAATAGGTAACCCTAGAATTTCAATAAAAAAGATCTCTAAGACACATTATAATAAAATACCTAAAAATGAAAGACAAAAAGGATTTTAAAAGAAACTAGAAAAAAAAAATTCTCTCATGTTAATCCCCAGAAGGCCATCTGCAGATTTTTCAGCAAAGACCTTGTAAGCCTAGAGAGAAAGAATGATATAGTCAAGTGCAGAAGAAAGAAAGTGTCAACCAAGACTACCCATAAAATTGTCCTTTGACATAAGAACAAGATAAAGACTTTCCCTAATAAACAACTGACAGGATTCATCATTGCTAGACCTTGTCTTACAAAAATGCTGAGAGAAATTCAAGCTGAACGAAAAAGACACTAATTAGTAACATTGTAAATATACAAAACACTGGTGAAGGTAAACATATCATCAGATTCAGAATACCCTAATCCTGTAATGGTGATGTGTTACTTAATTCTATTATAAAGGTTAAAGGACAAATATTAAAAATAGCCAATAGCATCCACAATTTATAAATAGATAAACAATATAAAAAGATGTAAATGGTAATATCAAAAACAAAAGGGGGAGTAAAAGATTAGTTTTTGTATGTAATCAAAGTTAAATTATTATCAGTGTAAAATAGACCATTGTATATATAAGGTGTTTTATGTAAACCTCATGGTAACTATAAAGTAAAACCCTACAGTAGATTCTGAAAGGGAATAAAGATAATGGGAAATAAATTAAAGCATATTATTATGGAAAATCATAAGGTCACAAAGGCAGCAAGACAAGGAAAGGAACAAAGGGACGATATACCTGAAAACAATTGATAAGATATTAATGAGTCTTTACCTATCAGTAATTACTTTCAGTATAAATGTGGTGAATTTTCCAGTCAAAAGCTATAAGGTAGCTGGATGGATAAAATAAAAGACCCAACTATATATTACCTACAAGAGATTTACTTCAGCTTTAAGAGAACACATAGGCTCAAAATGAAGAGGTGGAAAAAGATATTCCATGTAAGTGGAAACCAAAAGAGAACGTGGTAGCTATATTTATATCAGACAAAAAGACTTTAAGTCAAAAATGGTAACAAGAGATAAGGAGATCATTATATAAAGATAAAGGGTCATTAAGTTTAGTGATTATTAATATTACATATTAATATGTTGCTTAATATATTATTAGTAAATAGAGCTAAAGGAAGGAGACAAAATACAGTAATAGTATGAGACCACTATCCCACTCTCAACAGTGGGTAGATCATCCAGACAAAAAATAAGAGAACATTGAACTCAAGCCATGCTTTGGACCATATAGACCTTTCAGATATATAGAACATTCCATTCAACAGCTGCTTAAGAACAACTGATTAAGAACACTCAATCTTAAGTGCATAAGGACTGTTTTTTTTGGAGAGATCATATAAGTCACAAAACTTGTCTTTGCTATTGTATGAAACAGTAAAGGCCATATATGCCAGTCTGACAGCCAGCATCATATTCAGCAGTGAAATGCTGACCCTTTTCTTCTAAGATGATAAGAGCACCTCCCTCATCATTTCTATTCAGCATAATACTGGAAGTCCTAGACAGGGCAATCAGACAAAGTACATCCAATTTAGAAGGGAAGAGGTAAAACTATTTGTTTACAGATCATGTCATCTTATATATAGAAATTTCTAGATTCCACCAAAGAAAAATGTTATAACTAATCAGTGAATTCAGTAAAGTTGCAGGGTACAAAATCAGCGAACAGAAATTCTTTCTTTCTATAAACTAACAATGAAATATCTGAAAAGGAAATAAAGAAAGCAATCTTATTTAAAAAATGAAATACTTAGGAATAAATTGATAACAGAAATTGAAGAAGACACAAACAAATGGAAAGATATCTCATGTTCATGTATTGGAAGAATTATTATTGTTAAAATGTCAGTACTACCTAAAGTTAACTATTGATTCACAGCAATCTCTATCAAAATTCCAAAGGAGTTTTCCACAAAATAGAACAGGTGATGCTAAAATTCAGACGGAACCACAAAAGACCTCAAATAGCCAAGCAATTCTGAGAAGGACAAATGAAATGGGTGGCATCACACTTCCTGATTTCAAACTATAGCAGGTCCTCAGAAGTGTCATGTTATTCAGCATGGTTTTGTTATAAAATTTATGAGACATGTAGGAACTTAACTCTTGTTTATATCAATTAATCAATGGTAAAATTGTTTTCATTATACATTTCACTTTAAAGTTGCAGAACCTATCAACGACATTAAGACTTAGTGTACACTACAAAGCTATAGTGATCAAATAGTATAATACTGGCATAAAAGTAGACCAACACAATAGAATTAAGAGCCCAGAAATAAAATATTGCATATACGATTAACTGATATTTGACAAATTATCCAAGAATACTCAAAGGGAAAAGGATATCCTCTTCAATAAAAGATGTTGGAAAAATAGGATAACCACATACAGAAAAAATATTGAACCTCTATCTTATACTATCACAAAAATTAAAATGGTTCAACCTAAGACCTAGAAACAATAAAACTAGAAGAAACAGTGATTAAAAGCTTCTTATTATTATCTTTGCTATGATTTTCTGGATATGATGCCACATGCACAAATAACAGCAAAAATACATAAGTGGGACTATATCAAACTAAAGAGTTGCAGAGTAAAGGAAACTATCAAAAAATGTAGATAACCTACACAATAGGAAAAATATTTGCAAATTATATATCTGATAAAGGGTAAGATCCAAAATATATAAAGAACTTGTAAAACTCAATAGCAAAAATCAAACAACCTAATTAAAAAATGAGCTGAGGACCCAAACAGATATTTTCCCAAGGACAAGTGGAAAGTATATGCAAGATAGGACATAATGAACAAAGGCCATAGGCCTTGTTTAGAGAGCAGAGTAATTCGACATGATTCGTGCCTGTGAGTATTGAGAAATTAGGCTACAAAACTTGGCGCTAGATTATGAAGGACTTTGAAATTCTTTTGGTAATTTGCTCTTAATCATATGAGCAGTTGGAAATCATGGGATGATTTGAAAAAAGGGTAACCTGAGAGAATGTTTGTCTAAATTTTTTTTTTTTTTTGTATTGATAGAGTGCTGCTATCCTGGTTATTTGGCTAAAAAGAGCAGGCTTTTATTGGAGCTTTTTAAAAATCTGTGCCCATTGATGTTTCTGGCTTGCCAGCTACTCCATTATCATCCAGTCCAGGATATATGAAGTGCGAAAAACCCAAAGGAACTCATTGTTGTATTGTTCCTTGGTTCCTAAGGTCCTTAGGCTGTGTACTTTTCTTTCAGAGGCTTCTTATGTTTGTTTTATATATAACATCCAGGGTTTGCAGCAGTACTTAACAGGCGGAACAGAAGGAAATAACATTTACTCTATCTTGTTCAGAATCAGAATTCTTAAATTGACTTTTTAAAATTTTTTAATGAAAGTGCACAGTGTAATATATATATATATATATATATATACATGTATATATATATATATATTAAATGCACAACTTGATAAGTTTAATACATGTGTGTATATCTCTATAATAATCAAGATATCAATCATTTGTGTCCTATGGGTTTCTTTAGGACCTCTTCTATTTATACCTTCCTCCCTCAAGGAAACCATTGTTC
The DNA here is from genome assembly GCA_004027375.1 of Macroglossus sobrinus. Taxonomy (NCBI): domain Eukaryota; kingdom Metazoa; phylum Chordata; class Mammalia; order Chiroptera; family Pteropodidae; genus Macroglossus; species Macroglossus sobrinus. The sequence goes on from PVKZ01002096.1 coordinate 131,238, forward strand.
TGATTTCCCATCACCATAGATTAATTTGCCCATGCTTGATAAAAACATCACATAGTATGCTTCTGGATATTTTTATTTAATATAATGTTTTGAGAATGAAGATGATTTGTAAAATGTCATATATATATTTACTATTAAAATTGTTACTCCATTGTACAGTGTATTACAAGTAATAATTTAGGAAGGAAGTTAATTTTGTAGTAGGTTATAGTAGGTATTTGGGGAATGAGGGCGGTGGATGGTAGTTCAGCGTAAAGATTGGGGCATGGAGATATTGAACTCCCCACATTTTCATCAGACAAGCTGCTAAAGCAAAGCAAAATGCATTAGAACTTACTGCAATAAGAAAGTTTTCACAGTTTCTAAGAAGTAGGAAGTAGAAATAGGATATTTATAGAGTCTTGAGATCTAGACACAAATGGTTTAAAGGTGAGCTTTTCAATGAAGCAGGTGACACATTTGGATTAGGAAATTTTTTAACAGAATATTTTTTTATAGAATGGTTTAGGTTTGCTGGACACTGCGAGGCAAGAATCTTAAAGTAAGCTGTTTGTCCAGGTTTGCAGACAGTTGTCTCTAAAAAATTGATCTGTAAGGATTTCCTGAAGCAAACAGTGAGGTTAATTTTTTTGGTTTATAATCTTATCTTTGAAGTAAAGATTTCTTTGAATGACTAATGCATGTTGACACAGATGTCTTAGTTCTGACTGAGACATAAGTTAAAAGGTTGTTGCTGAATTTTAAGTTATTAAGGCTATGACCGAGTTAATAGTGATTTGATGAGTATGAAAAAAAAATTATATAAAGAATTAATGTGTATGTATGTGTGTGTGTGTGTGTAGTAAAATAAAAAAGAATCTGTTTTCAGGGCCTAATGAGGCTTATTTTTGAACTTTGGCATTTATTCTTCAAAGACGTCATAAATCTTATAGATGGAAGAGACTATAGAAGTTATCAAAGCCAGAATTCCTTATTTGAGTAAGAAACCCTTTTACAACATCCACATTAAATAATAGTTGAGCTTCTTTTTCAACAACTCTCATGAGACAACCAATTTTAGCTTTATTTTTTAGGGAAATGTTTCTTATTTTGAATTGAAAACTGTTCCTTTGAAATGCCTAATATTAGTACTCTCCTCCTCACCCCCTGAATATCATAAAGCAGTGACCCCCCCAACCCTTTTGGCACCGGGGACCGGTTTCCTTGCTCTCCCCCCGCCTCTCACCTCCTGCTTTGTGGCCTGGTTCCTAACAGGCCAAACAACCTGGGGGTTGGGGACTCGTCACAGAGTAAGTATCTTCTTCTAAGTTCCACATGCCAGATGAACAAATACTTGAAGTGGGTTATGGTTCTGGACTCTCCGAGGCAACCTATTTCCAGCTCCTTCAACTGTTGTCAGGAGGCAGATTTGTAACTCCTCACCATCCTGGTGACTGTTCTTTCTTGCTCTCTAGTTTGTCAGTGCCGCTCTTAATAACTGCAGTGTTAAAGTTTGAATACTATTCTCCAGATGTGTTCTGAACAGGGAGGAGAAGTATTACCTTTATTTCTAGGTATCATACCTATATTAAATAAACAAACAATAGCAAAAACAAAGCTTACTTTCTCGTAGCTTTTCTGGTAACTACATCATACAACTAAACTCATGGTTCATTTGGTTTCAGCATTAGATGACACAGCTGAAAATGATAGGTAATTGAGCTCCAAAGTGGGGAGTTGAAACTACCAGTTTATGTACATAATACTTGGAGCTATATTGTCCCTGTTTACTAATTTAGAAATGAACATCTGCTCTTTGCTAAATAGCTATACTATCTGAAAGTGAACAATGGAAGAAAGTATTTGTCATAAGTTTAAATAAAAACCATATTTCTGCAAATTAAAAGAAAAGCTAGTGGTATTTTTGAAGTAATCCCCGCCTCAAAGTTAGTGATTGCCAAAAAGAGATTAGGAAAATATTGCCAACAGAAGCTCAGATGAATAGAGCTTTTGGATTCTTATTTTCTTAAATAAGCCTGTGTCCTTTGGTAACTAACTCAGTCAGAGAGAGGTACAATACATTTGACTCTATGAGCCCTTCTTTTTTTAAGCTGAAAACAGCTTAGCAAAGGAGGCAGCATAGATATTACCTTGTTATTGTTTAACTTAGGTCCTCAGACAGGGAAGAACTGCTGAGATTTTTGCTTGTTGATTTCTTATTTTTAGAAATCAGAATGTACATAATATTGGTTAAATTTGATTTGATTACCTAATAATAATGCCATATATAGTAACATAAACAAAGTCCTTATGTAACACGATAGAGCTACCAAACTGCCTTTAAAATGACTTTTGCTTAAGTATGATAGCTTGCTGATAAAACTTTCTCAGAAGACTGCATTCTAACCTCCTTGAGCATGACTCTATGTTATAGATTAGAAAAACAAGGTCTTTGTACATCTCCTTCAGTACTGCTTCATGCCAGTAGTGATGGCAGGTGGGTCATATTCTTATTCGTTAGTCATATTTCTTAGATATTATAGAAGTAGCTTTTCTTTCTGCTTTAATCACCTTCTTTAAGCATTAGTTAAGAACTCATTTTGGGAATTTGTGATAATTTAACATCTTCAGATAAGTTTACTGTGCGGGCCTGTTGTTCTAAGCAAATTAAAGGTTTTCAAGTTTTTTCTGTTTTCTTTAGTTTGTTCAAAAGAATATCTTTTAGTGAACAATAGTACCATGATTGTTTATATCCATAAGATTAATGCTAATTGCCAGTATATTTTACCTGTTTACTTAAACAAGCATTCCACTTGAGAAATTTTAGTTGACAATTAGTTATTCTACTATTTGAGAATCTGTTTCAAAATTTATACCTCAGTCCTTTTTCAGTTTGATACAGTCAGGTTTTTACTATATTTTTAGGAACTGAAAGGAAACCATAAACCAGCAATTAACCCAACGAATACATATTGTGATTTGCTAAAGAGAAACATTTCAGTAGCCACCATATGGTATGTTAATTCCAATTAAGTAGGCCAAATTAGAATTGTTCAGTCCTTCATTTTTTAAATGAAGAAAAAAAACTCAATGTGCATTACATCATTCTGTGAATTACTGTTATATATCTTTTTATTAAATTTATTGGAGTGACTGGTTAATTATGTAGGTTTCAAGTGTACAGTTTAATAATGTCATTGTGTGTTCACCACCCAGTGTTAAATTTTCTTCCAATTTTGAGATTATGATGCTAAGAGAAATAAGTGAAAGAGTTGAGAACTATGATTTCAATCATATGTAGGATATAAAACTGAAAGCAACAAATAACAAGACAAACAGATAAGGACAGAAAGAGTTTAATGGTGGGCAGGGGGAGAGGGAGTAGATAAGGGTAAAGGGGATTAAATATATGGTGATGTTTTATTTCTTAGTATTGAATATTCTGTCGTACTTTTTTTGGAAAGTACCATCTATTTTCTGTTTTTTACAATATTGAAGACAATGATGTAACTATTTTGAAAAATAAGAGTTGAGGACCTTAAAGGACTTTTAAAGGTTATCTAATTCATTCTTCTGTCCTCAGACATGACAAAAAATTTTTAAGTCCCTTTGTTCAGAACACCCATGCTGTCAATTCCTTTAGCACACTGTCTTCATGTTATCAATTTCCTCTTTAAATTGTATAACTTAACTATTCATTCCACTTAAACCACTCATTTAGGAACTACTTGAAACCTCATCAAAACTTATCATTGAGTTCAATTTTTTCTATTCTCTTATTCCTGCTTATTCTGATCTTCATTCCTTATCCATTTTCTTAGATCTTTTCTCTTTTTCTGTTCTATCACCATCTTTTAAGGGACTTAACTGGTCCCACTAGGACACTGAGATCAACTTCATCTTCTTTTTTCCCACTATATCCTCCTTGCCAATTCTCATTCCTGTCAAGCTCTACTATCTAGTTGCTACTTATAAAATGTGGGAAATGATAGTTTTGATTTAATGTATTACTCATGGTTTCTCACTAATACACCTCTATCTTAGTCTTCACATGCACCAAATGACCTTATTTCCTATATGAAATATCAAAAGAGTTGTCTGTGCCCATGAAGTTGCTTCAGACTTCCTGTTTACTCCTCAGTACACTCAGTATCACTCCATTGACAGTCGCACTATGTTCACCTCGTATTTCTGTGTTGTTAAATCAGATGGACATTTTTCATTCATTTTTAAAATTTTATTTGCCCATGGCATTTGAAGTCATTTTTCTAGATTATAAACTACTTCGTGGCTAGAGTAAATAGTTTTTCATTTCTTTAAAAGAGTGTATTCATCCATATATAATTCACAAATTTTTTTTTTGTAAATTCATTAAAAAATTCAAGTAATACAGAACTATATAAAAGAAAATATTTAACCCTCCTTTTCATTACTTTCCTCTCAATCTATAAAATTTGTACCATAGGTAACAATAGTTTACAGATTTGTGTGGATCTTTCCACTTGTAAATTTATGTGTGTATAATGTATATTTTTGTAAGCATTCAAAATTAATACTACATTTTAATAGTCTAAACATGTTGCTATTATTGCTTAAGAGGAAGCTGACAATGAGAACTTCAGCCACCAGTGTCAATAATTAAAATATGAAGAAAATGAATAATTTGTGTTAATTGGAACATGTATTAGTTTTCTATAATAAAGTACCATGCATTGGATAGCTTACACCTCAGAATTTATTTTCTCACAGTGCTAGAGTCTAGAAGTCTGAGATCAGGATTATTAGCAGAGTTTGTTTCTTTGGAGGCCTCTCTCCTTGGCTTGTAGGTGGCTGTCTTCTCCTTCCTGTATCTTGACATGGTCTTTCCTGTGTGTGTGTGTTTCCTAATCTCCTTTTATAAGGACACCAGTCATACTGGAGTAGGGTCTTCCCTAATGACTTCATATTAACTTAATTAATCTCTTTAAAGACCCTGTCTCCACATACAGTCACATTCTGAGGTACTAGTGTTAGGAATTCGATATGTGAAATTGGAGGTGGGGATACAATTTAGCCCATAAAAGAACATTACTATTCAATTGAAACATTGTTAAAAATATTTGTCACAAAAATATTGGTCACTTACTCATGTTCTTGAAGGAATTTGCCTCTTTATTGAAGCTATAGCAGTTGTTTGCAGTTAATAACAAAGTAACTCCTAGCTTGCTCAAATGAGATATCTTTATTGGTAGCATATGGTGTTTTGAGATAGTGAACATAAATTACCTTGCACATCTTAAAATATTATTCACTTTAAGTAATATCATTGCTAAAAGTGTTCTATTGTTGAGAATACAAGAACAGAATTGTTTTTGTAGCTGTTTACCTCATACACATTTAATAAAGGATTTTGTTACTTAACCTAGCAGTCCCCAACCTTTTTGGTACTAGGGCCTAGTGGTCCTATGAGAATCTAATGCCTGATGATCTGAGATGAAACTAGCGCTGGGGAGCGGCTGCAAATACAGATGAAGCTTTGCTCACTCACCGGCCACTCATGAAATGCTGTGCAGCCTGGTTCCTCACAGGCCACGGACCGATAACTTTCTGTGGCCCAGAGGTAGGGGGACCCTTGACTTAACCTATAAAGAAATTTATGTAAATAATAAGTATAGCAAATACAGAAATATTTTGTTCTGAAATTTTTATTTTTGAAATCCAAGTTTATTAAAGTTATTATGCTGCCATCTAAAAAACTTGGAAAAAATAAAATGAACAGCTCTTATAGCTTCTTTCCAGCCTTAAAATGTTTTTATTATGTCAAATTTCTACAATACAATACAGATACTACATTTTAGTTATATTTGGTAAACTATAACTGCTGGAACTGCTTATCAGACAGACTTTTGAGTTGATAGCTCATAACTTCTCATTAGTATAATTATTCTAGAGCCATGTTGCTCTTAAAGAATATGGTGGTGTTCTAAAGCAGATATTTCAATGCCGAATAAATTCCTGCGTTATACTTCTTAGCATGAATGTTAAATATACAATTTTTTGTTCTCTACCTGCTAGTTTAAGGTTTATTTCACTTTGCTCAGTTTTATTAAAAATCAATTAAATATCATTTTAGATTTCTTCAGCCATATTGTTTGCTTTAGTACAGTGTTAGCTTCATGATTGTAAATGAAAAACTCATAGGAGTGTTTTACTATCTATGGTATTTTCCAAGTAATATTTTTTTGAAAATATACCTTTCTTTTGTTTTGATATATAATTTATATACAGAAAAATACAAAGATTATAAATCTGTAATTTGAGTTTTGACTGTACTTAATAGTCTAATAGAAAATTACCCCCTAATATGTATTTCTGATTAAGGGCAGATCTGATGGATTTCTTATGAATCAGCGAGTTTTTTTTAAAAAGCAACAATTAAAAGAAATTGCTTTTAGTTTTTGAAGAAGGCATATTTACAGTGTCATACACAATAAGTAAAGCAAGTTCTGATTATGATATTTGCAAACTAATGAGTTTTTTAATCTATAAAGAAAAAGTCAGCCAATGTTTTACAAGTGGAAGTATATACAACAAAAGCAATTTATGTGCAAAAATTAAGTTCATACAAGTGCTCTCTAGTAATACACTATATACAAATACTTTTGTAATACATTAAGTACTATTGATGAAATACACTTGAAATCTCTAAAGAAATATGATTTTTAATTATATGCTTATAATACAGATAACCACTAGCAGTTCTCATTAAGGATCCTATTATACTCATTTACAAAGGAGGCAACTCAAACACAGATTCAAATCTTGATCTAATAAATAGATCAAATACAGTATAAAGCACAGTGCCTTCATTTTATTTTGCCTGTGTGATTAGATATCTTTTTATGCACATATACTTTTGAGCAAAACACCATGTTTCATATTTACTTGCTTTTTTTATCATATGAAGTACAGTATATCTTAAGTACTAGATATTTATTGGATTGATTTATTGATTGATGGATTGACTGATTCAAAGATGTTTAATGGCCTATAAGCAATTTAAAATTTTCAGAGGTTTGTGAGCAATGAACTTACTAAAGTGTTGATTTTAGAAGATTTAGCTAGAAGTGAGAGACTGAGGAGCAAAGATTGAGAGTTCATAAAGTAAGGATGATATGATAAGTATTTAACAATCAGTTTGTCAAGGTAATAGAAAAATGGCAAGTATAGAACAGAAAGTGTTCACTGGCTTTATCATTTAATACAGCTTCGACAGAGATGTCAAAGTTGAAACTTAGATCATTAGAAGAATGGTGGTATTGTTGACAGAAGCATGGAAGTCTGGCGAAGATAAGTTAGTTGGGTGGAGAATATTGACATTTGAAAAAATTTTTATTTCAGAGTGTTAGGGCATTCAAGTGGGACATTACAGTAAAAATATCCAATATGTAGTTACTCTAGAACATATGAAAATATACAGCTGGCTGGGAATGGGTCTTTCATATAGAAGAGCTGTTGAATACAAGAGTATGAATCTTCCAAAGGAGAAAATGTAAAGAGAATAGAAGTTTCACAGACAAATAATGTCATATATTTCTTTCAAAATTAAAGTGCATGTTACTCTTTGAGTTTATTAAAAAGGTCACTAAAATATAACTGAATATATAGATTTTGTTTAAATTTATGTATTCCCATTTGAATGTAAGTGTTCTTTATATTACTATAAATACTAAAATATATATTTACTATGAATTTGGTCTTAAAATAACAAAATTTTTTCCTACACATTTTATCAGCTATAAAGTTGTAGTCTCCTTTTATATAAAATGCACAGGAAACAAAAAATATATCAAAATATATATTTTTAGAATTTATCCAGGATCAGACCACTTACCACCTGCCATCAGCCTGCTTTAAACTACCAGCATCTTCTATCTATATTATTGTAGTAATCCCTCTCTCCTCTCTTCTGTCCTTGCTCCACTACAGTCTGTTCTCAGCATGTATGTTATTCTGCTCAAAACTTTCCTATTATGGCTTCTCATGAGACTCAGAGTGAAATCTAAGTCCTCACCAACATATTGACCTTACTGTTCATGGAACATATTTCTACCTTAAGGCCTTCGTGCTGGTCATTATTCCTCTGCCTTGTCTATATTTTCCCCAAATCAGTATGGCTAACCAATATCCTTAGTATACAATTTATTTTGTTAATTTAGCACAGAATCTTGCCCCCCCCCCACACACACACACACATACACACGACTCTAAGCCCTTTGAAACTAGAGATATTTGCTCTGTTCACTATTTTATCTAAGTCCCTACATAGGTAACCTACCATGTTAGACATTTAATAAATATTTGTGGAATAAGTATAACAATAGCTTACCTACTAAAGGCTTACTTCACATCATACTTTTATAAAAGCTTTAAATTATTATAATGACCTTGTTTTACATATGAGGAAACTGAACCACAGGTTCAGTTTAAGTAATGTTCCAATCCCACACAACTAGAATTCAAACCTAGCAGCCCAGCTTGGAACGACAGCTCCCAACCATTACAGTGCGGTGCTTCTATTGAAGATAATTGTTATATTTAGTGCTATCAAGTTTTTATAGTAGAACCAGAGGTTGTATATTAGTCTGTTATATACAGAATACTTCTCATATACCTGGATTCACATGGATAGTATACTGATTAAATATAAAGATGACTTATGTTCATTTGTAGTCTAGAAGTAGTAAGCTTAAAAAAATAGAAAATTACAAGAATTTAATGTCACATTTGGCCGATGAGCAGACTCAACCAGTAGCATCCATCATTAAACACATTCTCACACTTAACAAAATTGTATAAAAGAAAAGTACCTTAACATAACAAAGGCCATGTACAACAGACCCTCAGCCAACCTTATACTTAATGGTGAAAAACTAAAAACCTTTCCTTTAAGATCAGAAACAAGGCAAGGCTGTTGCCACTGTTATTCAGTATAACATTGGAGGTCCTAGCGAGTGCAACCAAGCAAGAGAAAGCTATAAAAGGCATACGAATAAGAAACGAATAAGTCAAACTGTCACTATATGCGGATGACATGATTCTCTATATAGAAAACCCTAAAGATTCTACAAGAACACTACTAGAAACAATAAGCAAATACAGTAAAGTTTCTGGATACAAAAGGCTCAAAAACCAATAGCATTCCTGTACTCTAATAATGAACTGTCAGAAAAAATGGGAAGAATAATTTCTTTTGCAATTGCAACAAAACAAATAAAATACCTAGGAATAAATCAAATGAAACATGTGAAGGACACATATAAAAACTACAAGACCCTATTAAAAGAAATCGAAGAAGATACAAAGAAATGGAAAGATATTTTGTGTACTTGGATTGGAAGAATCAACATAGTTAAAATGACCATATTACCCTATAGATTTAATACAGATTTAATGCAATCCTCATCAAAATCCCATCGGCATTTTATAAAGAAATAGAACAAAAAATTATTAGATTCATATGCAAGCACCCAAAACCCTGAATCGCCAAAGCCATCCTGAGCAAAAAGAACAAAGCTGGAAGCATCATTCTAACTGACTTCAAATTGTACTACAAAGCAACAGTAATCAAAACAGCATGGTATTGGCAGGAAAGCAGACACATGTACCAGTTGAACAGAATCGAGAGTCCAGAAGTAAACCCATGTTCATATGGGCAAATAATTTTCAACCAAATAGTCAAAAATATACAGTAGAGAAAGGAAAGCCTTGGTGCTGAGAAAACTGGAAACTCACCTGCAAAAGAACGAAACTAGACTGCTATCTATCACCGCACACCAAAATTAACTCAAAATGGATCAAGGACCTGAATATAAGACCTGAAACAATAAATTGCATAGAAGAAAACATAGGAACTAAACTCATGGATCTTGGACTTACAGAGGATTTTATGAATTTGACCTCAAAGGCAAGGAAAATAAAGGCAAAAATTAATGAATGGGACTACATCAAACTAAAAAGTTTCTGCACAGCAAAAGAATCTGTCAACAAATAAAGAGACAACCATCTGAATAGGAAAACATATTTGTAAGCAATGCCTCCGATAAGGGCCGAATATCCAAAATACACAAAGAACTCATACAACTCGTAACAACAACAAAAGCAGTCTAATGAAAAAATGTACAGAGGACCTGAACAGACATTTCTCCCAAGAAGACATACAAATGGCCAATAAACATGAAAGGATGTTCAAAACTGCTAGCTATTAGGAAAATCAAATTGAAACCATGATGAGATACCATCTCACACCTGTTAGAATAGCTATAATCAACAGGACAAGTAATAACAAATGCTGGAGAGGATGAAGAGGAAAAGGAACCCTCATATACTGCTTGGTGGGGCTGAAAATTTGTACATCCACTATGGAAAACAGTATGGAGGTTCCTACAAAAAACTAATAATTGATCTCCCATATGATCCAGAAATCTCTCTACTGAATATTTATACCAAATACTTGAGAACTTATATGCAAAAAGATAATTGCACACCGAATGTTCATAGCAGTATTATTCACAGTGGCCAGGATGTGGAAGCAACCAAAGTGTCCTACAATAGATGACTGGATAAAGAAGATGCATGTGTGTATACACACACACACATACATCTTCTTTATACACACATGTATATATATGTGTGTGTATACACACACACACACACACACACAAATATTACTCAACTATTAGAAGAGATGAAATACTGCCATTTACAACAACATGGATGGACTTTGAGATAATCATGCTAAGCGAAATAAGGCAGACAGGAAAAAGTTGAAAACCACATGATATCACTTATATGTGGAATATTAACCTAAAAGCAGCAAATAAACATGACAAAGAGACGTGAACAATAAACTAATGGTTACTAGAGGGTAGGTGGGGGCAGGAAGGAAGATGAGGTAAAAGGTGTTAAATATGTGGTGACAGAAATCTAACTGTGGGTGGTGTACATACAGTGCAATATATATATGCCTTACTGTTGAATTGTACACCTGAAACTTAACTGGATTTCATTAACCAATGTCACCATAAATAAATAAATGCACAAACAAACCCATTCTCAAGGACTGCAAAGACATGGTACTGACAACTGTGTTATATGGGTCTAATATCTAAATCCTTATCAGTATCATTTTCATTTCTCAGACAGGTTTTATTTATCATACTATTGTACTATATTTCACATCAAATGTCAAGATGAAGTCTGATGTCAAAGATTTAGAGGCAGTGATCTTCCAGACTTGCTCATCAGAATGCAGTGGTCCTGGACATATGGAGAAAATAGATGATACTGGACTTGTTAATGCAATTGGCATTAGGTGAACTTTAGAGAAAGTGTCATAAGACAATATATGAGAAGTTTCAAGGATGTAAACTAAAGCTATGTGAAGAACTGGATTAGAAAAACTGTCATAGCAGATAGTCCAGCATGATGTAATGGGACTCAGACTCAGCAATATTTTGTTCATGTTGTAATCAATTAGACAGTGACATGAATAAATACAAAGTACAAATAATGATAAAAAGATGACTAAATGGATATGCTAAAAGGTTTTTTTTTTTTTTTTAAGGAGGAATTGCCTAGTCACCCAGGGTATTTGTCATCTATGTGAATATGTTTACATATAATAGAACTATAGCATTTACGGAGAATTGGAAATATTGACATGCGTTTTTACAGATACAGCAAAAAAAATGTTAGAGACAGACTATGTTCCAAAAGACAGTGATGTTTATTTTTTTGTTTAAATGCATTTTATGAGTTTGCTTGTTTACATCTTTTTTATCATCTAATAGCCCCATAAGTAACAAAAAAAATGGTTTGTACCAGGCAAATGAATTATAGAATTACAGCGAAACTTTGTTCTTAATGCATTTCTTAGACCAAACGCAAGTATAAAAATTTGGTGCTATGAAATGAATGATTTTATTTTTGACAGAGTATGCTTTAAATTTTAAGCTGTATTATTTTTGTTTTTGTTCTTGCATTTTGGATCTATATTTAAAATAATGACATAAGAATATTAATCTTTCTTGATATTTGTTTTTTCCCCGAAGTTAAAATTAAAGAGGACAAAAACAAAAACCCACCCATTTTGATTATATTATACTTTTTACAAATACCCCATGTGACAGAGCTTCCAAAGCTTTTATATTATAAATTTACATATTCAGTATTTCTCACATTTAAAGCTATTCAGTTGGGTGCTAAAATGCTGTAGAATATAATGACTTTTATATTGGAACTTTTTATTATTTTAGTTACAAAAGAAAATTCTGTGAGTAATTATATTATGTATTTCAAGTATTCTTTTGTTAGTGAATAAAATAAAATCTATAATAAGTCTAGAAATGTGTTGTTATCAACACAATATGAATTACTAAAATTATTTAGAAGGTAAGTCATAGAACCTTTTAAATTTTGGCTGTAGACTTGGAAGAAGTTCTTATGTTGTATTTTTATTTTAACATTTTGAAAATACAGGTGTGAGAAGCTCTTTTATTGGCCATATTACAAGATTTATTCAAAAAGTAAAAGATGCAAAAGAAAAAAAAAAGTAAAAGATGCTTCTCCAAAACAGTTTATCCCCAGTAACTTTCTTACTAGTGTCTGAGGCTTAGGGTTGTTCTATATTTTCCCAATTATATTATTGTCAACTGCTTCATAACCTGGATAGCACACTTTTATTTCCAGTAAGCTTGGTTTTTGACTCTCTGTAACTTTTACCATTAGTCTAATACTCTACAGAATCTCTCACAGTAGGGATATTTGAGGTTTTAGACATTTGCTGTGATATTATCTGTTGCTCACCTGCTCGATAAACCTCATGTAGTTTCTTCTGTTGCTTGGGTTGAATGTGGAGCCAGCATTCTTATTAAAGGCTTCCATCTACAGAGCTCCAAACTTCTACATTTGAAATAGCAATTTTTTTATTATTATTTTTTTTAAACTAAAACTAACTTCTTACTAGTTAGATGCTTTCTCTGAATACATAACCTTTCTGACAGCTTTTACAGGATTACACATTTCCCTTTTCCCGTACAACTTCTCGTAAAATATAAAGAAATGGCTTTCAGCTAATAAACTGTAAATTTCTGGTACTACCACAGACCTATTGTATTAGAGTCTCCATACTTGGGGTCTAAGAATCTGTTTTTTTAAAACAAATATCTCTGGGGAATTTCATGCACACACAATTTTTGAGAATCACTGACTTAGGTTGAGTGGTCAATCTTTTAAGCTCAAGTAGGATAAGAAAAATTGAAGTATGACCAAGACAATAAGTTCAAATGGAATAAGGCTAAAAGATGTCCTAAAATTGCAGTTAACAAGAGAGCAGTGGCTTATTGCTAACAGCTGACAGAGACAAAATAATTTAGGAAGCAATCAGATTTATCATGAACTGTTTATGTCTCTTATAATCATTTTTTAGTTTAAGCCAAATATTTCATGAAGTACTTAGGAATTTCAAGCATGAGATACCTGTAACCTGTGGGGAAATTAAACAGTGGCAATCTTTGCCACCTGGATGTAGATAATACCTATTAATATCTCTTCTTTCAGGGAAATCCAGAAGGATGTGGCCTAGCTATTATATGATCTGTATCACATATGCCATTTGGTGTAGCAGCTTAGCAAGAACTAGTGCTAACTCAGAGAAGCTGATGTAGGTTGATGAATAAAATAACCCCTAAGGAAAGAACTAGAAATGTATAACTATGAAGAAACAGAGAAATCTTTTATTAGAATGTCAGAGAGATAAGTACCTTGGGATTTCAGCTTGCTTTGTTCAGGAACAGTGGTGACCCAGGATACTTGTTTGTCATTAGCAAAACAGAAGCCTACCTGCCTGCCTTCTCTCACACTTTGTTTTTAATGAAGACCCCATTGATTGGTTCCATCTTAAGTGAGATTATAGTATCGTACATTGGGAAGATTATAGGAGGCCTTTAAGTATCTCTATTAATTTTAGCACTAAGTAAGATAATGTATCTCAACAGTTCAAAAGAATTCTTTCCTGGACATTAATATTCCCCAGAAAGAAGCTGATAGGAAATAAAGATTATTTCATTTCAGTGTGCTGGGTACCTTAGGACACAAAGGAGACTCAAGACTAGGGTGTAACTACTACATTCCTACTAACTTATTTACTTGGAATTACATGTCAAAAAAAAAAAAACAGACTGATTTTGTTATACACAAAAAGTGGATCCCTCATTTTATAGAGGCTATAATCAGGAAAGCAGTGGCTCATCTACTGGCAGATCATAAAGCATGAAGATTACCTTCAGAGACATAAGTTTATTTAAAAGCAATGAGGCAACTCTTTTGACTATTTTGGAAGTGCTGTCAAAGAAAATACAAGATTTTCATCCATATTCTGTTTTTATGTTTATAATAAATTATGTTTTCTTTTTTTCTGCTATTGCAGTACTTTTGCAAAGAAGAATCATGCTAGATGATTTGAGAGATTATCACTTAAATTTTTTTTAAATTTCAAGTGTCTGGTTTCCTTGTACTGGGAGGCAGTAAATAAGGAATTAAAAAAAAAGCTAAAAAGATTCACATAGGTAATTTTTTATGGTGTAGGCAAAAAAAGGTGAAAAAAATGGGTAGAAAGAAAAAGTATTTATGTCATTTCATACTGATTTGAGTCAAACTGCATGAAAAGCCTGGGCAGAAAGAATTTCTGTAGATAGTGAAAGATAATAACAGTAGTGTGTCTTCTGGCTGCTGACAAGCTCTTGGTTCATTTTGTAATCATGTAATTTCAAAAGAAAGAAGGGACCAAAAACCCTTGAACTAAGACAAATTATTTGGTTACACCTAACAATATCTAATCCTAGTTTCATTTGCATCGTTCTTGGTGTCATAAGTGATTATTTTTAAATAAGTTACAATTTTTTGAAATGATTGAAATCAATTTTCTCTCTCTAGGATTGGCTAAGCACACTTTTTTTCTCTAGTAAGAGACGTACGCCAAAGCAAATAGATGCCAGTATATATTTTATCAGTGAATGAGGAAGAAATAGCTAATTCAAATCTTGTGTATTATTGTCTTCACAAGAATTATTTTCTGGCTTATGTGTGTTACTGAAAAATATTTTGTACTTCGCTTATTTATGTTAATATTTGGTTTTGCTCCAACTCACATTTAACTAAAACAGTCTTTGTTAGGGTTCATCAAACAGGTTGTTTGTTTATATATTGCTTTTGCTCCAAGGATGATAATTTTAATATCAGCTTGGTATATGAAACTTGAATAAGAAATTTTTAAAAATTATTCATTGGCAGAAGAATTTAACCCAGACATTATCTTATTAACAGAAGGCATAAACTTTGTTTATAGATGTTATGCTTATCTTTGAGTCACATGACTAAAAGAGAGTAAAATTTTGAAATTAATTTGACTATTGGATAGTAGTAATGATAATAATGATAACATTTATTGACTGCTTTTGGGTTTTAGGCCTGATACTATTTTACATGTGTTACCTAATTCACTTCTCACATTTTAAAAAATTGTATTAAACAATGTTCAATGTCACATTTGTGGTAGATACAGGATAGGGATACCAACTCAGGCATTTCAATTGAAATTCATTTTATAAACTACGGTACTACCCAGTTTTCATGGTAAAATCAATTTCTGTATCTTTATTTCATAGTTTAGGAAGCTGAGACCCAAGTGATTGGACTGACCAAGATTAACATCTAGTTTCTTCAATTGAATGGATATTATCAGAAACTGACTCTCCACTCTTAAGTTCAATGTGCTTTACATTACTATTGTCCGAATCCTTTTCAGACAACAACCTGTTGGTCCACACTGGCCATTATTATTTTCAAAACATTAAGTGCATGAAAGGATTCCTTAATGATTACTCACTACTAACAAAATTAAAATAATATTGAAAAAGCAGAACATAATGACTGATATTACCTTTCAAGAATTTAGGAATAAATTAAAGGGAATGAGGTTTCTTTTATCTAGTAGCATATATTCATATTTATTTTTTTTCTGATACTGTTATATAAGAGATATTAGAACTATTGTATTAAACAAAATACACTAATTTTTATTTTCAAGTATGATACTTGAAATTAAGTTATTCATTTTATTTATATTATACAATGCAAACTTCAAATTATCTAATTTTCTGAATAAAATTGGCTTTTAAGTCATGGTAATGCACTTTCTGATAAAGTAATATTTATGAACCATTCCTTTTGATTTTGGTTTATATGCTCTAAAAAGTGTTCAGTGGACTTAACAAATGAGGATCATTTATATTAATGGTTTGTCAAACCATTTGTCTTCATGGCAAAAAACATATGTATCTATTATCAAAGGACATGCAAATGTTCTTGAGTAGTCATCAGATCTGCAAATGCATTATTATGGTTATAAATATAAGTTAAATATATATTTAGTATTAAATTACTATTAGCTACTAAAATCTCTTATCAAAATTAGTAAAAATCAGAGAGGGAAAGAATATAAATGAACATCATTCTAAAGCTATAAAGGAATTCATTACTTAATATTTCTATAAAGAATTTTGAAAGTACATGCATCAGTTAAATACAGAATTTTAAGAAAAGCTTAAAATCGTGAACCTTAGTTCTGTCTTAATTAAATCATTGCATTGCTTTATATGGCTGCTTAAGTGAAAGATTCTTTCTGAAGGTCAGTACTTAAGACCTCTGGAATGCTTATTTGTCCTTTATGCTTGTGTTTGCTTGACTTTCAGTATTTGCCAAAAATATCTATTGCAGCTTGGTAGACAAAATATGTTCTCAAAGTTTGAATGTATAAACTCATGAGAACATAGTTTTTTGAAGTTTTTTTATTTTGTTTTTGTTACATTAGATCCTCATTATCTAAATCAGTGCCTGATACATAATTGTTCAATAAAAATTTAAATTAATTCTAGTTTATTAAATCCTGAAGTCTTTTGTAGTGTCTCATCTTAAAGCGATTTTGACAACTAAAGACAAAAGTCAAATGTTAGTACAGGTTTCTGAATATCATCTTTATATCATTTCAACACAATAAATTCACCTGTGACAATAAAATGAATTTCTGAATGGCATTTAAGTATGCTCATCTAATGTTTAGAAGATAAAAATTGTTTTGCGAGACTTTAAAATGATTTATCCTTGATTATTTTTGATTATCATAGGTATTGTACTAATTAGTTAACATGACTATCTTATTTGATTTTTAGGACAGTGTTTTGAGGAATATCTTCATATTTCTATTAAACATGAGGTTTTTGAGTTTAAGTAATTTGTTCATGATAACACAACTAGCAAGTAGCAGATTAGGGATTGTCTAGGAGCATTTACTGTGTACTGCCCTCATATATACAAAAAGTAAACCACAAGTGTTACAGATTTATTACAGTAAAATAAGCCTCTGAGGATCAAGTGTAGAGTTTTTTAAACTACCTGTTTTTTTAAATTACGTAGAGATATGTAGGTTCTTTGGTATTGTGAGGAAGCAGATAATAGATTGAATGACATTTTTCTCATATGAGAAAGAATTGAAGGTTTCCTGTAATGTAATGATATAATCTGATTAGCTTTAACAGGATTAATCTGATAATTAGACTATAGGGTAGCAGAGGAGAAAACAAAGGCGGCTATTGCAATAATCTAAACAAGAGATAACTACTTGGACCAGACAGTAATCTGATATAATCAATCAGACTCCTTTGCCAGGGCCTCCTGGAAGTGGTTTGGAATAGATGTTGACAGTAGATTTAACAGTGTTTTCTCAATGATTGGTGATATGGGAAGGAGAGAAAAGACTGAGTCCAAGGTTTTAGCCTAAATAACTGGAAAAATTAAGTTGCTCTTTCTAAGATAGAAAGGGAGGCACATCATAAGTTTGTTTTGACCATTTTGAGTTTTATATTTGCAAGATGAGTCAATGACTCTTAGATTACAAGTGGAGGTGGATACACATCAGACCAATACACAAGTCTAAAATGACTGTGCTGGAGAAATAAATGTAGGAATCATCAGTATAGAAATGATAATTAAGGTCATGGGATTGGATGAGAACACCTAGGAAGGTTCAATATAGAGAAGCTTAAGTCTATGTAGCTCTGAGTTACTACAGAATTTAGTTAAGACGACGAGAGGGCCTGAGGAAGAGCCAGTAAAGTAGGAGAATCCAGAGTGGCAACCTAGAAGTCAAGTAAAGAAAATACTACGAAAAAGAAGAGAGTGATCACATGCAGCAGAGTCTTCAGATTGATCAAGCAGGACTGAGATACGACCATTGACTGGATTTGAAATGTGGAAGTCTGTTGGTAAAGTTGACCAGAGAAGAGTCAGTTACTTAAACCAAAAAGTTTTGAAAACACTCACCTAGAAAATATCTGAAGTTCTTGCTTCTCTATTTTTTTAATTTTAATTTTTTATTCATTCATTCATTTATTTATTGCCTATAGTACCTGGTCTTCCTGGGTGGTCTACCATCCAAGTACTAACCAGGCCAACCCTGCTTAGCTTCTGAGCTTGCTTCTCTAAATTTGTAATTCTAATATAGACATACTATTCTGTAATCGTTTTATGAATCTAGGCATACTGTCCAGTATTATTATATTCAAATATTTTAGTCATGTAAATGTTGACTTGAATTACTTTAATGGTCAACATTTAATTGCGTGATTTCCAGATAAAGCTTTGACAAAATGTTCACTTGATTTCCTTCTTTTTGATTAGTGGCTATGATATGGTGGAAAAGGAGCATACCCTGGAGGTCATCAGACCTAGGTTTCAGTCCAAATTTCAACAATTACTAATTTTGCAATCTTAAGCAAATTAGTTAATTTCTCTAAGTCCCAGTTTCATCACTTGGAAGATGACATGATAATAAATATTTTATGTGGTTGTTAACATACAATGGGATAATGTATATGAAGCATCCAGTCAAATGTCCAGTAAATAACAAGGTAGTATAAAGACTAAGAGCTCAGGATCTGAAATTAAAGAGACTTGATTTCAAATCCCAGCGGTTACATATATTAGATGTGAAAATTGGGCAAGTATCTTCACACCTCTAAAACCTCAGTTACCATATCAATAAAATGGCTGTACTAAAAATACCTACCTTGTAGGATTATTGGAATTAAATTAGATATTGGATGTAAAACTTTTAAGTGTCTTACACAAAATGAGAATAAATGGTACTGTTGTTACTAGTACTTGGTATGGTTGTATTTACTATTATCTTTGCTGGTATAATTATTAGAATAATAAAACCTTTATTTCCGACTGAGGGTCTTAGTTTCTAACCTGACTTAAAGTGATGTCAGGCATAGCTTATAGTATTTATGTTGTTTTACTTACACTATTTTCATTCATTCCTAATGTTAAAAATCTTAAATAATTAGCTAGCAGCTAGGTATTGTGATTTTCAAAGCTGTACTTCTCTCCATTTAGGGACATTCCGATAGCTAGAAGAAAACATGTGATAGGATTCTTCAGAAGCTGTCATGTGAATGAACCAGAAATGGCTATCTTTTTGTCAGATTACTTGAATGCATTTAAACACACCTTTGGATGAGGCAGCTGTACTCTGAAATTACTGAAAAATTTTAGATGTAAACAAAAAGTTTAGATCAGAGTAGTAAAAAACAGTTTTTACAGGAAAATATCAAGACATAATTAATGACAAAACAGATTTTATATACTTCAAAGACATCATAAGAATCATCTAATTTTATTTCACTTAATAAATGAGGGAATATTGAATATGAGACATTTGGTGACATGTCTAGGGTTAAGGCCAAGAAAGAATAGTTTTCTAACTCCTAGTTAAATACTCTACTAAAACATACATACTTTTATCATATTTACTGTCAAAAATAAAAACAGAAGAAAAATTTGAGAAGAATCAAAGTGGTCCTCAGATTATATAATTATTCTTCACATGTGATATAAAATTGAGGACATTTTTATATCATAGGTGTTATTTTTTTCTCTAGAATTTGTTTTAAACAGAAAACATAGAAAAGGACTTATCTAAAGCAACTGTATAGAAAATACTTTTCATAGAGCGATTAATATTTGAAATACTGTGAGGGTCAGTTTTTTTAGAAGCAAAATACCTTAAATGGAGATTTGTGTCATTTTTTCTATAATTGACTGGTATCAACTAATACAGTTAATTACTAGCTATGGAAAACTGTACATTTCTCAATGAAGTAAAAACTTTTAATAATTATATTTTGAAAAATTCAATTAAAATGCTCAAAGGATATGAATACATTTATATAGTTATATCCTTATTTTAAAAAATGTTGACAATGTGGGGAAGAGTGATTTAATATCTGATGATTCATTTTTGATTTGTTTTAAAGGATGAAGAGTCGGTACACTTAGTTCCAATCTGTACCATATGCTATCAAGTACATTTTGCAGTAACTCGAAAAATCATTACATTGTGTATATGTGTTTTAATTAGTTAAACTTACTTTGATATTAAGTTGCTTTCTGCAGTTTACAATATCAACCACCAACATTTTCATCTCTTATTTACAGTTAATTATTTTATGTAAAAGAATTATAAATAGCTTAATAGATTTTCCTATTGTTTATCTTCAAGACATATATAAGACTACAAAATTTTTTAAAACTACCAAAAAAATTTGCTTTTCCCCAGATTATAATTTTTGCTTCTTTGTCTTATTTTGTTTTATAGAGCTACATTCATGGAAGCAGCCAGGCTCAATTCGTGGCAGAGTCACACATTATTCTGGTACTGAGTATCCTTTAAAATATTGATGGATTGAAATAGGCAAACTAAAGCGTATGCTATCAACTTAATTTCTTTTCCTGATAATAAATACCAAGACTGTAAGAGACATTAAAGTTTAAACTTTATTATGTGACTAATTTCCTAATTTCTATGCTAAATACTTATTACAATATAATTTTTGTTTTTATTCTGAATCACTAACAGACTATAATTTTCTCTTTTCCTGGCTATTGAATTTCAAAGTATAGCTTTTGTTGTGCGTTGATTTTCTCTGGCTAGAGTTTTCGCAGAGTTTGTATGGTTTCTCTCGGGATTTTAAAGGGGAGAAAAAAGTATTTTATAATATGTAAAGCAAGATGAAAAACATTATCTTGGTACATTATGTTTAAGGAATTAAATATTTTGATCAGTCAGAAGAGGAAGATAGAGGATAGTTAGAAATCTCTTCAAAACAAACCAGACTAAGTGTTATGAATCAGACAGATAATACAGTATAATTTATGGTTTGGAGGTAGAAGGGTCAAGAAAAAGATATCAGGATAGGGAAGAGGTAAGGTTCAAGCGTCTAATTAAAAACAAACTGAATATAGAATGAAGTAAATCTCCCGTTGGGTAAACAACTGTAGTTTGAGGGAACATTGATGTTTGAGTCTTCTGAAGGCTTGACTTGGAAATGGAGCTTGAAAAGTTGTAAGAATCCGTTTTATATTGCAGGGGAACAAAACACTGTCTGAAACTCAATGAGCAATACTGACGATCTTCTGTATCAGTTCACAGCATTTTTATTCCTTCCACTCTTAACCACACATACTTGGGTGCATACACGGAATGGTAGCCTATTTCTTCCTTGCATTTATTCAATTACCCATTTGTTTTATGGCTTCAAAAATTAAGAAGCTACTATGATCAATATTTTTTGTTCTAGTTTGTCTTATAGATTGGAATTAGAAATACCTATATTGAGTAAACATTGTCAAACTTAGTGATCTTCATCAGTTTCAACTTTAATATAGTAAGAGATTAATACTTTCTGTATATTGGAAGAGCATTAGGTGAGCAAATGAAATATTTGCAAATGTTTATTGGGAGCATGGCCATATTAAAAAAGGTATGGTCAAGGCCATATTTACTCTTATAATTATATAAATGTATTTATTAAGCAAAATACATCTGTGTTAAAGTACTATAATAAAAAACAGTATTTCTTGCAAGTAACTTTTTAGCTCTTTATATATATTTTTCTATCCTATTTTAATCTGTAATGTAGGATTTTAGCAGCATACTTTATTCAAAGTAGCTAGTTTATTAAATACATTGAGAATCTGTAGTAAAAGGAATGAAACCTATGTTAAGAACGTCGTTCCATTCTTGTATGGCAAGAATTCTCCAAGGTTTCATTTCATGGCTCACTGACTTCAAGCTGAGATTTAGGATGCAAAGAAATTTCACAAGCAGTATTAAGTCTTCCATATAGATTTTTAAAAGTAATACCTAAAAGAATTAGAAGTCTCTATTCTCTTTGTTACCAGTAATTATTTGCTGCTTTATTTCTTCTGTTATTTTTATTTACAGACATCTATGAAAAAAGAAAATTTCTTGTAAAATAGTAGACTCATTAAAGAAGTTAAAAGAAGTCCTTATGTAATAACTTCTGATTTTACTTTTTTTTGACAGTCTACTAATTTTTGACTCACCATGAATTTTTTTGTAATTTCTGTATTATATTCCCATATGCAAAAAATAAATAAATAAATAAATTGTAGATAATTACTTTTTGTTTAGAGACCATTTCTGTCTTTTGATTTTCTCCTCCTAATTTAGTAAGCCAGATAATTAGATGCAATTGCTATGTACAAAATTTTGAAAAATTTAAAAATAAAAAACCTAAGAAAGACCAGATGTAGTTGCTTGATATCAGAGGTTGCAGATTTATATATACTAAGAATAAGATTTTCTCCCTATTGGTAGTGTTTTATTTTCTCAGTGCCTTATTTAGAAAGGAAAAAAGCACAATCCTAAGTAGGCTACAAGACAAAACTATATAAAAAAAAATAACATTATGACATTTTAATATAGAAATGTGAACTCTCAGGAGACCTTATGTAATACTTTCTATTTTCTCAGTAAAAATTTATTTATTTTTTTCATTTATTTTTTATTCAGTTGTTTCAATACCTGATGCAAATAAGATATTTGCTATTTACAAGAAAGTAGACTGATAGAAAAATAATTGTAATTCAGTATACAAATGCTACATTTAGTATTCAGAATAAGCAAGGAAGGAAGGAGTACCTCAATACCTAGGAAAGCTGAACTGACTTTTCAGCTTGGTTTTGATACAGTAATAAAAGAAGTTTCTCAAAGGGAGGATGAGGGAGGAAGAATATTCTGATAAATTGAGAGAGAATATTCATGAATGGTGAAGAGGAGGTCAATGAGAGTTTACTTGGGCTGGATAATGAGCATCTTCTCATGCTTTGCTAAGAAATTTGAACCTTATCTGAATTCACCCAGATACAGTCTATATGCGCCAGTGGATGTAGGACACATGAGTTCTAGAATTGGCTTTACTATCAACTATATAAACTCTTGACCTGTCCCTTAATTCTCCACATCTTTTAAGTTCAGGGATCTCAAGAAGATAACATGAGAATAAGTGTCAGTTGGAAGTAGATGTGCTCATATCAAAGGCAAAGGTTATGGTAGCAATAGTAATAATCTTAAAATATACATATATATGTCCTTATAAAGGTCATATTTGCTTTTCCTATGAGAAAAAACATTTGTTTTCCATTTATTATGAAAGAGTGTTTTACTCCACATTTGTTTTCAATCTGTAGTAGAGAAAAATTTTTTTTTTCATTTTAATGTGTTATATCTAAGAAGAAACACATTATAGAAGAGAATTAATGATGGATGCAAGTTGAAGATAATTTTAGATTTAGATCCCTTTAAGTCTTCTATAATGTGATTTTTTTTCATTCTCATTTATCTTTAAATTGACAACCTTGATACAACCTTGATATTGTAGGAACAACAATAAACTTAACATCATGTGCAATTGAGAATGGATTATAATGTAATGCAAATGTATGTTATTAGTTCATTGGTATGCCCAGTGCTTCTGGGTATTGTATATAATTTACACAAATAGCAACTTCTGCTTTATTCAGGATCATGTCAATATTTTGACTCTTTAGGCAGTAAGATGGTAATTGACAGATCAGCAGAGAAACTGAGCGTGCACAGTAGTTGAAGTATGTATTGCTACAAATGTGCAAAATAATAGATGAACTAGATCAGGTTGTATGTGTAGGTATAGGCATTAACAATCTTAGGACAAGTTTCAGAAACATTACAATTTATTCATTACATATGTACATTTCTTACTGTATTTTAATGTTGGCACAGTGAAATGGCTACAGCCATTACATCAGTATATAGACAGAAAAGCATGTTATTCCAGAGTTAGACATAAAACTTCTCAGATTTGTAGGAGCTTTCATTAGTTATCTAGCCTTCTACACAGTGAAATCCTGAACATCAACTCTGACATGTGATCGTCTAGCTTTTTTCTGTCTAAAATTTAGTTCTCTATCTAAAAAATTTTGTTAATTTTTTTCTCAAATGCTAAGTATTATAGGCTCTTTTTAAATCACAACTGTTAGGGTTTCTTTGATACATGGAACTTAAGCTAAATAATTCTCAATATTCAAAGGCCTTTAAGTTAAAAAGTTATCTTTAGATAAGAGAGAGTTAGTAAATTTAAAGCCATTTTGGTTTAATTCTTATGTCTTATAAGTCCTCAAGTTTAAAGTAGATTTATAGCTCATTTCTTGGTAAACCTTAGAAAATTCAGTTTGCAGGAAACATTCTGAAAAAAAAAAAATCACACTTATTTTCTGCCCCCGCTTTCTAATAAAAATTTTACCTTGAGGTTGTATATAACTTGTATCTTGTTATCCCTTTGCTTTAAAATTTCTACTTGGAGGTTATATGTGCAAGAGTTTACTAAGCTTTGCATTTCTTTATTTTCAAGTAATAACAAAGTTAACTTCCTTTCAAATATAATAGTTTATAGTATCTTTAGTACTACTTTATATCCTCTATTGTAAAGATTGGCAAACTAGGACCTGCAGGGGCTAAATCCAGCTTATCATTTTTATAAATAAGGTTTTATTGGAACATAGCCACACCTATTTATTTATATATTGTTTGTGATTATTTTTCACAACAGCAGACTTAAGTAATAACAATACACCAAATAGCTTGCATAGCTGAAAATATTGACTTTCTGGCCCTTTACAGAAAAAGTGTGCAAACAACTGCTCTGTAGGGTATAAATAATAGAAAACAAAATTCCACAACCTCATTACCCCAAAACAGTTATTAACTTTTTCTTTCCCCGTATTATGTGCTTTTAAAGAGATGTTTGTATTATGTACATTTTATTTTCATTTGACATTATTTTTATGCTTAGCATAAAGATGTTAAAATAGTTATTTTGTTCTTTTACTCCTCATCATTTTCACCTAATCTTGTGATATCATCCTACTTCATTTCCTTTATGCTTTTTTGGTTTGTAACTTGCGCTCACTAGCTTTGTGGCTTTGCACAAGTTATTCTGACCTCTGGGCTTCAGTTTCTTTATTTGCTGTAAACTGATGATAATGAAGGATGTCAGTAGTTGATAAATGGGTAAGACAATGAGGCTAACATTATAGTGGTGAGAGAAAGACAATACCTACATAAAAAAGATAGAATCTGAAATTTTTTTCAAGAACACGTTTTTCATAGAGAAAATAAAAGATAAAAGAAGTAGAGCAGTTGGTGGCTTTTCTGATTTCTGAGCAGTGAGTTATGTGGACATTTTAGGAGAAGAGCATTTCAAGCAGGGGAAGTGCAAAGATTCCTAGGCAGAGGTTCCTATGTTGTTGGAAGAAAAGCTAGGACAAAAATAAGAGTAAAAAGGGGCAGACAATTATAAGCAGTGATACAATCATGTACTGTCTCGAGGCAATTTTTAGGTCTTTAGATTTAACTCTGCATGACATGGAAAGCTATTTGTGTTCTGAGTAGAAGAATGACATTGCCCAACTCATTTTAAAAAGTAATATTCTTTAAGACTGAGGGGTAGGAGTTAATTTCATAAATGTGAAACAATAACCAAAGTTCACAAAGGAAAAGATGAACAATTTTGCCATATGAAAATGAAAACCTTCTACATAACAAAAATTTAAAAAAAAAAGCCAGAGCTACCTCAGTGTTATGGAGGTGAGCCATTTCTTTTTTCTTCCCCCTTTGATTTACAACTAATTGGACATCTATAACCAAACAAAAGTACCTCTGCACAGTACGACAGGACACCTGGGAGATTCACGCACCTGTGCATCAGAAAGAAAGTGGATAGAATTCAAGGAAGCTAGTGAGCCTTCCCCACCCGCACTTGCCACAGTTGGAAAAAGGTAATCTGGAGAGTGCAAAACTGAGTCAACACTTACGGGAGACAAAAAGTGTGGCAGTCCAGCCAGACTTAATAGAGAACCAGGCAAGCCATCACTGCTGCATGGAAACAAGTTTGGAAGATGTAGAGAGGGAGAAACATCTAGATGATCCCCTTGCCCAGAGCAACACTGCCACCTACTGGGCTTTGATGGGAACACCAGCTATATCTTCCGCAGAAAAGGTGGAAAGAAGTGGTTGAGGGGACAAATGGCCCAGCAGTTCAGGTTGCAGCTGGATTTACCTATTTCTTTTCAGCAACTCCCTAACTCCGAGGAGAGACCCTCATTATTGGGGTTTAGGAAGAGGAAAAGGAGTGATACCAACAAGAACATCAAAGGGCATTGAAGGAACATGTTTCCTGCTGTATGCTCCAGGATTTTAACAGAATGTCTGCCCTGGACCTTTGGGAGTCCTCCCACTTGAGGATCCTACTACTTTCCAAGGGTACCTCAAAGCTCTAGATGCTGGGCCCAGACATTCCCCTCTGCCGCCAGCTTCTTTTTATGCCAGCTTTTTAGATACTCCTGGTCTCAAGGGTAGCAGCAAAAGCCAGCTCTAGTAAGAAAAAAACAAAAGCTTATGCTGTAGTGCCACCTTCTGGAAAATAAGAGAAAGGTTTCTAATTACTGAACTGTAATGGCCTACTGAATTGTAACAAGTAATTAAGAAAGGTGTGTGCTACTTCACATGTAATGGCAGAGGCACATTTCATCAATACTATGAAAAGTTACAGATATAATATCACAAAATGAAAATAATTCTCTGGCAACCAAACTTGAAGAAATGGAATGTTGAAATCTGATACTGAATTCAAAATAGCTGTTACAAAGAAACCAACAAGCTACAAGAAAACTCAGCAATTCAGTGAACTCAGGATTGAAATTAATAAATAGAAAAAGTTCATCACCAAAGAGACTGAAATTATAAAAAAGAACCAAACAAATTCTGAGGATTAGGAACTCAATGCATGAGATGAAGAATTAATTAGAAAGCATAGAAAATAGGGCACATCAGATGGAAGGAAGAATAAGCAGTTTAGAGGATAAAAGTTTAGAAACGACAGTTGGAAGAAGAGAACTAAGATTTTGAAAAAGTGAAAAACCCTATGAAAGCTATAACATTTTATCAGACAAGCAAATGGAAGAATGACTGGCATACCAGGAGAAATGAGAGAGAAAAGGACAATTTAGACAAAAGAAAAAAATAAAACCGTATGAATTCCAATGTAAAAACTGTCAAACATCAATAATAAAGAATCTTAAAGGCAGCTGACGGGAGGCGGGGGGCGGGGAAGTAACCTACAAAGGAACCCCCATTAGGCTATCAGTAAATATTTGAGCAGAAACTCTTCAGGCTAGGAGTAAATGGAATGACATGTTCTAAATATTGGAATATAAAAATTGCCAGCCAAGACTACTTTATCCAGCAAGTTATCTTTTAGATATGGAGAAGTAAAGGTTTTCCCAGACAAAAGGAGTTCACCACCACTAGACCTGCCTTGCAAGAAATGCTGAAAGAAATTCTTCAATCCAAAATTAAAAGATGCTAATTAGTGACAAACACACACTCAAAATGATAGTACATAAATCTGATAAATTTGATGAACACAATTAGAAAACTATATAAGAATAGTCTATTAACCACTTTATAGTATAAAGGTAAGGAACATAAAAATAATTAAAGCTATTATCATT
This sequence comes from Macroglossus sobrinus, assembly GCA_004027375.1. Taxonomy (NCBI): domain Eukaryota; kingdom Metazoa; phylum Chordata; class Mammalia; order Chiroptera; family Pteropodidae; genus Macroglossus; species Macroglossus sobrinus. The sequence goes on from PVKZ01002096.1 coordinate 159,228, forward strand.
TGTTAATGAATTCACAGAATAAAAGGAGGTAATTTGTGACATCAAAAATATAAAGGGGAATAGTGAAAAGGTTGAACCATTATAGAATGAAGATAGTCTTTTTCTACTGATAGAAACTTATTAGATATTGTATGTAAGGCTCATGAAAACCACAAGCAAAAATCTAAAATAGAGACAGGAAACATTAAAAAATAAAAAAAGGCTGAACAAATCAACATGGAAAACTACAAATTTACAAAGGTAGATAGAAACAGAAGGAAAAGAATGGAGATACAAAACAACCATAAAAGAAAAGGTAAGATGGCTTGCATACTAATTATCACACTAAATTTAAATGGATTACCAATCAAAATGCAAAGTGGCTGGATGGATTTAAAAAAATAGGATCTAGATTTATACTGCCTACAAGAGACTCATTTCACCTCTAAAGACACACATTGCCTAGAATGAAGAGATGGAAGAGGATATTCCAAGCAAGTAAAAAACCAAAGAAAGCTGAGTTAGCCATACTTAGATCAGACAAAATAGATTTCAAGCCAAAAATGGTAATGAGACAAAGAAGGTTGCTATACAGTGATCAAGGGCTCAGTAAGTACATCAAGAAGATATAGCAATCAATATATATGCACTCAACATCAGGGCATTGAACTATATTAAGAAAATACTAACTGATCTAATGGGAGAAATAAACGACACTATAATAGTAGGGGACTTCAACACACCACTGTCAGCAATGAATAGGTCATCCAGGTAGAAAACCAACAAGGAAATGTTGAATTGAACCATCCTTCAGAATAAGTGGACCTAATAGACATATGTAGAACATAACATTCAACAACAGTGGAATACACATTTTTCTCAAGTACACACAGAACATACTCCATGATAGGTTATACAATAGAACACAAAACAAGTCTTAGCAAATTTTAAAAGACTGCAATCATACTTCTTATCTTTTCTGACCACAAAGTATGACAATAGAAATCAATAGGAGGAAAGCTAAAAAATCTACAGGTCAATGTGGAAATAACATACTTCTGAACAACCAATGGATCAAAAGGAAATCGAAAGGGAAGTAAAAATATTTTGAAATGATAAAAATAGGAAAACAGTATATCAAACTAATGAGATGCAGCTAAGCAGTTCTGAAAGGAAAGTTATATTGATAAATGCATACATTAAGAAGTTAGAAAGATCTCAAGTAAACAACCTAACTACAGAAAGTACAAATTAAGGATCTACAGAAAGTACAAATTAAGCTCAAAGGTAGAAGAAGGAAGGGATTAATAAATATCAGAACAGAAATAAATGAAATAGAAACCAGAAAAACAATAGAAAGGTCAAGGAAACTAAGAGCTGCTTCTTCAAAATAATAAAATTGACACCTTTAGCCTAGACTAACTTAAAAAAAGATTCACCAGATATTACAGAAATATGTAGGATCATAAGAGACTTCCATACACAATTACATGCCAACAAATTACATAACCTAGAAGAAATGGATACATTTCTAGAAACACACCCCAGCAAGACTGAATCAAGGATAAAAAGAAAATCTGAACAGACCAATAACGAGTAGACTTATTGAATTTGTATTGAAAAACCTCGCAGGACCAGATAGCCTCACTGGAGAGTTCCAAACATTTATAGAAGAATTAACACTAATCCTTTTCAAATTCTTCCAAAATTCTGAGTAAAAAATACTTTCCAACCTATTCTGCTAGGCCAGCATTACCCTGATACTAAAAGCATATAAGGGCAACAAAAGAAAACTGTAGACCAATATCCCTAATAAATATAGGTGCAAAAATTCTCAACAAAATATTAGCAAACCAAACTTAAGAATACATAAAAAGGATTATACACCTTGATCAAGTGAGATTTATCCCTGGGATGCAAGGATAGTTGCACATACAAATGAATAAATATGTAACATTAATGGGGGGGGATCACGTGATTATATCAATAGATGCAGAAAAAGATTTGACAAAAATAACATCCTCTTATGATAAAAATCCTCAACAGACTGGCTACACTTTAACATAATAAAGACCATATATGAGAAACTCACAGCTAACATTATAATCAATGGAGAAAAATTGAAATCTTTTCCTCTGAATGGGAACAACACAAGGATGCCCACTCTCAGGATGCTTATTTAGTATAATACCCGAAGTCCTGGTTAGAGCAATTAGGCAAGACAGAACTAAAAGGCATTCACATTGGAAAGGAAGAAGTAAATTTGTTGCAGTTTGCAGTTGATACGATCTTATATATAGAAAATCCCAGGTTCAATAAAAACTGTTGGGACTATAGCGATTTCAAAGAAGTTGTAGGATATACCATCAACAATACAGAAACCAAGTTATATTTCTTTACACTACTAATAAAACATCGTATGGGAAAAAAAGAAATTTACCCTATTCACAATAGCAGCAAAACCAGTAAAATACTTTGGAATAAATTTATTCAAGGAAGTGAAAGATCTGTACAACAAAAGATTTGGCTGAAAGAAATGGAAAGAAACACAAATAAATGGAATGACATCCTGTGCTCATGAATCAGAAGAATATTGTTAAAATGCCATACTTTCCAAAGGCATCCACAGATTCAATGCAATCCCCATCAAAATACACCAAATGCAATCTTCATAGAAATAGAAGCAATACTTGTAATATTCCATACAGAACCAACAAAGACTCCAAGTAGCCAAAGCAATCCTGAGGAAAAAATATAAACCAGAAGTATCACACTTCCAGATTTCAAACTATACTATGAAGCATAAAAACAGTATGGTACTGGTATAGAAATAGACACATAGACCAGTGGGGAAAAAATAGTCCTAAATTAAACCCCTGAATATATGATCAGCTAATGTTTGACAAGTGAGCCAAGAACACTCCCATGTGTATAGTCTCAACAAATAGTGTTGAGAAAAATGGATAAACACATGCAGAAGAATGAAACTAACACCAGTCTTACACCAGTCACAAAATTTAACTCAAAATGGATCAAAAACTTAAACATAACATCTGATACTATAAACCTCCTAGAATAAAACATAGAAAAGAAGATCCTTGACATTGGTGTTGGTAATGATTTTTTTGGATATGTGACCAAAAGCAAAATTCAACAAATAAGACTATATGAGATTTTATCCTACAGAACAGGATAAGTAATTAATATCCAAAATGTATAAAGAACTCAAGCAATTCAAAAATAAAACAATTCAGTTAAAAGTTGGGAAAACTAAATAGATTTTTCCCCCAAAGAAGACATCAAAGGCCAACAGGTACATGAAAAGATGCTCAACATCACTAATCGTCATCAAAATGCAAATTAAAACCACAATGAAATATCACTTCACACCTTGTAGAAATGGATATCATTAATTAAAAAGATGACATAACAAGTGTTGGCAAAGTTGTGGAGAAAATAACCCTTGTGAACTGTAGGTGGGAATGTAAATTACTGCAGCTACTACAAAAAACAGTATGAAGTGTCTCAAAAAATAAAAAATATAACTACCACACGGTGCAACGACTTTAATTGTTTATCCAAAGAAAGTGAAAACACTAATTTAAAAGCTATATACACCCTCATGTTTATTACAGCATTATATACAATAACCAAGTTACAGAGACAACCTAAGTGTATAATGATGAAGAAAATGTAATATGCGCACACACCACACAGAGGTATTCAGCCATGAAAAAGGAGGACATCTTGCTATTTGCAACAACATAGGTCCACCAAAGGGTAGACTGTGAGCACATTGTATTAAGATAAGTTAGGTATGGAAGACATGTACTTTATGATAAGACTTATAATGTGGAATCTAAAAAAGCCAATTTCATAGAAACAGTAAAATGGTGGTTACCAGGGGATGGAGGTATTAAGGGACAAGACAAATGTTACAAAATGTTACAAAATGATACAAAATGATACAAACTTACAATGGATACTCTATACACTCAATAGAGATCTAATGCACAGTATAATGAATATAGACAATAATGTACTATAATCAAACTTGCTGAGAGTTCTAACCTCAAAAAGGAAAATTACATAACACAAAAGAAGTGCTAATTATCCCTACAATAGCAATTATGTTACAGTGTATAAATGTATCAAATAAACTTATTGTATACCTTGAATTTATACAATGTTATATGTCAAATATATTCAGTTTTTTAAAGAAAAAAATAGGCTTCGATTGCACAATCATTAAAAACAAATGATTTTTGAGCTCATATAGTCTTGGTTTAAATTCTGGCTCTCGTACTACTTAACACCTTGTCCCAGTTATTTAACGTCTGTAAGTTTCATTATTCCAATTTATAAACAATAAAGCAGTATCCACTTCACAGCATTGTTATGGGGCTTAATGAGAGAATTCATGTACAGTGCTTAGGCCAGCGGCCTGCACATAGCTGCTTCTCCCATTTTCTTCTAGGAGTTTTATAGCATTCAATCTTATGTTAAGTCAATTCATTTAATTTTGTAAACTTTATTTTCCCCAGAAATAGCAATCATGCCATTTTCCCCTTGATTTTATTAATGAGATTTCAGAAGGTATTTAGCAGATGGAGTCATAAGATTAGCATGTTTTATTTGTCATATCTACATAAAGCCATTTTAAAATGTCATATTTTGAATATTTGCAAAAAAAATGTTGGCATAGGTAAAATAATCTAAAATTCTATATGAATTTAGTAGATCAGATATGCATATTTAAATGTGTGGATTAAAGTGTGTACATGAATGTAACCAGGATGTCGTTGCCAGAGAAGGGTGGAAGGGGATCCTAGCGTGCTCCTTGCTGAGGATCTGCGTCAGGCATGTCGGTCTGCTGCAAAGAACTAAGCAGGAGACACTCCCTACATGCAAACAGGTTGAATGAAACAAGCATTTAATTCTTTTTGTTATCAGCAGTGCCCTAAGACTGTGGACCCAAGGGAATTTATATAAGAATAATCAATCCTTAAAGTCCACAGACGATCATACTGGTAGTACAAAACATTCATTCTCTTACATTATTTTCTCAGGCCATTACTGCATGACTAAAACTAAAGAATTTAGTAATTACTTAAATTCCAGTGGTTTTCAAACTGTATCATGGGTCTCCAGAAGTTTGGTGGGAGTACACGGTGTATAAGTGTGTTGCGTGGGGTAATGGCACTGCACAGGCTTTTGCTCCTGTATACATTAGGCTTCCAACCAATGTTGGTTTGTCAGTTTCCATAGACAATTTTAATTGTCGATGATTGCCAATGAAATGTATTCTTGTGACTTTAACTAGTGCATGTCTTTATGTACAGTGTGAAATATTGGTTTTAAGGGTTCATGTAATTCATATATGCTGTGAAAGTCCTGGAATTTAGAAAATTTCAATTAGACCTTCAAAACCTCACAAATTAAATTTTAGGTTATATATTTAAAAAATAAAGACAGATTTAAATACATGATAAATGATAATTTTATGTTAAGAGAATAAATTGTATTTACCTCTGTGTGTATTTGTAATTCAACTGTCTGGAACAGAACACATTATGATCAGATCCAGAAAACTTAAGAGATTTTATTTGCATCATTTCTGTTGTTTCCTTGACAACTACTATAGATGCTGCTATCACCATGGGAATGGTTCTTCTAAATGAAGCGGCAACATCCAAAGGAGATGTTGGAAAAAGACGGAGTAAGTCTTTGTTGGTATTTTTGTAATTTTGCTTTAGTCTTAAGATTTATTTACATCAAATGAGAAATGTGTAAAAGTTCTTTGTAAACAAAGTTCTAAAGAAATGTTCTAGTTTGAGGAAGTGTGGAGTGTGTTTTACTTCTATTTCTTAGATGTCTATGTGTAAATACTTAAAAATATATATCTTCTGAAATGGGATTAGGTCATATTCTATGAAACTGCGCATACAGGAGAGCTGCTATGTGCCCTTGTCAGGGGTGGTCTCACTCATCTCTGTTGAAGCTGTCGTCTCTGTGGTAATGTCCACTCTTCAGAGAGAGATGGAAAGTTCTGTAGGGAAAGTCTTAGTGATTTTATTGGCAAATGATATGCCCCCTGTGTCACAAGAATTAGATATGCATTCAAAGACTGTCTCAGAGAAATGTTTGCATAGGTTTTATACACTGAAATACAATACTTTCCAGTTACTTCCTAAGCTTTTATCACTATTTTAAAAAGGAGCATATCTTGATCTTACCTTTTCCAGGGTCTTTGTCTTTTCTAGTGATATTCCAAGATTTAAAGTTCCACTAAGTTCAGCATTATGTTTCTAAGCAAGTTAACTATGATGAAACTATTCCTCTCAAGGGGTTGTAGAAAAAGAAGATTGGGGGCAGGAAATGCACAGACACGTGGGAAAAATCTTCCCTAAGGAGCATAGGTTAGAAAAGTACAGAAGGCTTTAAATGCAGTATTTCCTGTCACAGATCTTTTTCTAATTACTATGAAGTCCCTATGTGATTTTATGAGTATAACTCTACAAACCTATAGTTAAGATTTTTCTCAATAGGCTTTGCTGTGTGAACCCTTTTCAAAACTCAGTATTTATGTGTGAGGAGCACAGGTGCCTGAAAAAGACTAATCATTTATTAAAAAGTTTAAAACAAAAGACATTTTTTATGGAATATTAGGATGATATGTATGTAAGTACATCATAGTGATTTCTAAACCTTAGGTATCTTAAGTGTTTAAATGTTTTGGGTGTAATATACCATTTAGTTTATCCTCTGATTTTCCATGATGCTACTACACACTTTTGTAAAGAAACTACAGAAGAAACCAATGTATTACTTTGTTCGGTTAAGCATTGTTCAGAATATCATTTTGATATATCTTTTGAATAAACAATGTGATGCTCTTGGGATTGACAAATAATGTTCATGAGGACAGTCCTTATGTGATTATATATTTATCATGTCCTATCGTACCAAAGTAAATAGTAATAGGTAGCTATTAATTTTTTAATCTCACAATGTCTATGATATTGAGTTTATAAAATCACTACTTCCAGCTTCCCTCTTGGTAGATATTTGTATATACATCACTTCAACCCCCGACCCACTACCAAATTATTTGTGTGTGTTTGAGTGAGAGAGTGAGGAGAAGAGAAAAGTGAAGAGGGAGAGAGAGGGGGAAAGGAAATGTATTTTTAAATTATTCCTTTTTGATTCTAGTGTGATTTTAATATTTGATATAATGTAACTACTAAAATGATATAATACAATATAATACAACTACTATTATTGTCTAGGTCAGAATGCTTTTGTGTCATCATAGCATTTTCTCCTTACACGTATGTTATCTTAGATGGACTGTAGTTATTCATTTAGTAATTACTAACTCCTCACTACTCACTCAGTTCTTTCCCCTTCCCTATATACAAGTACTTGAATTGCATTATTTTGTTCCACTGCATAGAATCAGGTAAATATATCATTTTACATGATTATATATTTTGAGCCTCATTTCCCATTGTGCATAACCAAATGAGGCTACTAAAAGCAACAAGGGGTGAAAAGAGTGCTTTTGTTTTATTCAGCTTCTGAAAAAAATATTTTTAAGTAGAGGAAAGAAAGAAGTGTTTGATAAAAATACCAGATGTGGGAAGGTATTAAGTAAAACATCATGTAATTAAGTTAGGTTAATATGCTATATTTAGTGCCAAGTATCTGGCATATTTGGATATTCTACAATTTTTTTTAAAAGATGTTTTTCGTTTTGTGATATTCAGCATGATTTTTTTTCTTTATTTTCTGCCAATATTCATTTGAAGTTCAACTGTATGAGCATTGTCTGAAATGAAATGTCACAGAGGCTGCAATTGAATGCTATTAAGCACTTATGACTTCTAACAATTTGTGCCCAAAACAGAGAGAATGATATTCCTAGAGTTTAATGAAAACTGTCACAGATTTCTAGACCATATTTTGAGAATACCATACCTTATCTACTACTTCCTGATTTCTATGACTGTAATTAGGTCTCATGTATATGCTAGAACTTTTAAAAATATATTTATCATTATAGAAACATAGAGAACTGTTTAATTTTTCTTGTTTTCCTGCCTTAGTATGTTTAATCTTTTTGTATTATAATGATTTTTCAGTTTTTTAAGAATTTCCTGAACTAATAAAAGGATACAAATATGGTACAAATGTTTTAGTCTTAAAAAATGTTTAGATATTTTTAAAGAGATAACTCTAATTTCTACTTAACTTATAGAACAGATTTAAACAAATTTCTTAAAATATATTTATTTTATTCCAAACATCTGCATTTAATTGGCTCAGATTTTTAAGCATTTAAATATTATAAACATCTATATGTATTTTACTAATAATAGCAATGAATCTTTTTAAATTAAATATCTGAAAATATATATTCAAATGTATTAACATATTTTAATTTTATATGATGTATAAATAATTACTCATCTACTTTAAAGTAAGATCTAACCATAATAAAAAAAGGGAAAGGGGAAAATAATTTTGATATTGCTAACATGAAATATTGAAAACCTAGAGTACAGCACATTCTACTGTAACATATGCCCCTTGTTTTATTGTTAAAACAAAATAATTCTTTGACACTATTACCTGCTCTTTAGGGAGATTTTCTTCCCCTTTGACTCTTACAGAGTCCATCTCACTCTTCAAGCTTTTATTTCTAACTTTCTGTACACTAGGATGAACAATTTTAAGTAACAGGCTTTTACTGAAGCGATCTATGATTATATTTCTTTGTAAATATTTCATGGCCCAGAAAAGAATAAAATTATATTTAGCATTCTAATAGTGCAAATGTCTTTGCGAATACAGTCAATACTTCATAACACAGGCTGATAATCTTCTTTGTTATCACATACTTTGGTTTATTAGCCTCTTAGGGCATTTTAATATTTGTAGTAGGCACTCTTTAAGAAAACAACCAAGAAGACTTACTTTTGTTGTTTTTATACTCTAACATAGTACATTTTCATTAAGAATATAGAAAATAATGAATACATTATATTTTAGATTACCTGACTTTTATCTGTATTTGCCATGAACTATTAAATGTAAATATACTGTAATTAAGTACATTTTAAAAATATAGGCATATGGGTTACATGCGTCTAGACTAATTGTGTTTTCTGTCTCTTTCTAGTAATTTGTCTAGTGGGATTAGGCCTGGTGGTCTTCTTCTTCAGTTTTCTACTTTCAATATTTCGTTCCAAGTACCATGGCTATCCTTATAGGTAATATCATTATACTTATGTGATTGTTTATTCTATTAGTTAAAAATAAAAACAATTTAAAGTGGTTAATCTATATTTAAGGATTGATATAAAGTAGCTCATATAAAGTAGCTAACTCATGAGCACCTGCCGTGTGTTCATCATAGACTATACGAAGAAGGTAAAAGGTGTGGTAGCTCTTCTGAAGCAGAGTATAGTTTCATTTCAGGGATACCTATTTTATATATATGTGTGTATAGAGATTTGTATATATAGATGGGTGTACATATATACATGTAACAAAATAGGTTTTAAGCTTTGTGGAATTCATCAAAATTATTTTTTTCTTGGTTTATCTATTAAGATTTTGACTTCATTTGCAATTTTTTTCTCATATAATCTACCTTTCAGCATCTAATAAAGTTTGCATCATCTTTTGATTTATGCAAAATTTTAGCTTTTTCAAACAAGAAAAGCCAACTTGAAAGGGAAAATTAAATGATAAGATCTCTGGTAACTAGAAGTTGTCATAATGAATATCTTGTAAGATTTTCCTTAATATACTGTCATGATTAGAGGTGAAAAAATGCTAAAAGTTTATTCTGAGACCACATTATTATACTAAAGCACAATTGGTGTGCCAGATTTTACTTGGCCATTTTATGAATTAGGCATAGGTTCACTTCTTGAGCATATTCCATCATCTTCTTTTAAGGGAATAAATGTTCCACTTTCTCTGTCTCTAGGAAGTCCTAATAGCCTAACTCATCCTTCTCTATGATGAAGTAAAGGCCCTATATGTCCTTTCTCAGAAATTTTGAAGACTCTTTCTGCTGAGTTAATATAAGCAGTAATATGTTGATAGAAAATAAAATCTCTTCATGCTTTATGTCTTTTCCACATGTGAACTATTCAGTTATTTAAGAGAACTTTTCTACATGGATGATGGCAACAATATAGGCTTTATATGGGGACAACAAGGAGATCTGATTATGGGGTTATAATGAAAGAATAGACTCTTCAACCCCAACTCTCTCTTTTTATATTTGTATTTCTCTTTTTTAATCCAGGATGCCAAAAAACACTAAAAAAAATTAATTCACTTCAATCTACAAGCACTTACAATATGTTGAAAAAAGATATCTATTTTTATAAAAGGTAAATTATAGGAGATGTTGTGAGATTCTTAAACCTTATTTAGTTGACAGTCAGGAAATGGAGACAGGTAAAGAGAAAATTATAGCTTTTCTTGTATATCAGAACATGTAATCATACCATAATATTATTTCCTATCTAGGTTGTTCTCTGACAGAGCAATATAATGAATAGGGAAAATAGAGAAAATTAGTTTTTACTAGTTTCATTGAATAATGTTAAATTTGACAGCACTATTTTTGTGATAATATGAATAGTTTTTAAGTTTATACTTATTTTTCCAAGGAGTAGTTGTCATTCAGTATAATACTTTTCCAGTACTCTGGTTTTTTACGAGGAGCGGTCATATAAATCAGCCAGGGATCTTTTCAAAGATCTTTTAGGCCTCACCTTAAATATACTTACTAATCATTTCTGAACCAGAGTACATGCTTATTTTATTTATCAATGTGGCATTGAACTTCCTTACTGTGTAGCCAGCCCACTCCCTTGTCAAGGCCCCTACCAGGCTAAACGAGGAATGGGCTTGCCATCAGCTGGTCTTATGGAGCTGGAATGTAAATGAAATATTTTGTAAGTCAGAGTTGGAAGCAATGTCCAAGAGTGATTTGTGACGATGAAATTTGACATAGTAAGATGAAAACCCTGAGGACCTGCCAAGAAACAGAAGTGAACAGAGCCTAGCAAAGGAGCTTGGGAAACCAGCTATGCTGAAAGAGTGGGACGTGGCACTATGGAGAGATGGAAGGCACGATCCTGGCTCTCTTATCATTTGCTGTGCTATTGCATGACTTAGTTATATAACTAGTGCACTGTCCAATTCAGATCATTTTTTTAATTCAGTTATCTCTTTCTATATCACATAAGAGCTTTTTAATATTTCTTTAGCCTCTTAAGAACTTTCATTTGTAGCCACTTTTCTATCTTCTGTCTTTTCCATGGATATAGTCATTCATTAAGCTTCCCTAAATCCTTATGGCACTTGTAGATAGATCATCCCTCTCTGATCATTTATAATCAAATTCTCTTACTATGCCAGGTATATAGGATATATGTTCCTTTCACTACATTTACAGCATCCCTCTGAACTAACAAAATACAGTGTAGGGTGGGGAGCATTATGAAAAAAAATATCAATTTTGCATCTGAAAACATTTATTCCCTTTTATTAGTCTAAAACATGGTATATGCTAAAATTACCTTAGTAATGGTAGATACTGCTTTGGGTTTTGTTTTGTTTTTATTTCATTACATTATTTTTCTTCAGTATAAGCTTTTTTTTTTTTTTTTTTAGAAATGTTATCAATTTTCTTGTGAATAATTATGGTAATAAATACATGATAAACATCAAGGATAACTGTTACTAAAAGGGCTACAGAGAGCATCTACCAGAGATTTGAATAAATCCTGAGTTAAATTCTAAAACCCTGACAGTACAGGGAAAAATATGCATGTATACAACTAGTTCAGTGGAGGAAAAGCAAACATGATGGCAGAAGCAAGAGTAAGACAGGGAATAAAGGAAAGAAAGAAATAATTCTAAATAGCTGAAAGGTAAGATGTTAATAAAGAAGAAAAAGAGGCTTTCTCACTGAATTATCTTGTGAGAGATCTTGGTCAATTGTGAACATAGCACCACATTCTTAAAGAACAGTGTGCATTCCCAGAAGCATTTATCTGTGGCACCAGCATTACAGTACTTGAGAAAAAAAGAAATGAACAAACAAACCTTGCTCAGATAAAGGCAGTTCGTAGGGAATGAGAAAATGAGATGCAGCACAGGACACCATCATTACAGGAAGAGGAAAACTTGCAAAACGTATTCCAGAAGGTGTGCCCTGGCCTGAGTACCTCTGAAAAGACATTTATGGATGTTCATCTTCAAAGAGAGTTAGTCTCTAGTATATGAATCATAAACCCTGGGGACCAAGAGCCAAATCAACCTAATCATTTGTGACAGACACACATTGAAGAAGGCTTGCAAAAGAAAGGGAGAATAGTTTCTCATCGAAGACCATCACCTTCCTTGACTTTGAGATGAGCTATGAGGGCAAATACACATTTTTCTTTTAAAAATCTCCCACTTCTATCTACTTCAGAAAATACTTGTACTTTGGATAAGACCCCGGAGACAGCCCAGAGAAAATGCACATTTGATCATACCACCATCTACTAATTTAAAAATCACCTTTAGTCAGGGGCTTAAGCTCCAATGCCAGAGTACTTTCTTGGATGTAATACACCTCTGCCTTTTGGAGCCCTCGATATCTTCAGGTTTCTGTGAATTAAAACTTTTGTACCAAGAAATATCACTGATCACAGAACTGTGTTCAAAATTATTTTTACACTAATATTTTACTCTTTTAAATTGTTTAATCTGCAACCTTTAGTTTCTTCTATATTGAGTGTTCATTTTTATTTTCATTTTTATTTTAATGTTTAACCTCATAAGCATTTATGCCATTCATATTTTCTCAGTACTTTATACTATTTTTTTTTTATCAATCTATATTCTGAAGGGGATACAAATCTACTTTCAAGGTTTATTCTATTCCTTAACTCTCTCTACTTTTTAGTCTTAAGGATTTTTTTCCTTCCAATATGTTTTGTAACATCACTAAATTCTTCCAAATTGTCTTTTAAAGTTTCATTAAGCAAACTTCCTGATTTAAATCTGTGATCTGTGATCTACTTGTTACTAACTGTGTTTCCTTGGACAAGTTACTTAACTTTTCTAATTCTTGGTTTTCTCATTTGAAATGGAACAAAATATACATATTTAATTTGCTTATTATAAGGAATAATGAGAAATTGCATGTAAAGTCTCTTAGCACATAAGTAAATGGCATAGTATTAATAAATGTTTGATGGTATTTTTTTTATTTTCAATTACAGTTGACATTCAGTATTATTTTATATTAGTTTCAGGTGTACAGCATAGTGGTGATGCCAATTATCATTAATTCTGATATAAATAATTTAAGCTCATTTATATTTAACTTGCTTTTTTCTAATCAGGATTTTTCTTTATATTCAAGATTAAGTAACTGCTGTTTCATATTTGCATGATTTAGTTGAGCAAAAACAGCTTTTTCCTGAACCTTTTGATGAATTTAATTGGACTCCTGAGTCCCATGAAACTACCAGTGAAACATCAATATTATTAAGAACTTGATCTAATTATCATCTGAGCCATAGTTCAGAAGAAAATTTTTTTTCAGTGGCAGCACTGAATTTATTTTGTATATTAAAAATTAACTTTAGAATTTGTCCCATTTTCTAAGAGCAAAGTGCTAGTAGCAATATATGATTATCTTCACTTATGGGTACTTTCCCAATATTTTCCACTGATACTTTGACTTACAAAGTTTTCTTCAAAAAATATCTATAAAAAATATTTATGACATTAAATCTCTAGTAGGAAAATTATATGAAACATTCTTTTAAACTCTATCACTTTGCTTCATGTTTATTAAGACTCTTGAATTATCTTAAAGGGATAGTGTGGTCTAATGGAAAAAAATATTTAGAATCAGAAGACCTGAGTTCAAGCTCAATGTGTAATTTTATATATTACAAGTTCTGGCTCTGCAATCACAGAAATTTAAGTTTGAATCTTAGATCCTTACTTCACTAACATTGGAACTTGGAGTTAGTTCTCAGTTCTCATTTTTTCTTCACCTCTAAAATGGTGTTTTTATGGGGTTGGAGACAGGCTCAATTGTTAGATTTGTCTCATTATTTCTATGTCTTCTGCCAAGATATTTAGCTTTGTTAAACCTGTTCCTTCATCTGTAAATTTGGTTAATACCTGTCTCAATTTCATGGGGAGGAATTAATCAATTTGTAGTGCCTGCAATGTAGTAGATTTTCAGTAAGTATTAATTACTTCACCTACCTCTTCTCTGTACTAGCCATTTTAGCATGATTATGCAACAGCACTCTACTGCATTACATTTTTCATTAAATATTCATATGTAACTTTTATGTATTGAAGTCCTTTCCATTATAGAATATTATAAGGTATTTTAGAGAAAATACCTTTTTATATCTTCGAAGGGCTATGTACATAGTAAGTGCTCATCATATACTTGTTGATCTGTTTACTCAAAAACATTATTTATTTGTTTCTCATTTAAATGGAACAGGAACTACTAAGATAGAAACATAACAAAGGGAAGAGTACTGGTTTGCCACATTGCACATCTTCAAAAGATGGAGTTCACATTAAATGATACCCCCATGGAATTGTCAGGTGGTTCCACACACCTAAAAAGTGTATGGAATGGTAATTATTCCAGAAACCTGAGCTCTAAAGACACTTATTGCAACCTCAAATTGATTCTGAGCTGTCTAGCATCAAAAAACTGAAGAATAAAATTTACATTAAGCTTACAATGGATATAGAAACTATCCTTTCATCGTCTTACAAAGATACTTGTAATTAATCATGACCTTGGTTATTTTGAGGTGATGAATAACAAGAAATAGATTGACATTTAGTAAGGGAAAGTGCAGAATGACTGCTAGAAATGAAAGAAATTCATGTGAATTTTGAGAAAAATATGTTAGCAAACAGAGCAAGGCAAAAATCCCAGGATGTACAGTGTATAGCAATATCACAATTATTTCTACATCTTAGATACAGATCTTTCATCAGGAGGAAAAATATAAACACAGTCTTGAGTTGTACAAATAGTAAAAGAATATAGAAATAGTGTAGTAATCAACCAACACTACATAGCATTGATAAAAATTTCACTGGGATTGCCTTTCTCACTCTGAGTTCCAGCCTTGAAGAATGACATAAAGGATCAAAGATTTAGAGATAATTCAGAGAAGAGCTATAGTGCAATGGAGGCACCATTGTCTATCCCCTGTCTTATCTAAAGAATACACTGCTAAATCTTATAATAATATTGTACATATAGAAATTGAATCTTAAGGACTATTTTTTCCATATTGTATTTCGTGATGTATTGGAAAGTGATCTGGACTTTGAGTGAGAAGATGTGATTTGGACCAATGGCACTTTAAAACTATAACCTCAGGCAAGTCTTTTAATCTTTTCTGATCCTCAGTTTTTCTCATTTCTCAAATCATGACCATAACTTTTATCTCATAAGTATAGCAAACTATTCTTTTACAAATGTAAAATAACTTTTAACTGTGAGATCTCATATTCCAGTCTTATGATGTTATTACTTCACTGCTACAGGTACAATTCCTCAAATAAAAATTTCCAACTATAGACTTTGACACATGGAATTAACCATTTGACAAACAGCATATTTTTTAAACAATAATATTCATATACATACATATGCACTCCATTCCAAGTGAAATATAATTTCATAGGTCAGAAAGCAGAACTAGAACTATTGATACAAATATATTTAATTCTGCCTATGAAAACCATAATCAAGTCCCTTTTACCACAAGCAAACAACATAAACTTTAATATTCAAGATAGTAAAACAAAATACAAGTTTTGTAAACACATACTAAAATGTTTTAAAATCAATATTTGATAATTTCAGAAATAGATACTAGGAACCTCTACATAAATCTGAAGTATGTTTTATAGAAATTAGGAATCCAGGTTTTTTGATTTTGCACTGCACATTCTAACCCCTCAAACCCCAGAACACAAAGTCTGAACAGACATACACCTCTGAGGTAGCTCTAGAGGGTTACTTCCATTGCAAACATACACCTTTCTCAGTCTGGCAGAAACCACCCTCTGGCCACCCATAGGCAGCAGCGGGGCTCCTATGGCCTAACAGCGCCTGTCTTTACCTCGGCCTTTTATCCCGCACGCTGGCTTCGTCCCTCTCCCTCAACCCAGCATCTGTGTTTCTAACCATACCTAGTTATTAATGATCATCTCATCAAACTCTAAGTGTGTCCCTCCGTGGAGACTACAGAAGTGGCCTTAGAAGTACACTTGACAGCTGTTACCCTGTGTAACTACAGATATGGAGAAGTTTTCATTTACAGAGATTTTTCTCTACTCCTGATAAGGTCCTAAATTTCTTTGGGCCTTTTTAAAAGATTATTTACATCCAATATAAAGACTTCTGGGTTCGTAACTTTCTGTTACAAAGAAGAGCCCAAGGCTTTTGGCTGATGAGGTCTGGCTAACAGCCATCATTATTTTTGCTTTGCATCCCCGTAGAAAACTTATGAATATGGAGGAAAGATTTAGTGAGCAAGACTTTTTCTCTTCTGCACTTTTTTGGGTACCAAAATGAAATCTGAGCAGCTACCCCTTGACCACATAAATCATTTCTGTGAAACGGAGTGCCCTTATATAACCACTAGTTCTCCCTGACTCCTCCTGTTTGAGAACAAAAACCGTACACAAGGAAATTGTCCAGCTGAAGATCTCAGCAGATAATTTAACCAGCTCCCAACTGGAAGGTTTTCATTTATGCAAGAGCACTGTGCACATCATGTTTTCAAAAAAATTCCTGAGAACAGAAAGAATAATTCAAGATAAGTGAAAACAGAAATAAAACACAAACCACTATTTGGTACTTGTTCAGATATTTTGCAGGAAAGGGAACAAATAAACTTCACATTAATACACATCTCCAGGGACCACCCAGTATGCAAATGCGAGGTCTCTTGTCATTTAGTGGACTTTGTAACATGACACTTTTGCACTTTGCTTTTTCCTTCTGGATTACTTCAGTCCCAATATACTTGTCAAATCCTGATCTTAACACCTCACCCGAAGCATGTCCAAAACCAGCCTCAGTTCTGCTTACACACCCATTTTTTTCTCTTTGCCCATTTTCCTATTATTCTCACAGTCAAACAAGATAGAAACCTTGAAGTCATTTTGCTCATCACTTTCCATTCCAACTGTTGCTGTGTTACTTGATGCACACGTCTTTTCAGACTCTGACCTAGCCTCCCATTTCCTTATATGTAATCATTGTCTCCATAAGCCATCCCTTATTCTAGACTAGTGCAGTTATTTTAAGATATGCAGCTTATGTTGCTTCTTCATCAAAATCCATTAATGACAAACAAGAAGGGGGGGGGAGTTAATACACATTTCTTCTAGAAAATATTGATAAGCAAAATGAAGAAAATAAAATTTTCATAATCCCAACACTCAGGTTATCAATGTCAGTGGTTTAGCTTGCATATATTTCGAACCTAGAAAAAGATTATATCATTCATATTTTATAATCTGCTTTTTGTTTTTCATACATCATGAGCATGTTTCAGTGCCATTAACTATTCTTCTACAATACAATTTTACTAGCTATGTAATAATTCCATTGCATAAATCCCCTTAAAATTTTTAAGTTTGATTCCATTTCTTTTTCTTATAGTACAGCTTTCAGTGTTCCCTATGGTTTAGTGAGGGGGTCAGCAAGTACTGTGTAGGCTGAGTCTATTGTGCTGCTCATTTTTGTGGGTCATATAACCATTTTGACAATTCGACATCATTGGGGTAAAAATATTTTGTGACATGAAAATTATGTAAAATATTTACTTTCTGGCCTTTTACAGAAAGTGTGCCTACTGTTGTTATACTTTGGTACCTTTCTTCAGTCAGCTCCTTGAGCCTAGGCTGCCATCCCTTTCATTTTACTTATCAAAATCAGAGTTTTGCTTTGTTTGCTTGTTTCTAAATGTCTGTAACATTCTGACTTGTCGTCATATTAAGTATGTCACTATGTTACACTTAGTTCAATCCGGGTATTTCCTCTAGAAAAGGAACTCAATGGCTATGGTTTTAAATCATTCCATGTCTTACAATATCTTGCTTTGCACAATGTTCATCCACTCAATTGATGATCAATAAACCTTTGTTGAATATTGATCAAAACTGACATTTTTGGTCCTGAATTTGAGAATAGAACTATCACTTTAAATAATATTCTATACAAAAATTTATTTTAAGTAATAAACTTGTCAATAAACTTTTAGAACGTCATTCCTCAGCAAATCAAGGACTGCATTTTAATCTAAATTCTGAATCTCTGCTGTGTGGTAGCAGTTAGGAGAGAGCCAGACTTAAAGACAGAAGTGTTTTTGAGATCCTTGTCTCATTCTTTCTTTGTACATGCAGTGCCCCTTTGCATCCCTGATTTACCTGAAGCAGTAATCAAGACACACAAACCAAAAGAGAATAGTCGCATCCCTTTAGGTTAGGTGAAGGGGGAGCTTCCAGGGCACATTTGGCTGTTCCTGGTCTGCTGGCTAAGCTCCCTGTGTACAATTCACTACCCTTGCTTATATTGCTACTTGAGTTAAAGCTGACCATGCATGTGCCCACTTCATAAAATGGTGATCACTGTTACGTATGTGCAGACCACTGTGAACAGTAATGAGGTCGTGACAGAGCAGGGAGGGAAGGCCAGATGATGAAACAGACTGCAACACTGAAAAGTACATTCCAAATAAGAGGGATATGTTCAGTTTTTAGTATTCCTGACAGTTTTTAAGTATGATGCAAAAGCATTTTATTTGTTTTTATGATAAGCATTGCTAGGAAAGGTAATATCTAAGGACTGTTGGAAGCACAAATCTATAAGAACTGTAGATTATGCATTATAATTATTGGACAGGGAAAGGCAAAAAAAGTGGGGGGAAATATATATGTCAGACCCTAATAGATAGAAATGAGGGACTTATTCTCTTGAGTGATGAAGTCAGTATAAAACATTCATACTGAAATACACCTTAGACATTTACTATTTATAAAATGGAAATGAAAAGTCTAACGTGAACTACTGAATGACATAGAGAATAATTCATACTTTTGTAGGAAATATTTTAACATTTTTGACACTTGTGCTTTAAGCCTCTTTACTGTCTAAAGAAATACTTGTAAATAATTTTTATACCTCTTTTTATGAAAAATATTTTAAATATAAAGAATAAGAATACTATGTTAGACTTATCCTTTTGTAGGATGATTAATAGATCAGTTGAAGACTATATACTTGTCATTTCATAATAAAATGTAAATAAAAGGTTTTATAACAGCTTTTAAAAAATAAGTATTTCAGTTTGGAAAAATCTCTAGTGTGAACAAATAGCCTGGTAACAGGATTCTTAGTCTATTTTAATTTTAAGAAAATACAAAGATCCTTTTGCTCTCTGAATGCAGCAAAATCTAAAAATCATAAAACCTTTTTAACCTTTCTAGCTCCAAAAAAGTTAGGAAGTATAATCATAAAGGGTCAAATTACTATTTTTGACTTTACAGTGGTAATATTTTTAGCAATGATGAAAGGTGATCTTTAGTGCTCCATATGTTCAGACAAGTCTATTAAAAACTATAAATCCTCAATTTAAGTTTTAATTTTCCAAGATTATAGTCTAAAAATATTTTATGATCAGGTTTTCTTTTTGCATTATTTCCCATTCTTCAGTTAGCTTTATCTTCAGGGCAAGCTTATTGTTGAAGGCAGAAAATGCCAAAGAGTTCATTTACACACGACACATCTGACTGCTTCGCCATTAATGTTATTAAGGATAGTGTGGATTGAACAGCAACTGAAGCTTAATGCTCTGACTAAAGTTTACTGCTGACATTCTTTATGGAGCTGGTTACCCTTGCCATACCCCAGTCATAACTTTTCTTGAAAATTGGAAGCAATGTCTTGTTGCTTCTAGATCTCAGCCCATGATTTCTATCTTTCAGTTTAATAATTACTCAGGAACAGATGCACTGAGTAATTCTTTTAGTTTGTATTGCATACTTTATATTTTAATTTGTTATATAACATTTTAAATATATAATAAATGTTTTATAATAAAATATTTTAAATATTTACTTTTAACACAGTATCGCCAAGATCATAAACTATTAGCATTGAAAAGAACTTTGGAGATCATCCAAACTAAGCGTTCTTTTCACTAATGAGGAAACTGAGGTTCAGAAAGACAAAGAAATATGTCTAAGATATTATAATGTGAACATCCAAATATTAAACTTACTAGTTTTCCAACTATATGGCCTTTCAACTACAGTAACCATTAATTTCATTTTTGTTTTGATATTTAGTTAAAAATTGATGTCTCATGTCCTACAAAGTTACGTTAAGATTTAAATGTCACATGTTAGCAGAAAGTTACAAATACTACACAAAAACTTAGTCAATGTTATTTAAATTGACTTCATATTTTACAAACTTAAATATATTTCTATTCATAGATAAAAGCTTTTGCTTACAACATAACTAAAAGAAAAACACCTTTTACTTTATTTCTGTATATACAAGCATGTATTTGTGTTGAAACAGCAGAATCTCATAATACGCTTATGATTTGTGTGTGTAATTTTGGCTGTTCAATATAATGAAGTTATAAATTTCATTTTAAAATCAAGTATTTATTTTATGTAAGTAAATGAATTATATATTGAATGAGAAAAAAATATTTTCTTTAGGACATTTAAATGATCCACTTTGAATATTTGTTTCAGTCCATTCCCCTTTATTTCCCCTACATTGCCAGCTTAAATGCTGATTTAACTATTAATCTAGCCATCAATGAGAGTGGTTCATAAAAATAGGATGTTTAACTCAAACTGAAAAAGTTCAGATTTTTATTTGCATCTTATTCGAACCTGCCCTTTTCTCACCACAACCTCGATCTCATTACAGGAACTAGTTCAAAGAAATTAACCTAACATAGAAATTAGAATGAGATGGATTATTATAATTAAGACACTTTTGTTTTATTTATATGTACTAATTTAGAATGGAATAAAAAGCATATTTTGTTAAATACATAATAATTTTCTTTCTTTTTCAGCTTTTTAATTAAATGAAGCCAAGTGGAATTTCCATAAAGTGAATGTTTACCATGAAGATAGTGTTCCTGACATAACTAGTTTCAACTCTTATGTTCATTTCCTTGTTTTCTTGTGATAATGTAGCTTATTCTTGTAAAATTTTTTAAATGTGCGATTTACTAGTAAATTTAATTTATAGAATTGGATGGTTAAATTTAATATTAGCACTGGAAAGAACAAAGGAAACATAGAAATGTTTTTTCAAGCATATTATATTCAGTGTATGCTGTAGGACTGAAATAAATGACAATGTAATTATGAATCCATGCGTTAGAACTGTTCACTCATTAGTAAAGAAAACTACAGTGTTAGTAAGGGAAATGTATGTTAATGAATTCTTTAGGTTGTACAGTGATACGGTATATGCATGAAAATGTTGTGTACTGAAATTAAACTTAATGCGGTTCCAGTATAAAGGATGTGTATGGTTACAAGTAGTGTTTTGTTCTTATTAATCATAACTAGATAAAGGTGTATAGGACAGGGAACTGGATGAACAGTACCTACAACTTGGATGCCTGACCTGGGAAATGGAGGTTCTTCCCAGTTTATAAATCTAAAGCAAACGTGCCTAAATCAACATGCTTCAAAGGAATCAGGTAATGGAAGCAGCACACCAGAGCTAGGAATTAATTCCTCTTCATCTGTATTGGTGTCATCCAGGAATCCATATCTGTAATCACAAAACCAACCCACTATGGACATTCTCCTTGTGTTGTATGGAAAATAAAAGCTTGCTATCCAAACTTCATTCTGAATCCAGATAAAGATTAGTTACCCTAATCTGAGTGACTCAGTGAAGCTTTCTTGAAAATCAAATACAGGAGGTCTAATGATTATTATTTGTACATCCTATTTTAGTTTATAAAGCACATTTGCATATGTGATATTTGTTTTCTTCACAATTCTGTAAATTAGGAAATGTTAATTTTGTCTGACAGAAGTACTAGAAGCTGAAAGCTAAAAATTAAAAAAGAGCTCATCACTGGGCTTTCAAACTCTCCAACCTGAATTTTTATGTTCAGTGATACTACACAAAGAATTTAAAAACACAGTTATTTAGTCAGTTCAATGAACTTTTTTGTTTTTCCTCTTTAGGTTTTGCTGTCTAATTTTCATTAAGATCCAAATAATAGATCATGGAGAACTTTGTTAGTTGGAAGTTACAACTATATTCTCAGACAGGAACTGGTGTGCATCCACTGAATTTATTTATTTTGTACCTATGAAATTCAATAAAGAATGGGAATTATAAAAGCCTACAGGGACAACACATGTGCTAGCAGAAAGAAAGCTATCTTTTCCGAACAGAATGGTATTCAATAATGAAAGTTACTTGATTCTGAACTATGTTAAACTTATCACATATTCTCGAATCTATTATTAAAACCCACATTAATTTCCCACTTCTTGTTCAAAGTTTGTTCAATTTAGTATTGGAATGTCATTTATGGAAGAATAATAATTGATCATAATCATTTCTTTAATGCCTTTCCCTTGGTATCACTTGATCTGTAAATCTCAATCCATTGAGTAGATTTACATGACCTACAGTTCATTCAGAACAGACACTACAATTGAAGTTTGAGGCCAAATTTTGCAAATAACATTTATTTATGTATTATAATTTTGTTTGTCCTATTAAAGCTTGAAATTCTTATCTTCCAGTTAGTATGTAATTGACTAAATGATATTAGCTCACATTTAATCTCTCTATAAAGCTTAATAGTGTTTAATCATGACCAAAGTCGTTTAGTTCTCAGATACTGCAACTCAGGTAAGAATGTCCTTATCCCAGATTAGTAAAACTTTTCAGCCTAAATTATATAATTTCCTCTGAACATTAATTATGAGCCACTATAAAAACAATTTTTTTTTCAGAATTCCATAGTTTAAAAAGCCGTTGTTTCTCTATAGGCAATTGTTACGTTAGGGAAGTGATTCTACAGGGAAATAAACTGTCCAAAGATAAGTTGTTATTACAAAGAGGTACAGGCAAAACTAGAAAAAAAAGGCTCAAATGTAGTTTGCTTTCAGAATGTAACATGCAAAATCACATACATTATATGATACCTTTACCTTTGCCAAATCAGTGAAATTTAAAAACTTGTACGTGGTATGTTTTAACCTCTAATGTCACTTATAAACCTGATTCACTATATTAGATAGAGATCTCCTTAAAATCTGCTTACATATTTAACAATCTCTATTTAGGATTTTTAAAATTACTTTTCTCCTCGGTTGAAGGGAAAGATCCTAATAAAAGAGTTTCATTTAATAGTAATATCTGATGAATAATATGTTGCATTTTGCTCACCATTGTGTTTCTCACATTAGATGGTCATAAGAGTAAGCCCAATAGTGTTGTGTGTTTACTGTAATTTTCTTTTGGATATTAAGTAATATCCCTTGTCAGCATGCATGATGATTTGGGGAGATTAGATCTTGTAACCATAGAGCTTGGCAAGTATTCCCTTTCTTGCTATTATGAGAACCTCCCTGAGGTTATGTGGAGAGTGGGGTTATTCTAAATACAGCATGATATACTATTTTGAGATCAATTGTATTAAACATTGTGTTTTAAGAATGACTGGGGAAAACGCATTGGCTAGAGCATGTAGGGACAGAGAATCTGAATGGACTCTTGTAGATTTAATGTTCCTCAGAGTCCACAGAGCTCATTAAATTTAAAATAGGAAAACAAAATGTTTTTCATCCTCCAGCAAGAAGCTATGTTGGGTGAGACCAGTAACATAGCTAATAGTATTTTTTCTAATAGTGGGGAAAATGTTAGCATAGTTGTCACATTCAAAAGGTACAGGTATATATATATGTGTGTGTGTGTGTGTGTGTGTGTGTGTGTGTGTGTGTGTGTGTGTGTGTGTATCGCCCCTATCTTATATAATTAATGTGTCATTTATTAATTTTATATACTCTTTTTATCTTAAGTGTATGACACATACAAACATTCACACCATGTAACTAGAATCTAAATACTTATACGAAGTTTTAATAAAGCATCACATTCACACTATTATAGGAAAATCATGTCCCTTTCAGCCAAATGTTTGTGTATCTACTTCCATTAAAAATTATGCATATATGTCAGGGAAAATGGCAAAGTGAGGAACTCTATAGACCCACTCCATAGAAACACTAGAAAAGCTAGCAAAAATTGTCAGAATCAGTTTTGTTGAAAGTCTGGAAAATAGTGAAAGATTTACAGCAACCACGTGTGAATGCTTCAACAATAAAAAGGTGACTGAAATTCAATAGGATTTAATGGCATTTTATCTTACTCTTCCCCGCTACCTCCCAATCACAGTGGTCTTGAAAATGACAGCTGTATTACTGGTGTGGGTGCCTGGTTCTAGAGGGAACAGGATGGCATTGTTCCCAAAGAACAGTGTTTGTTTTGACCTGTATGGAGACTCCCAGTAGGACTGATGCAAGGGCTTCCCTTTGTTTCACCTAACCCAGAAGTTTCTAAGGTGGAAAAGAGGCCATGCAGAAAAGGTGTTTCTCTAAAATATTGAAAGGTAAACAAACATGCTGCTGCAGTGGGAAAAACGATAACAGTTGGGATAAACAACAAACACTCAGCTGAAGGCCTGGGAGGATAAGCTGGGGAGGGAAATGCTTGAGGAAATAAGGGCTTTGGGAAACTCCCACATAGTCTAAGGAATCTAGGACATGCCCTACACAGGGCAGGATGCATGCTCAGAAAAGACCTGAGAAGGCCTTAAGCTTTTACTGCTTAATAATTTTTACACCCAGCCCAAGCTGCAAGTGAAAGCTAAAGCAGGGTTGTAAACACCCTGGATAAGTGTTGAGGGGTGCCCCAACGCAGAGCCAGTTTGCAGAGATCAAGTAAGTATATTTTCTTTTTCATTTTTGATTCTAGGCATTGAAGGAAAGTTCTATCAAATCACTAAGTACCACTGAGCTAATGAAAGAACTTCAGAGACTACATGTGACAAAGAATATAGTTTTTACAAAAATAGTCACTAAACAACTATAACCCACAACAAAGAACAAAAATTAACTTCGTAGAGGGAGCAGAATCCAATTTCCAGAGTTGTCCATAATACTCAGAATGGCCAGTTTGCAAAAAAGGGATCACCCTAAGCCAGCAATTTCTCTGATGGGAGAAAGTGAGAGTAAAGTGAGTGCCCAGTTTCCACAACTGTATGGGGCACTGCCAAGGAGGCCCACATTTTTTTTTTTTTTTTTTTTGCCTCACCCAGGATACTAAAGTGGTCTTCAGGGCTAAGGGGCAGGGAGACACTGGGAGCACAGTGGATAGAACTTAGAAACGTATAGGGACACAGCTCTTACTAACCATTTCAAAGGCTTCATGAGCAGGCCAGCTCATAAGCAGATTCCCCCTACTATACCACAGGCATCACCAACACACTGCATGCCTCACCCAAACATCACCATCATCATCATCCCTCCACCCCCAACCACTGCAGTGGCCAGCTCCCTGTAGGTGGCAAGTATAAGATTGTTTTAGACAGTGAACACATGCAAGATGCTGACTTGACTACAGGATTGGGCGAGAGTGCACACACACGCGCATTTCACAGCATGACCCTAGGAAAAGCAAATGTAAGGTTTCCAGCACATAGCCTGGCTTTGTAGGTTTGAGAGAAGGCAAAAAAGTCTTAATAATCCCCTCCCTCAAGAGGAAACAAGTGTGGAACAGATGCATCCATAGAAAAGGTGTGAGAAAGCCTTAATATCTCCAACATGGCTGACAAGTTAAAGTATTTCTCTCCCAAAGCCACTCAGTAGAAAATGGAATATGTAACTAAAGCTTCAAATGCAAAACAGCAGCAAGACTCCAAGGAATACGGAATATCAAGAAAACATGATATGGAGGAACACAATTTTCCACTGATTTTTAGATTGCCTGACAGTTCAAATTAATTGTTTTAAGGAGGTTCAAAGAGGTACAAGAGAACACAAATAGACAGTGGAATCAGGAAAATAACACAAACAAAATGAGAAGTTCAACACAGAGAAATCATGAAAGAAACCAAAGAAATTCCATAACAGGAGGATACAATGGATGAAATTTAAAAATGCAATAGAGAACATCAACTACAGACTAGATAAAGCAGAAGAATCTGAACTCAATGAATCATTTTAAATTATCTAGTAATAGAAGGAAAAAATGAGTTTAAAAAAAATGTGAATTATAGGACACCATCAGGAAAAATAACTTAGGATGGGAGTTCCAGAAAGAGAGAGAGAGAGAGAGAAGCAGAAAACACATTTAAAGAAATAATGACTGAAAACTTAACAAAATTTTAGGTGCGATATGGACATCCAGGCTCATGAAGCTTTTAAATCCCCAAATAAATTCAACCTGAAGAAGTCTTTATCAAGATTCATTATTATAAAACTGTCAAAAGTCAAGGCAGATTTCTGAAAGCAGCAAAAGAAACTAAGACAGGTGAACTCCATAAGCCTATAAGTGAATTTCTCGGCAGAAATCTTGAAGGCCAGCAGAGATGGGATGATATATCAGTGCTAAAAGAAAAAAAAAAAACTTTCAATCAAGAATATTTTACCTGGCAAAGCTGCCTTTCAGAAATGAAAGACAGAAAAAAGTTTATCTTAATATTAAATAGCATTTGATGAAACATTTTTTCATGATAAAAATTCTCAACAGATTAGGTATAGAAGGTATGTATTTTAACATTAAAAGGCTATATATGACAAGGCACAACTAATATACTCAGTGGTGAAAGACTGAAAACTTTCCCTTGATCAAGAACAAGATAAGGATGCTTACCCATCACTTCTATTCAACTTAATATCTGAAATCCTAGCCAGAGCTATTATGCAAGAAAAGGAGTCCAAACTAGAAAGAAAAAAATAGCATTTGCAGATGATGTGATCTTACATAGAAAAACCCTAAAGACTCTGGCAAATAAATATATAAACACACACATATATATACATTAAAACTAGCAAATTCAATATAATTGCAAAACATAAAAAATATACAAAAATGTATTCTATTTCTACACGTTAACAACAAACTACCCGAAAGAAAAATTTCTTTTTGCAATAGCATCAATACTTAGGAATAAAAAAAGAAGGTGAGAAATCTGTACAATTAAAATAAGACATTAATGAAAGAAAGTGAAGAAGACATAAAAGATCCCATATTCATGGTTTGGAAAAATTTATGTTGTTAAAATGGGCATACTAGCCAAGCAATCTACAGATAAAGTCTGTCCCTATCAAAATTCTAATGCCATGTGTCTCAGGAAGAATAATTCTAAAATTTGTATGGAAGTATTTAAGGCCCTGAATTGTGCAAATAATTTTGAGCAAGAGGAATGAAGCTGGAGGCATCACACTTCCTAATTTCGATTTGTAGTACAAAACTACAGTTAAACAAGCAATATAGTAGTGGCTTAAAAATAAGACATACAAGCCAATGGAACAGAGAGCCCAGAAATAACCCTACACATTTCAGTAAACTAATCTTTCACAAGGGAACCAAGAACACATAATGAGGAAAAATTCGTCTTTAATAAATGGCACTGGGAAAATTGGATAACCACATGTGGAAGAATAAAATTGCATAACTTTCTTCTACCACTCACAAATATTGACTAGGATAAAAAATGGAGTAAAGACTTAACTGGGAGACCTGAAACCTTAAAAGTCAAAGAAAATATAGTAACAAAGCTTCTTGATATCAATCTTGGCAAAGATTTTTGAATATGACACCAAAAGCACAGGAAACAAAGGCAAAAACAGACAAATGAGACTTATCAAACTAAAAAGCTTCTGCACAGCAAAAGAAACTAAATAGAGTGACTAGGCAACCTATAGAGTGGGAGAAAATATCTATAGATCTTATATCTGATAACAGCTTAATTTATAAAAGATATAAAGAATTCATAAAATTTAATACCAAAACCTAAATACTTAAAAAATTGAGGAAATGGCCTGAATAGACATTTCTTAAAGAAGATATATGAATGGCCAACAGGTACATACAAAGATGCTCAATATCCCTAATCATAAGGGAAATGTAAATAAACAAATCTGTGATATCATCTTACTCCTGTTTCAAAGATACAAGAGATAAGTGTTGGCAAGTATATGGAGAAAAGAAATTACTGGTGCACTGTTGATGGGAATGTAAATTGATACAGCCATTATGAAAAACAGTATGGTGGTTCCTCAGAAAATTTTTTTAAAAATGGAACTATCATATGGTCTAGCAATCCTACTTCTGAGTATACAAAGGAAACGAAATCAGCGGTTTGAAGAGAGATCTGCACTCCCATGTTTACTGCAGCATTATGGATAGTAGCCAAGATATAGAAATGACCTTTGTCTTTTTTTGGATAAATGGATAAATAAAATGTGGCATACATATACACACATATGGAATATTATTTAGTCGTAACAAAGGAGCTCCTACATTTGTGACAGCAAACCTGAAGGGCATTACACTAAGTAAACCAGATTTAATTTGTATGTGTAATCTAAGAAAATGTCAAATTCATTGAAACAAAGTAGAATAGTGGTTGCTAGGGGGTGGGGGAAATGGGCATATATTGGTCAAAGAGTACAAACTTTCATTTATCAGATGAGTACATTCTGAGGATCTAATGTACAGTGACCACAGTTGTTTATATTGTACTGTATATTTGCAATTCACTCAAGTAATAGATCTTCTTAAGCATTCTCACCACACACACACGTAAAGGTAACTGCGAGATGATAGATATGTTAATGAACCTCATTGTGGTAATTTCACAATGTATACATATATGATCACATTGTACAATATACATAATTTTATCAGTTATACCTCAAAGCTGTTAAAATAAGGATATATAACTTCTCAAAAAATATTGTTTAAGAAATAACTACAGATACAATACATTATTATGTCTGGCTTGTAATGTATCTATATGATTAAAATATAAATACATAACACAGTGATTATAAATCAATGTTAATACATACACAGTGTATAAAATGTAAATTTTGACAATAACAATGCAAATGAGTAAACTGTATAGGAGCGGTTTTTGTATACTATTGAATGCAAGTTATTAATTCTAACTAGATTGTTGTAAATTTAATATGTTAATTGTAATCCTCAGGGTAAATAGATTTTAAAATATGTTGAAAAGGAAAAAAGACAATCAAAATGATATACACAAAAAAACACAAAAGTAGTGAGAGAAAAACTAAATACAAATAGAAGAATTGAGTAACAAAAGATGTAAAGATACAGAAAAAGAGTTGCAGAATGACAGAAGTCCTTATCGATAATTACTTAAAAAAGAAATCCATTAAACATGCCAATTAAAAGCAGAAATTGGCAGAATAGATTTTTAAAATATGATCCAACTATATGTTCTCTATAAGAAACTCACTTCAACCCAAAGACATAAATAGGTTGGAAGTGAATAGATGGAAAGAAATTTATGGGATACATTGAAAACAATGCTCAGAATATTTTTAGCTATAAATGCCTATGTTAAAAAAGAAATCTCAAGTCAATACTCTAACTTTACACCTTAAAGATCTAGTAAAAGAGTAACCTAAATGCAAAGGTATCAGAAGGAAGGAAATAAAGATTAGAGCAGAGATAAACAAAATAGAACAGAAAAATAGGAGAAAAAACAAATCAATGGAAACAAAACTTGGTTCTTGGAAAAGATCAGCAAAACTGACAAACCTGTAGCTAGGCTCATGAAGAAAAAAAAAATTCTTAAATTACTAAAATTCAGAAATGAAAGTGAGAACATTAACATTTATCTTATAAAAATAAATGTATTAAAAAGGAGTATGATAAACAGTTGTACAACAAATTAGAGATCCTGGGTGATAAAGGAAGATATAACTACAAAAACTGAATCAAGAAATAGGAAATCTGAACAGATCTATAACAAAAAAATGAAATCAGTTTTCAAAAATCTCCATTAAAGAAAAACAACACCAAATGGCTTCACTGGTGAATTCTATCAAATATTTGAAGAAGAATCTACACTTCCTCACCAGTTCAATGAAGACAGCATGACCCTGATACCAAATCTGGACAAAAGCACTATAACAAAATTACAGACCAGTATCCTTTATTACTTTGCATGCAGAAATCCTTACCAAACTATTAGTGAACTTAATCCAACAGCATATTAAAATTTTTTTCTTGGTTTATCTATTAAGATTTTGACTTCATTTGCAATTTTTTCTCACTCTACCATTCAGCATCTAATAAAGTTTGCATCATTTGATTTCTGCAAAATTTTAGCTTTTTCAAATAAGAAAAGCCAACTTGAAAGGGAAAATTAAATGATAAAATCTCTGATAACTAGACATTGTCATAATGAATATCTTGTAAGATTTTCCTCAATATACTGTCATGAGTAGAGGTGAAAAAATGCTAAAAGTTTATTCTGAGACCACATTATTATATTAAAGCACAATTGGTGTGCCAGATTATACTTGGCCATTTTATGAATTAGGCATAGGTTCACTTCTTGAGCATATTTCTTCTTCATCACAATGAGATACAACTTCACTCCCACCAGAATTGCCAGAAATTGACAAAGAAAATAACAATTGATTTGACCAGGATATAGGTATGAAAATGAAATGGAGCCCTTATACATTGCTGTTGGGAATGTCACATGAATAAACTGCTTTAGAAATAGTTTATTTCTCAGTGAATTAAACATCATTACCACATGACCCAGCAATTCCACTCCTAGATATGTACTCCAAAGAAGTGAAGACAGTTGGTCAAAAAACAAAAACATGCATTAGTGTACATCACACCACTATTTATAATCACCAACAGTTGGAACAACCCAAATGACTATCAGCTGATGAATGGATAGACAAGATGGTATATCCATACAATGAAATATTACTCGGCCATAAAAAGGAATACATTGCTGATTCATGCTACAGCATATATGAACCTGAAAAACATTAAGCTAAGTGAAACGAGCCAAACAAAAAGTCACATATTGTATAATAATCATTTATGGGAAATACCCAGAATAAGAAAACCCATAGAGATAGAAAGTAGATTAGTGGTTTCCAGAGGCTGGGGGGTAGGGGCGGGGCGGGGAGAAGAGTAAGTATAAAGAGTGACTATTTAACAGGGTCAGAGTTTTCTTTTGGGATGATGAAATGTCCTGGAACTAGATAGTATTGATTGTTGCATAACATTGTGAATGTACTTAGTAGCACGGAATTGTATTCATTAAAATTGTTTATATGTTATATTTTATTTTACCACCACTAGAAAGAAATTATGCATATAGCTACCTAAAAGTTTTTGACAACCTATAACCAATGTTATTCAAGAAGATATGATTCTCTCATCTGGACTTCTGAAGTCTAAATTAGGTATATTATGACCAAAAAATGTGGATTTACAGATATGTACATATATTTGTGTTTGTGTATATAAATAAAATGTCCATAATGGTGAAAAAACATTTAATTCTTTTAAAGAAAGGCATTACTCCTGAATAAGCCTCTTTTTCCTGCTGTATTGTTCTTTTGTGTAAAAATGAAGAGGTTGATGTGGAAAGCAAAAGAAAACGGGCAGAAAACAAGATAAAGCAGTACAGAAAAAGGAATACATTTTAAATGATGAGGGATATGGTTAGTTAAGTTTTTCAATTTGTAAAATTTACTGTATAGTATTTATAAACAGAAAAGATGGGCTGATCTAATTCACTGCTTTTTAAATGCATAGTTTTTTTAATGATAAAGCACTTCTGGCTTATCATTATGCAAAGGACAGTAGCCTTGAAGAATATCTTAACCTGTGATTAATGTCAGCAGCTTTTTTGCTGATAATAGAAGATTCACCTTCATTTAATTTTTTAAAAATAATTTCTGGTGTATTATTTTTACCTATGATCATGTAGCTACACCTTTTTTCTGACCCTTCAGGGAATATACCATTTCTATCTTTAGCACATATTTTTAGTTTCCATTATAAAAGGATGAATATCCTAAAAATGCGAGCTCATGGCCTACCTACCATTCCTCTGCGAAAGAAGGCTGTTGCCTGATACCTAGGGAGTACTATTTTTTAACCATCTTTGCAATACCTGATGTGCCGGTATGCTCTTTTCAAAGTTCAGTCCTATCGTGTCTCAAAATGTATGATTTAGATTTTTTTCCCCATATAGTGTAATTTGTATGTGTAAGTTTCAACACAGTTAGCTTTTTAAATTTCTTTTTATTGCCATTATTTTGTATTTAAGAGGTATTAAAATGTAGTATCACTGAATTAGATATTCAAGTCAATTTTTAACAGTTTGGGAGGATTTTAGTAATATTTTTGCCTCACCCTTATTATCGATTATTGGCAATAAGCTATACTATCATTTAAATATATCCTCAAATCCTTTTACATTCTACCATTGTAAAATGTATATTATTTTAAAGCCTCCTTTGGATATTGTAATCATCCTATATGATGTCTTTCAATAAGATACTATAAACCTCTATAAGTTTAAACCTTTCACTATTATGTGAAAAGGTAGAGTGACATAGAAAACAATTGAGGCTGAACTTTTAGTTAAGTGTTAAACTGATATGCTTTTATGTTCATTATAAAACCATTTAACTTCTGGGTGTTAACAGAATAACAGCTTGGAGAACATGTACCAACACCCCCAGAAAATTCAAGATATCATGATTATCTTCACCCCCCTTTTGGGGGGGGGGGTTAAGAGGTACTACCAAGCTGTATCCAAAGATGAAGAGAAAAGGCAAAAGTTGCAAATTATTTTCCTGTAATCCACATTTCCTGAACCTCGGTTCCTCATTACCCATAAAAGGAAATTTAATTTTTATTCTATCTGGTGCCAGTGCACAAAGTTAATAGGTAAAAGATACACATCTCTACATATGTTGCTTGAATATAAACTTGAAAATACAATTCAATTTTGCGCTCTGCTAGATGTTAGTGGGTACAAAAAGGAGAAACAGTCATAGAGCTCAAGCAGA
This sequence comes from Macroglossus sobrinus, assembly GCA_004027375.1. Lineage (NCBI taxonomy): Eukaryota > Metazoa > Chordata > Mammalia > Chiroptera > Pteropodidae > Macroglossus > Macroglossus sobrinus. The sequence goes on from PVKZ01002096.1 coordinate 192,471, forward strand.
TACAAAGTATATAAATAGTACTTGCTTTTTATGTGGCACCTCTACTTTTTTGAAGTGTTTACATGTAAGTTATCTCATTTGATCCTTACAGCTTCATATAGTTAATACAGCAAGTATAACTATTTTACAGACATCTAAGGCACAGAGAGGAAAAGCTCAAAGACAAATACGCCTATTAGCTAACTGTTCTTGATTCATCCTCTTCCCTTTGAAATTTCTTTTTAAAATATTACATACACAAACGCAAAAATAAGGCTATTGATATATAATTCTGTCAGTCATTTAGAAGAATTAGCATAACTTCAGTATAGATGGACCAAATTAGAAATTATCAAAGAATTTATGTCTAGATCTTTGAAATAAAAAGAGCATTGAAGAACATCTTTATTTCCCACACCTTGCCCCCCACCCGCCCCATGCCAATCCCAGTGTGCCCTCACATCAGAGACTCAGAGTCCATAGGGTCAGGTGATAAAGCCAACTCCCATTACCTTTGCTCCCAACTGTGTAATTAGGAGTTGCTCCTCAGGTACCCAAGCTGCCTCCCTGCCCCCGACCTGATCTCCACAGGGAACTGACTTACTCATTTGTTCTGGAAACCATAATTACATTGAGGTAACAATCTCAAGTGAGAAAGAGAAACTGTCGACAGTAACAGAAACCATTCCTCCAATAATGGTATCTTTTTAGGGTCCAAGGAATAACAGACGAGAAGGCGAGGGAGAGATCTCTGCGTTCTAATATTAGCTGTTATTGACTAATCATCTACTATGGCAAGGGGCTAAATTGAAGCCTCACTCAAAGAAGAAAACTGTTGACAAAGATTTTATAAGGGCAAACACCTTTCCCTTTTTTTTTTTCTGCTGACATTTATCATTACCGTACTGAGCTCAATATAAAAGGTGCCTTATGCTATTTATCTAAAATCACTTACCTAGATTTTATATCATAAAAGGGAAGTATATATTTCCCAATGTACTTTCCCCAAAATGTACCCTTCCCTTATGGAAAGGGGACTATAACTGGCCACAAAAAGGCCAGTGTGATTACCTGGGAATGAAAGTTACAGTAAGAAACTCTTTATGCAAGTCATTCTACCTTGAGTTGTTAGATATAGAACAATGAGTACAGACTGAGGCATTTACAAGTTTTCTGTTGTTCTGAGTTTACATTAAATCTATTTGAAAAAAAACAGGATTTGAAAATCATTAAAACCCAAAGGCTCTTTAATTTACTATAATATCTCTACATAAGCTTAACTTTAATAATACTTCAGTGTTAAGGCTGGCATTGAAATATACTATTTCACTTATTTTCTATAACCTCTTGAAAAACTACTAGCAGCCTTCCACCCTCATTATTCTTTTCTTTTACAATACTTCTAGCAAAAGAGTAATGGTAGACTGTTTTAGATTTTCCAAAACTACTGTGATCAATGGGATCAGGGAAAGCCCATGTATTAGAGAATAAGAGAAACCAACACCTTGACTAGAGGCTATATGTGTGCAGTGTGAAGAGGATGGAGAATTAGGTGGCAATCCTAAAGAAACCCTGAAGTTAGAACATGCAATGTCAATAAAGAACCCTGATTTCTATTTAGTGACTATTAATTCAATAATAAAGACAAAATATCAAAAGTCTATAAATAGCTTCTGTTACACACATGCACACAAAAATTACACCAAATTTACAAAGAAAGACCAGCCATTAAATTGTATTATTTGTCACACACAAAAAAGTAAAAAGACATCAGAACATTGGAAGTAGTTTACATAAGGTATTATTTACTTTTAGATACTAAACATGATGCCAAACGTAACTATCATTTATTTTTTAAGATACTTGGAGGAGAGTCACTTGTCTGTTTAAAAGTTGTAACAAACAGCACACATCTGAAAGTATATAGTAATGTTTAGAAAAAAATGTTTCATTCTCTAAGACAATTTTACCTTTGTGCCCAATGGCAAAGGAAAAATTATTATTTCTATTTATTAAAGTCCCTCCAGTCTTATCGACATGAAATAATCTTAGTTTCCCTTAGTAAAGTTTGCTTTTTAGCTTTCTTAAAATAATTTGCTTGAATGCTTTGGCTTCTTTTGTCTCCTATTGCTATTTATATCCGATATAAATCCAAGTATTTAGTGAGTACCAACTTTGCTTGGGAATTCATAATTTGTATAGGTCCAAGAGTTTATCTGAGGTGTTGGGTGGGGACATGTATGGAAAAGTTTCAAGAGATGGAAATACATGGAAGCTCAAGGTACTTCTATCAGTCTTGGACTTCTACCACTCTTCTTCCTATACGAACAGGTAAGCCATTCTGAACCTGAAATCTCAGCATCCCCTAGAAAGATTGTGAAACAAAGCTCAGGGATATGAAAAATAGTAGTGATACAGATTCTTGAACGGCGAATCTAGTCTTTCAGTAACATGTTGGTGGATCTCTTGGAATTTAAGAGTGGTAATAAAAGTCTTCATGATGTTCTTGGAAATTATTCTGTGACAGTAGTGAGACTCTTGACATACTCAAGGAATTCATCCAAAGATCTGCACAAATATCCCAAATTTTAGTTGAAAAGTCATTGATTTATTATTGAATTTCTATGCTATATAATTGTTCTTACTTAACATCATCGATAGGTTCTTGAAAACTATGACTTTAAGCAAAACAATGTATAATGAAACATTTTACCATAGGCTAATTGATATGAACAGTAGTTAAATATTTCTAGGGTATATTTTTGGTCACAGAAATATCACCTGACTTCTAAATAAAGACTCCAAAATGTTTCTAATATTAACATTGAATATATGTGAGCTATAAACACATTAAGAAAGATTAATAAAAAGAACAAGTAAGAATTATTTCCCAATCCACTATTCCAGTTCATCACACATGGCCAGATCCTATCCTGGTAGCTCAGGCCACAAGGCAGTTTCCAGGCCTGACAGGACTCCCATCACAGGACACACTCACACCTGCAACTACACTCAGACTGGGACAATGTAGACATGCTAATTCACTTCACATCTTTGCATATCTTTCGGATGTGGGGAAAAAACAGGAGTACCCAGAGAAAACCCACACAGATATTAGGAGAACATGCAAATTCCACAGAGTGGCCATGGCTGGGAAATCATTTTTTTTTTTCTTCAATGTTATAACAAAATGAAGTGACACTATTTGAGGACCTGCTATGCTGTTCAATAGGCTCACTAGATAAGAGCAAAACTAGGAAAATTAAAGCTACTTTGTGTCTTCAATTAAATGTGGACAATAAAAAAAATATTAGGCCCAGAGCAGTGTAAAATAAGATGAAAGGGGCCACAATTAAGAAAAAAGATAGATTAAAAGATGGCAGTTGTGAGACAATGCAGAGAAAAATATATAGGAAATTCATAAGCTAAATTAAAGAGATTAATGAACAGAAGCAAATCTAATAAATTAAATTGATATGGTAGAAAAAAACTTGAGACTAAGAATTTCTAGGGAGAAATTAAAACAGCAAGTAAATGCATAAAAAGAAATAAAATATTTAGTAAAAAAAATGACATTTTAAGACAATAAGCTCTTAATAATCAATATGTCATAGAAGAAAGCTTTTCTGTACTAAACAATCTGAGTATGTACACCCAAATGGCTCAAACTGTTACGGATTAAGCTGATAGAATTAATCCCAATTTTTCTCTCAAGAAGTCATTACATTTTAAGACTAAAGGGAAAAATTCTTTAGCCTAGAAAAATTAATAAAAAATGAACAGAAATCAGTTTGTCTTAAAAGTCTCTGCACATAATAATATCAAGTAAAAGAAGACATTGAAATGGTGTCACTTTAGAGTTTTAAGGGAAATGTAGTGATCCTAAATTCTATACTCATCTAATGTGTTACAACTTTAATTTCTCTATGAGTTTAGAATGTATCACTTATCCATTTTTCATAGAAAAAGAAAAGTTTCTAACAATATTCTTTATCCAACCATGTGATTAATCAAACATAAGAATTCAAGAAACAAAAAGTTAGGGACAAGAAGAGATCGATGAGTATTGATATCTCTGCAGTATGGAAGTTTTTTAAACATTGTTGTGAATAAGGTAAAGTCATTGATTTTAATACATTGAAAATTATAGTAAATGCTTTAAAAAATTTCAGTAATCACACTCTAAATATATCCTACCACTTACATTGCTAATTATTAAAGTGAAGGAAGGAAGGGTAAAAGTATGCCAAATTTCTAGGGTTAGATGATATTAAGAAAAAGTAATTTTAAATACTTTTTTTAAAAAGTATCTTTTTTAAAAAATGATAATGCAACTATGTTTTAAAAGCATAAAAGTCATCACTATATGTTTTAACACCTATAAATTCAAAAATCACTGGAGAGAAATCACGTCCACTTCTGATTAAATCTCAGCAAACTAGGTAGAACTTGGTAGAGAAGCAGAAGAAAACTCCAACCTGATAAAGAGCATCTACATCTACAAAAACCCTTCAGTCAATGTCATATTTAATGGTGAAATCAGAAGACAAGCATGGTCTTTCCCACCATGTACATTCAATAAACTAGAGGATTTTATAACAATAAACAGTACCCAGTACTGTTAAGAAAAAGATATAAAAAAAAATTCATTAGAAAGGATTAAGTAAAGCTATCTGTTCACAGGTTCATATTGTCTATGTAGAAAATCCTATAGAATCTACAAAAAACTTATTAGAACTAATGAACTTAGCAAGGTTGTAGGATACAAGACTAAATACATCAAAATTAGTTGTACTTCTGCATATGAAAAAAAAATCAAAAATTAAGGCCAAAGGCCATTTACAACAGTATCAAAACATGAGATACTTAGAATAAATCTGAAGAAAAGATCTGTGCACTGGAAACAATAAAACATCACAAAGAGTAATTAAAGAAAACCTAAATACAAAGAGATACACTGAGTTTATGCATTAAGATGTTGATTCCCTCAATATATATCTATAAATTTAATGAAATCTGAATCAAAATCCCAGCAAGCTGTTTTTTCCTCCTTGGTAGAAATTGACAGTCTGATTTTAAAACTGATATGGAAATGCAAAAGTAACTAAAACAATTTTTTTTAAAAAAGGAAGAACTACATTAATTGATTTCCAAATGATAAAAACCTACAGCAATTGAAACAGTGAGCTATTTGCATAAACATTAAAGTCTACATTAATAGAACAGAATAGAATTCATAATTAGGGCCATGGATATGGACAACTGATTCGACAAAAGTGCATAGTGCAGTGAAAAAAAGAGTAGTATCAGCAAATATTGCTGGAACAATTTGAAATCCATATGAATAAAAATTAACTTTGATCCATACCATACACCATATATAAAAATTAACTCAAAGTGATCACAGACCTAAATTTAAAACCTAAAATATGAGATGTTTAATAGAAAACCTTCATAATCTTGGATTAAACAATTTTATAGATATTACACTAAAAGTATGATTTATAAACAAAAAATTTGATAAATTTTACTCCATTTAAAATTTAAAATGTCTGCTCTTTAAAAGGATACCGTTAAGAGCATGAAAAGACAGGCCATGGACCAGAAAAATCTTTGCATAGCACATATCCAATAAATGATCTATAACCAGAAGACATAACTTTCAAATCTCCATATCAATCAAATTTAAAAGTATGAAAAATTTGAAGAGACACTTCACCAAAGACATAGTAATAACAAGTACATAAAATATGTGTGGCATCATTAGTTAAGAAATTTTAGCCATCTATTAGAATGGCTAAAATTAATAAGACTGATTACACCAAGTTTTGGTGAGAGTATGGAGAAAATACAAAATAGTACAACCAGTTTGATGGTTACTTAAAAAGTTTAGCATAAAACTACCTTACTCTCCAGCTATTTTACGCCTGGATATTTACCCGAGAGAAATGAGAGCATATATCTATATAAATATTAATTCACAAATGTTCCTACAATCCTTATTTGTAGTAGCCAAAAACTAGAAACAATCCAGATATTAATGGTGGTATATCCATACATCAGAATGCTATCCAGTCATATAATGGAATGGATATTGCCACGTGCAATAAATCAAAATCATGCTGTGTGAAAAAAGCCAGGCCAAAAAGAAAAGAGTACTTACTATGTGATTCCGTCTATATAAAATTATAGTAATGCAAACTAATCTATATAAACAGCAGATCAGTGATTGTCTGCAGTGGAGTAGAGAGGCTAGAAGCAGGTATTAGTAGGTCACAAGGAAAGGTTTTGGGGTGATGACTAGGTATGTATGCATATGTAAAAACATTAAATATATGCATTTTTTACAGGTCAACTATAACATTTATAAATCTGTAAAAAATAAAAATCAGTTCCCCCCAAACACAGAATATAGAAGGACTCAATGTGATGTTAAATGATAGGCAAGGTGCTACGAACAAAATGAAAACAAAACAAAACAGTAAAGTAAGGACAATAACATGTCTGACACCTTATATGTTATTTGGCACATTAAAAATCTTATAAATATAAAAAATAAACAATAAAATTTCAGTGGGAGATTTTTACACCTCTGTCAACTTTGATGTACTAGACCAAAAAAAGATCACATAATATTTCTATAGAGAATATGTATTCTTAAACTATCCATGAAAGAGAAAATGATCAGATATTATGTCAAAAAGAAACAAAAATCTCAATACCTTAACACAAAAGATGCATAAAATTTAGGAATAGTTTCAAATCCTCATTACCTAAACCATTTCATAACTTCATTAAAAAATAAGGTGTGAAGGGAGTTAGCTACATCACCATTATGGAGGCATAAGTCAGTTCTCATTTTTCTCCCCTTCTTGTAAGTAATTAGACATCTGAACACGAACAAAAGTGCTTTAGTCTTAAGACAAGGGACCTGGGAGGAGTCTTGCCCAGCTGCAAAATTGAAAATAAGTAGGACTTCCCTAAGGGCTGTGGACTCAAGGGAAGTGGCGAAACTGCCCCACCCCCACACTTGCCATAGTCAAGTGAAATCCATTCTGCCTGAGAGAGATTCTAGAATACCATCAGAGTGAAAGAGAGATGAGTTTGGATGTAACGGAAAAGAATTCTACCAGGGCCACCTTCTTCCCCAGGGTGGCACTGCAAGGCGCTCGTCTATCCACCCACAGTGATTTCTCTAGTGGGCGGGGTAGAGATCTATGAGTACAGTGATGGTAGACTGAGCACAATATTTTCCACACCTTTCAAGAAACCACTGAAACTTCAGTATATACAAAAAGAGTAAGTGGAAACAGGCTTGATAACTACAAAGTATGCCACCAACATCAGAGAACTGTTAAAAATTCATTTCGATAGGACAAAGTCGTTGGGATCTTTTTAGCAGATTAACAAGAGCAGAGATGGTTGGAAGGAGAGGAGGTTATTCTATTGATTACCTCAAGTTGACCAATCAAGAAAATTTAAAAAACAGAAGAAATCTGGTAATCAGAAAGATAATGTGACAAGCGATGATTAAAGGATTGCCTTTGGGGATGACAGTGGGGAAACAGGGTAGAGGTTATTAGGGAAAGAAGAGGAGAGGAGACAACACTTTTTATACTAGTATTCATTGTTTGACTATGTTTTTTGTCAAATCCTTCTATTGCTCTAAAATAACTGAAATATTATACCTAAATGAATTTTACAAAGTTCTGGAATGGTATATGCCCACAAGGAAGTTGATAATGGTTAGTTATGTCCATTTCTAAATTGGCTGAAATTATTACAAGAAGAAAAATTTATCTATTTACCCAGCTATCTATTTAAAAAACTATTATATTTTTATGTAGAGTCCAGGCAATGCAGAGGAACTTAGAGTGCAGAGTCTAAGTCCTCTCTGCCTATCACCCTACCTCACTAGACAGACTTCGTTGATAGTTTGGTGGGTATCCCACCCAATTTTCTTAGGTGCACATTCATATTACTTTTATAATGCTTAACAAAATATAAATTTTATTTAAGAAAACATCATAAAGATGTGGAATATGTACACGTAACTATTAGGTGAAAATTAAAGTAAAAAATTATGATTATTACTACAACCAAGTAATAACAAAACCTCCAAGCCAAGAAAACCTATAAGGAAATATTTCAAAATGCTCAGTGTATTTTAATGAACAAATATCAGTAAAATAATAAGAAAAGCCACCACCACCACTTCAGCTCTAGACTAGAAATTTAAAGACTTTGTATTTCTGTCATAAGCAGACACATGTGACCTTGGAAACAGTCATATAGCCCTATGTGAAGCCATTTTTTTCAATCTATAAAAGATTCCTTCAAGTTTTAAAGCTGCTTTTTTTTTAATGTGATTCAAAATGAAATTTCAAGGAATTTAATGCAAAATTAAATGAGGTAAGAAGACAACATACAGTATAGCTCTATGTTGGACTTCTAAAAATATTTTGTAAAAATAACATTTTAAAATTTCTCAGTGTTGTTTCCACAGGATATTTATCTAGTACTTTTTAAGCTAGTCACAGTATTTGTAACACCTCATTTAAATCCTGACTTGAAAAATATGTTTATACCATGTCTGAAATTCCTCTTCATGCGTATACTTTTGAGCCAGGTTTTGGCAAGAGCCCAGCTAAGACTTGATAAAAGTGAACCCCCTTTGGAAACAAAACTTACTCAGACCTTATGACACAATGAAGTAGTAAGTTGCTAAATGATACACTCAAAAAATATTTATAAATTGAAAGTATGTATCTTAAAGGCATAATATGATTCTGTACATACCCCTAAGAAAGTATTTTAATGAGTCTTTAAGATGAAAGTTAAAAAAATGTGGAAGTTTAAAACTAACAGAGAAATGCAAAAGAACAGTAACAAATTTAGTGATCATTTCATCACAAGGATTCAGAACATTAATGGTTTCATCCCTTTTGTTAACTTAGAACTGATCAGAAAGGTCAACTGAGTAAAGAAAAAAATGCGTGATACTTTTCTTATTCACAAACACACACATGAAGACACACGAACACACTCACAACATACTAGAAGCTAGTTTGAGATGAAACTAGGATAGAATGAAATGTGGGATTAAGAGAAAATTACAGGGAATCATGAAGCGTAATGGCTTTTAGTTAATGTTGTTATTTGCTATTTTTTTCTTTTGTCATTCACTCCATCTCACTGCATCAAGTTAGAAATTTGACATTCTCCAGATATTTCAGATGTCTAATTTGATTTAAGCCTTCTATGACAATTTATAAATTTTCTGTGGCCAAATTAGGCTAGTATTTTTTTCAGAAGAATACATTATCTTAGAAATTAAATATCGTATTAAATTCTGAGATTGTTTTTCAACATGGTTTTAAGCACAAGTAAGGTAAGCAGCTGCTTTTACTAGCAACAACATATACACTAATTCTAGAAAAATGAAATTATCAATGCACTGGTTAATAAGAGGCAAAAGATTTATACAATTTGAAGAAAAACCAGATTATCAATCCAATGTTAGTAATGGATTAGAACCAATTCTTGATAATGAAATTAGGCAAGAAATATGAAAGGCAATGGAGAAGATAGATGATGCTTTGCTCTGTGTGAAATCCTGACAGGTTATATGTTTTTTCATTGATTATGATTCCTAAAGTGTTCAGGTCAAATCCTTGTAAAAACTGTCAAGAATTAGAATTTGATGCTTTCACTTCCTAAGAGCTTTTTATTATTATTATTGGCTCTTAATACACACAAAATCAAGTTGACTGGAAGATGACCGTTAGACTGCTCATTCCCCTTTATCCTAGATTGAGAGTGTCTTTGGAAACAAAACCTGCTTCTCAGGATTAATACTAACAACAGTTTATATAAATCCTTCTCATTCTTAAAAGAATTAATGCTTGCTTGGTTAAACTTTAGTCACAAGTCCTATTATTTGTTAAGGAAATAAGAAAATTTATTATTTGGAGAGATTAGTGATATAGTCACAAGAGGTAAGTTGTTATTTGTCCAATATTTCTTTTATGAAAAATAATTCCGATGGGGTATAACTTTCAGAGGAATGCTTCCAAATGCCACTAAGCTGCTGGCCTGACCCCCTCTGCCTCTATTATACTCACCTTCATAAGGTGATCAAGGCTTTTACAGGCCATGGCTGTATGGCTCTTTGAAAACCAGCCAAGAATTTTAGGGAGAAGATTCTAAGAACTTGATCTAAACAAACTAAACTAAATCTAGATAAACTAAGTTAGATATCAACTAACCTGAGTTATGATCATTAGAAAATAGGCATTCCTCCATTCTTGTGGGGAAGGCGAGTAGTTATCCAAGAATGAGATTAAATTTTAAAGCTCATTTAGAGAACATCACGTCTTTATTCAGGCTCCCTATCTGGAAACTGATGGAAATACCAGTGAGCAGTACTATCTGGTGAAAGGTTTGTTTCTCCCAGATGCCTGCTATTTAATCAGTCTTATTTTGGAGAGCGCCAAGAAGCTGAAGGCTCTCAGGAAACAGGACGTAATGGCAGCAATGATATCACTGAGAGATATTAGCATCCTCATAATTTTAGAGCAAATAGGTAAGCTGGAAAGCCACTCTGGTTTATGAGAGCGAGGGGCTTGAGAGAGAAGTCATTGGGTTTTCTTCAATTCTCAGCCATTTTGGGATACAAGATGAGTCTCACTGGCAGGTGTTAGATTATTAGGAAAATTACGCAGATGGCGTTGGCAAACCAGCCTCCCCTCTTCCGTAGCTGCCAGGAATTCCCACCCTCAGGCTTAGCTTCGCATATGCTTGTTTAATAAAGCTCCTGCCATTTCAAGGAACCGGAACTGGTGTCGCCATTCAAGCATGCCCAGAACTACAAACACATCGCATCACCCACATCTTCCCAGACTGTTCACAAAAACCTCTTCATATTTTCTGTGTCACTCGTACATGCCACGATGGATTCCACCGAGGCACCTTACGTCACTGGCTCAGAGGAGGAAAGTACGTGGATCTCAACGGTGTTTGCAGTGTTCGACATACTGTAAAATGGATCTGATACCCTCTGACATCACACGACCAAGTGCAGCTAAGCCTCAAGCCTCTAAACAGTGAACAGAAAACACCATTTTTCAAACTAGTGCTTCCTACTGTCTAAACCCAATATACTTTGGTAACATTATATTTGCTTTTTAATCATAGGCTCATCTGATTTATCAGGCCGTCTTAAGAGACAGCTCACATTTATTGACAGAGGATCTCATACAGATGTCTAATTAAGGCCATTAACATAGTGAAGCCATGAAATTTTATGAATTAAAAAATGTTCTGAAAACTCAAATCATCCTAACAAAAAACAAAATGCAGATCACCTGTGACTGCATGTATCAATTATATTTTGTATATAATTAAAATACAATCAATTCTTTATGATGAGAAAAAAATTACTCAGCAAAGATATAGTTAACTTGTACCATAAACCTAGCACTATGACATACATCAATTATAATAAAGAACGAGAAAAAAAACAGTTTCTGCTCTTGATGAGCTTATAAATGACAAGGAAAAATAAAAGCAGATATTAATGAAAAAGAAAATTGTAGGCCTACGTGAATACACAGGAAGGACCTCCAGAAGGGCAGAGGTACTGGTGGCATGCCTCTTGGGACCTGAAGGACAGGTGTTTGCCAAGCAAACCAATGAGAACTCCTGGCAGAAATCCAGCCTTGAGGACGGTCAGGATATATGAGGACATGAGATTGATTCAACAAGGCTGAGATGGCATGAGTGAAGAGGGGCTAGAGGTGTGACTGGACACATCTATAGGGTTCATATCATGAAGGGGCTCTAAAGCCTCCTGAGAACCCGGTGCCGAGTCCATGAGCAAGCCACCAAAGGATATTCAGCAGGGGAGTGGCACAGGCAGATTTGCCTTTATAGAAATAGAACTTTGACTACTATGTGGAGAACAGAGTACAGGAGATAATGAAGTTGCAATACTCAAGGCTAATAGATATAATATATATATATATATATACATACATATACATATACATACACACACACACACACACACACACAAACCTGGATAATGGAAGTGAGAATAGAAAGATTAAAGACTTTTATCTTAGGAAAAAACCCACCTTTCCCCTACAAAATACTCTGAGAATTATCAGAATCGCCTTTACCAAAATCAGTCTTCCCTCTTCTTTATCCATGTGCTAGAATAGATGCTAATGTAACGATAAAAAACAAAAACAAAAACAAAAACAAACAAAAAAAACACGCAAACTGTTTTAGCCTATGGTGTGTGGTCAAACACATGCACATACACATACCTACCCACAGTGTTTGCCTTTGAATATATGATTACGTGTAATGGTAAATACTGTTCAGCCCATCACTTGTGTACAAAAATAGCAGAATATACCCTTAATATTTTTACATTACTATACACACACACAGATCTACCCATCTGAATTTCTGGCTGAGATTTAATTGTAAATCCAGACCAGGATCACCCAATCTGGTTCTTGTTTGGATGACAGGCCTGGGAAACCCATTATTCGAAGGAATACTGTTCCACTATTGGCCAACTCTGTTAGAATTTTTTTTTTTTAACATTAGGCTTACTTTTCTCTCCCCCAAATTTATGCCATTGCTAATACTAAAATACAAAGTCATTCCTTACCTTACATGTAGAAAAGAAACCAAAACTGAAGGTAAGAAATCAAAGAAGCTCACTTAAGCTCTGCCATCCACGTTTTTAACAATTTACTAGTTTAAACTCTTAAGACCGGGGTCTTCTGTTAACTGTCTTTTTAAAAATCATCTTCATGACAAGATACACACATGCTGTTCTCACTACTCATTTATAAATCTATTTAATCAATAGATCCAGTTCTAGGACATAATTTATGTGGCCAAACTTCACCCTTCTCTCTTTTTTCCGTTGTGAAAATTCACCTATGGAAGAAAAAAATACTGAACTGTGTCTCCAAGACTTTTCTTTCTTAAAGGCTATACATGTTTTCCATTTGTGTCATCAAGTCTGTTTGGATAAAAAGAGTGTTTGTGGTTTATGTAGTGATGCCTGCTTTCCAGTTTGGGTATAGAATTCAGAAAACATGTCAATCTGCCATTAGCAAACTTCTCTCTCTCTAGCTAATACACACAGACACACTTTTAAAGTGAGTGACTATTCAATATTTATTGAACATCTATTTCAAGCAATGTTTCAAATATTTGCAGTGAACGAGGTAGAAAATAAATCTGCTCACACATTTCCATGGGGATCAGGTAACGTCCAGACAATTTATCGACATGATGGTACATACTACGCAGAGAATTCGAAAAGAGTGTCACTGAGTAGTCACTGTAGAGTGGGGGAGAGAGACTTCTGAGAAGATCCTGTTGAAGTTGAGATAGGAGCCAATGCCTAGATTATTTCCCATCTGCACCTACCACTGAATTTACCCTGCAGAAAAACACACGACCATGCTTTGGAGTCACCTTTGAAAACCATGACTGTGGACCTCTAAGACCTCTGACACTGTGGTGGTTGTATCACACTTTTCTAGTTCATTTCACACTTATTTCTTCAAACCTCCAGTACCTTATTTTATCACTCTCTAGAGGTCCCTGCTTTCTATTTCACTGAAGATAGATATCAGAAGAGATGTTCCCTACATACCCACTGCCACATCTACCCATTTATGCTGTCCTTTCTCCTGTTGCCCTGAATGAATCTTCTGGGCTCCTACATAAGGCTATCCTGCTTCCACTTCTGCACCAGATTCTTTGTCCTCTGGCTTACTCTAAAAAGTTTCTCCAGCTCCACTCCTGTATCTCCTACATCTCTTCTATTTCTCTGATCAATCCCATCAGCATTTCAACCTGCCTGAGCATGGAAACTGCTTCCTGTTACACATAGGAACAAAAAGTCCTTATAAGGATAAAGCTCACCCAAATCCAGCCTGAATACTTTTATGACCTACACTCTTCTTCCATCCTGCTCTCATTCTGCCCCAGCCACACTGGCCTCTTTGCTATTCCCAGAACATGGCACAACAAACTTCTACCCAGGGCCTTTGCACTTCTGATTTTTTTCTCTTGACTTTTCTCTAGATTTCAGTGTGATTCACCTCACCTTTGTTCTTTGTTCAAATGTTAGAGACATTCCCTATACCCTATATAAAACCCTGTTTACCCTGTCTTTCACTCTTTCCTTTGCCAGCTTTATTTTTCTCATTTCACACTGTCAGTTGAAACACTTTCACTTGAGTATATAGTCTACCCTCACAAACTCCACTAAAATTTAAGTTCTAATGTCGTGAGACTTTTTTTAAAGTGTAGTTTCCTGTTTTTTGTTTGGTTTGATTGTTGATTTATCCTCACAATGTAGAAAAGTCTGGTGCACATGGAGTTTTGCCAAATGTTTGTTGAATGAGCTGAATGCATGCAAGAAGCAGCTAATTTTGCAAAGATATGAGAAAGAATACTCCCGTAAGAAATAGCTCACACAAAGGCCCCTATAAAGGGAAAAAGTTTGATGAGCTTGAGGAAACCAATGAAGGCCAGTGTGGCTAGGGGAGAGAGGGAGAGTGGTTTAAAACAGGAGTCCCTAACTCCCAGGTCGTAGACAGGTACCAGTCTGCGGTTTGTTAGCAGTTGGCAACACAGCACCACCTTAGCTCCACCTCAGATCATTGGGCATTAGAGTCTCACAGGAGGTCCCTGGTGCCAAAAAGGTTGGAGAACACTGGTTTAAAAAACTTCCTCCTGAGGAAGAGTCAGGAAACCGACAACTGTCTTTCCTAGTCCCTGAGCGATGCCTGCCATGTCCTGCTGCTTTTCTCCAACAGCTAGGGCCTCTGGTTACTGAGTATTGAATGAACTGTGCATTTCAATTGCAGCACTTTTGGAACGCTATACATTCTACTGCCTAATGGCCCTTACACAATCTGCTGCAGGATCCCAATCCTATCTTGGCTGTTGAGAATCACCTGTTCCTTTGTTCTGGGACTCTCCCCTCTTCTGGCCTACCAATTTTCTGAGGACCCTGCCTTTGAGAGTAATTTTTTTCCTACAAGGACACAGCCTATATAAAAACTTATTTTTCTAATAAACTTAATTCTGAAGAGGTGATCATTGGGTCTTTCATGTTTTTCTCTAACTGGAAAGTCAGGTTACATTTTTGTTGTATTGACTGAAGAATTAAAATTGATAATTCCTCCCAAATACAGGGATAGGACTAACAATTTGAATCTACTGGAATTTATGAAAATCTGTGAAGGATATGAGATTTTATTCTACTTGCAAGCTAACCAGTTAGGCTGTCAGTTTTAAAGATGTAGGCAGAAGACAGATTCTCATCATAAAGGATAGTTTATTATTCAAAGCGATAGCAGTAGCCAGAATACCTGCATTTTTCTGCTTATTTCCTGAGCTCTAATTCCAAGAAAACAACATAATGAGGGCCAGATAATGTCTGTACATGCAATTGGTTGAATTACAGGAGAGAAACCTTTGCTTTGGAACCTTTTTTTAAAAATAATGGGCAGCAAGTATGTTTGCCCTTTGCTCCAAAAAGAAATATTAACTTTATTATACTGGACTAGAAATATGCCTGTTCTTTGCTCCAATGAGGCAAACTACCTCTATGTCCTATAGCCATTTTCTACATTATCATCCTTTGAAAATCTAGAATAAAGGGAAGTCAGTGCCTTACTCACCAGATGCACAGAAATGTAAGAAGCCCTTGAGGAGTTATCTCCCAACAATATCTGCCCCTTGTTTTTATACCATCCTGGCTACTGATGAACTTTCCATGCGCCACTTTGCTGTCAGAGGCCAGGACAATTTTTTTGCCTTATTTAGCATTTAATTGAGAATCTTAGCAACAGAACTCCAAGTAGCAGTAGTGACCTCAACCACTGGACTCACAGGCCCAAATATCTGGAAAAATCCCATTAGGCCATCAGGGTTTACCTTAAAAGGCCAGATGGCCGTTTCTGTATTGACCTTTCCACCTGGCCCAAAGCGGTAACCCAAGTGCAGTAGAATGTGTTAACATTTGCAGACTCTACCTTGACTGGCAAACAGAAAGCAGAGTGCAATACTATCATAA
Source organism: Macroglossus sobrinus (assembly GCA_004027375.1). Classification (NCBI taxonomy): domain Eukaryota; kingdom Metazoa; phylum Chordata; class Mammalia; order Chiroptera; family Pteropodidae; genus Macroglossus; species Macroglossus sobrinus. Next base: position 208,573 of record PVKZ01002096.1, read on the forward strand.
CGGCACTGGCCACTGATCTGAAACAGATCTGATAGTCTTCCAAGGCCAAGTTGGCATCACTCATCACTTCAACTAAAGTGAAGGGCATATTTTACCATTTCTAACTGAAGGATTCCCAGTGTATAGATAACTACTTAAAGTTTGCTTATAAATAATGAGTCAATTGCCTCTGCAAGAAGCTCCTTTCATTAACCAAGGGTGGCCTGATTTTGGGGAGATCTCCAAGGTCATCTGAGAGCTTGCCTGTCCACCTCTAAGGAATAAATCACCATGTTTTCAGGAGGGATGTAAAAAAATGCTCGTCTTTATCCAAGAAGCATAGCCCAAAGAGGACATAGTGTTTTTGCAAAAAAAAAAAAATATATTATTTACGTTACTCAGAGTGCCCCAAGTAGTAACTATACTAGTTTTTGCTCAAAAGGTGTCTCCAACACGGACTTTCATCTGGCTGGCAAAAGCTAGGGTTTTTAGTTAATTATGAATAATGTTATCAATCCTTGTTTTGGAAGAATAGCTTGAGGTCGATGGGTCCCACCTGTCCTTTAGGTTTATTTCAACATCTGAGTGGCATTTGTCTACCTCACAGGATTCCCCAGAGTCAGATAAACAAACTGGAACTGCAACAATGCAACCCGAAAATGTATTAAGAGTGTTGAAACACCAGCAAGAGTCCTGAGAGGGGATCAATAGTTCAATGCCAGGAGTGAATTGGACCAATGCTCCAGTGTGACCTCCCTCACCTTGAGGCAAACTATTCAGCTTCTGGCGGAGTCACAAGTCAGACTGTATTAGCTGCTTCTTCATCAGAAATACAGTTTTTTTTTGGTATCCACCCTACATTGGTCAATGTGTTATCATGCTCGATATTATGGCAGACCCAGGAAGCAAGGGTGACAACCTGGTACTCAATTCATTTGGTCTCAGAGAACAGGCTCTTATTGTGTATCTATATGCATGACCTAGACAGTTTTATCACCAGCAATGATTTCCTTAGTTCTTGACCTCAAAAAACATTATATTTATTCTGGCAGTTGATAGTTTTTCAAGTGGCATACCAAACAGCTATGCTACTGGGAACAGCTCAAGAGTCAGTAAAAATATAACAATTCACCAATGATTGTAGTGACCAGAGCTTTAAGAACGACCTTGAGTTATGTCCACTGAATGGAGCAAACCACACCATTTTCTGCATAGCTGCAGCTGAGATAAAATAGCCCCAGATGCCTTGTTATGTTAATGGGTTTCAGCTCAGCCAAACCATCAGTGTGCCAGGCTGAAACATTTAGGAGAGAAGACACACCAAGAGCTATCAATCTGTATAATGAATTCAACTACTCACACCATGTCTGCCACAGCTCAGCTGAGACTACGAGAGGAACAACTGAATTCAACTGGCAGTAATCTGCTGTAAACCGCTAGCTCCTGTTAGCTTTTTCTACTGACTGTGTAAGACTATTGTATTAAGCTATTGCATCACTTACTACCCTTCTCACTTTTAAGCCCTTCATCAAGCTGGCAACTTTCTTTTCTTTCCTTGATGCTGTATTATTTGTTAGACAAGCCAGGGGAGGAAAGGAGGAATGCAAGGTGAGGGACTATATTCGTATCCCAATGACAGTTCTCTACATATGGCTTTTCTCAGTCAAGAGAATTACCCCTGGCGCTACAGCAGGGAAGAACAATGATCACACATCAACTTCTACTATACATTCAGATGTAGAATAACTAACACAACATACAATAGGAACACAAGGTCACATAAGCTCCTCTTCCCCAGTGCGAACACTTTCCAAAACCACTTAGCCGAGTCTAGGCACCTCTTCTTTCATAATTCTGTGTAGGATATTGCCTGAGGCACCTATATCTAAAAAGCTATAAAAGTTTTAATTCCTCCCCTTTCAAAACTCTCAAGCATACTCAGTTAGGTGAATATAGTCTTTGATTCCACACCCTCCCACCCCCGGGAGGACACAGAGAGCTCAATTCCATCTCTAACTTTTTTTCTACTAAAGTAGCTAAGGTCAGCAGGGAGGAAGAGTGAAGGAGGATGGCCAGGAAGAGGGGAAGAGAGGGAGAGAGGGGGAGATGATGTCGTTAAGTAAAGCTTTACATTTACCTTCAGTTTTGAGCAGTGTGGCAGCAGCTTTGGTTTAGCGAAGTGAATTCCACACGTTTTCATTTCCCCCAGCACACTCTCTTGGGTGGTGAGATCATCTTGCTTGTATTGTGGGGCCCCTTGACTCAGCAGCACAGTCACACAGCTTTCCGGCAGGGACCACTAGGTTTGCACCTTCCGGCTGACTCACGCTTGGCTTTCATGGCAACTTTTTAAAAGAGTCCACTTTAATATGGGACACCTGTGTCCCTGTTTCCCAACTACCATCTCTCAGCCTCTTGCTTCATTCAATGTAGGGGCTAGGGAGGTTTCCTATGGTGACTTGGCTGACCACAAAAATGTATCTATATTTCTTTGGGTCAGTTTCTCCTTCTCAGATAAGTCTCCTTTATCAGCATTGTAAATCCAACCCAGAGCAGTAAGATTTAGAATACTGATCAATGTCTTCTGTGGTTTCCACAGGTGTTTTATTGTCTCAAAAATACCTGCCTGAGAGGGCTAACACTCCTATGGCAGCCAGGATCCATCGCAAAACAATAAGACAACAGACAAAGCCTCTGAGTTTTGTACTATTCATATGGATCTACAGGTGGCTGGATAGACCTCAGGAGGAATTGGGCTGGAAGACGGCTCAGCTGCTGCCAATCTCCTCAAGCCCTACCCCACCAGGAGGAACCGGCCAACTTGCTAACAATTAGCTTCGTTTCTCCCAACAGTAGTCCCAAATGTCCCTACTTTCTCACTCATTGTACACATTCAGCTCCCTAACTGCTGTCTGAAAGGGGCGGGAAGCCTTTGTCTGCCCTGGAGGACTCTCAGCCCTAGCAGTTTTGTTGCAGTGGGCCTGAGTGACCAGCAGGCTCTCAAAGAAAGTTCACGAGGATGACCTGCCACTTGGAGAACTGTTTGGAACCTGCTTGCTGATAACCTCAGCCAGGGACCACCCACATCCCTAACGGACAGTGGTAAAGGGCTATTTATTGTCCAGTTAATCGTATGATTTGGTCCACATGTTCACGAATTCCAGAGGACTTCCATCAAATCTGGTGAATCAGCCCATGGGGTCCTCATTCTTTATCTTCTAAAAAAGCTCTTTTAGTCAGCATCAAAGCCTCATTGCCAGAACTATCAAAAACTGTGAAGGGTCTGAAATTTTATCCTGCTTGCAAACTGACAAGTTAGCTTGCTATTGTTTCATAGATGTTGGTAGGTGATGTGAAAATCCAGATCAGAGGTGAAAGACAGTGTAATACTTAAAGCATTAGCCAGAGTGTCTGTTTTTTTTTGTTGTTGTTTCCTGAGCTCCATTTCTAGGAGAACCAAAACTGTAATTAAGTCTCAGTTTGGTGATGTGGGACTTAACATAAGCAACTTTATGTTGAGCCTGCTGTCTTGTTTTAAATAAGTTCTAGTCTTTCCAAAATACTAATATTAATAACAAGTTAGACTTAGGCCGTGGCTTAATTTTAGGAGCTAGTATTTCTTACTCTTCTAGTACACAACTAGTCTGACTTCAATCCAACTTCTCAGTCAGCTTGTCCTGATAGTGAAGACAAGGTTAAATTTACATGTTGAAGAAAATATATAGTTTGCTTCTGCTCTGCCAAGAAACATTGTTCCCTCAACCAAAACAAATTTACTTCCACTCCCACATGAGTCTTGTTTTTTGTTTGTTTGTTTGTTTTTAATCCCAGTGCTTGAGAGATGTTTAAGCTACATCATTCACGTGTTCAGAGTCCAGCCTCAGAACAAAGGAGGAGAACACACGGGTGACGAAAGAGCACAGACAGGGGACGTCAACATCAATAAAGACACACTTGCCAAATTCACAATTTTGAAATGCAGTTTTGCAGAGGTTCATTTTAAGTAAAAATGTTTCTGTCTTTCCAAGTTTTGTTCCATGTGTAAAGGGAATAAAAACTTAAATATAGATATTTGCACTGAAGGGTATGACTAAAAAAGTCCTGATAAGGTAAGGTACTGAAAGCATGGAAGGAGTATGAAGTATTTCTTGTAAATAATGCTGCCCTGACTGATGTGTACTCATAAATGCACAGTGGCAAGGGTATGCTGTAAGCTCATGTCCTAAATTAAGATGCAGAAAAATCCACAGCAAAGTTGCCTGAAAATGAAGATGAGAGGAAATATAACTATATCCCCTAGCTACTAATAAAATTATAACTACAATTATTCCTGATGGTTCACAAAACAGTCATAGATGCCCAGATTGCTGCAAAGAGAGGCATTAAGTGAGGATAGAAAATCAATCTCTCATTCTATTAAACCCTTCAGTGAATCTAATGCCTATTGTGTTTCTAAACTTTTCGGGGATAAATTTTTACTATGTTGTTTAGTGCTCTAAATCCTGGCTGTATGGAGTTGTGGAGGAGTGAGAGGGGCAGTTTAAAAAATTCAATAATGCATGTGGTTCCTGAGAGCATGTTTGCTAAAGAAATCACATTTGTGTGATAAAATAGCTTCACAAATTTTATTGTAGAAATAATCGAACTCTATCATTTCTTGTTAAAACTTTTTAACTAGAATTCATGAGGAGATAAAACAAAATGACCTCTCCATTTTGGTACCTTGTGGGTTTTAGTAAATACGACAGCTCAAGGTCTACTGATGGCAGGATAAATTGGAGGCGGACAGCTTGATCACATACCCAGAGAGAGAGACAAGAACTTAAAACTACACTGAGGGGTGTGAGAGTTGTGGAAGCCTGGGTGTGCTAGTCCTGGAGGGGTGAACTCTGTGAGCCAGAGAATCTCCTGACCACAAGAAGCCTCTGGACACTGGGGGAACAGTTTTCTGTCAGTTGGAGACTCTTTTAGAAACAGAGTAAGATGGATAATACTGTTCTGTTCGAGGAACTGAAGAAACACGGCCCCTGAGGACGATGATGGTGAGTTTTGAATGGGAGAGAGGACTCAGAGGACCTGGGAAGAGACATTGCCAGCTGAAGTTAGATTTGCTTTTAGCCTCTTAGCAATTCCCATCTGCCCCTTGAGCCTTCGACTCTGATCAGCTGTTCTTAGAGAGGCGTCTGGATAATGCCCGCCTGAGAGACGTGTTAGAGCCCGCTGTTAAACGTGACTCTTGCCCTTCCATGCATTTTTGGGGAAGACACATCACATAGGAACAGAATGAGGAATGCCTGAGACCTCGGACAAGGCACAACATTCATTAAACATATTTTAATGCACAACATAGAGAGGTAGATTGCTGTGGGGGGGGGCACTGGGTGAAATCACACATAGCAGCCATGGAAAGCCACAGAAAGCACTGATAGTTAACACTTTTCTTTCTTGTCAAAACACATAAGATTAATAAATTGTGTTGGTTGTCCAGGGTTCTCAAGTAAATTCCACAAAGATGCAAGTGCCCCTTCTCAAAGATTAATTATACACATTATAATTTGGAAAGAAATATAAACAATTGTGAAATTTCTAAGATTTTCTTTGCTTGGAAATTAAGCTTGTTTATTTAACGTTTACTGTCTCTGTTAGATTACAGAGAGGAACTGATCCTTCATGCTTCAAATGAAGTTTTAAAAAAATGTTTGGGATTGGATATCTTCCCTGAATGGCATATTTGTTAAGGGAATTGTGACTGGGTGGAGTCTTAATTGACTCAGGCTGCCATAGCAAAATGCCACAGACTCGGTGGCTTAAATGTAACTTATTTTCTCACAGTTCTGGAGGCCGGAAGTCCAAGACCAGGGTGCATTCTGTGAGAGCTCTCTTCCTCACGTGCAAACAGTTGCCTCCTTGTGGTCTCTTCACATGGCCTTTCCTCGGTATGTGCTTGGACTATTTAAAGGAATGGTGACATTTTACAGAGCAGAAGCCTCAAGCTAATGAGTGGACATAGAGATGCCGAGGAGGTGAACAAAGGAAGATAATGATACTGTAGCAGGAAACACACTTGTTTTGCTGCAGCAATGCAGACTGAGGTCTGTGTAGTTACCTAGAAGAGTGATAAGCTGCCTTATAAATGGTTTTTCCTTTATTTGTAGACCTACATGGAAAATTCAGCCTTTCTACACATGAAGCATAGTTGTAATTGCATCTATGGAATAGACACAGGGTTAATTACTTCTTTTCTTTTTTAATCCAGAAATATATCTCTACTGGTCATATAATCTACGCTGTGGTCTGAGAAACATTAATCACATAACAGACAGAACTTTTAGGTAACTCAACTGAAGCAAATCTTCTCAAAAGAAAAGTTATTTGTGTAACCATATACCAGGATTTAGCTAAATGTAGCAGAAAATTGCTAATTATAGTCATGCTCAGTGGTCATTCCAGCATTAACTCTTTAAAAAATTAATAAGCATAAGCGATTATTATGTGTGTACTATGTCACCTGCAAGTAATTGCTGATAAAAAGAGTATTCACTTTATTTTTAGGTAACTGTGTGATCCTTACAAACAACTCATGGAAATAATGGCTAGAAGAAGGCAGAAAATAATTAAATTAAAAAAAAAAAGGTCATGCTGATATTCACTCTTTTCTTCTGAAAGGTTACCCCCCTTTGATCATTGTAATTATAGCAGAAAGTGAACAATAAGGGACGAATCATTTTTAAATTGTTCAAAAAGTCCTTCATTTCTGGAAACAGGATTTCTCTTTCAGGCAATACACTTTTGTAGCTAGTTTTGATCATTCTTTTCCAAGAAAGAGAAATAAAGCCTAATAAGAAACATTGCATTGAAATGCTTACATGTCTTAATAAATTCAGTAAATTATTATCTGAATTAGACACATACAAGATAGTTTAAAGCACTATGAAATCTGTTACTATTGGTAGGCTGTAAAATAACTTTGTAAGTGAATAGGAATCTGTAACTTCTTTCAATATACATTATAATTTCTGAAATCAAATAAAACATTCCTAATTAAAGATAAGAAAGGTCATGTTTAGCAATAAAAACTGGAGAATTTAATATGATAAGCATATATCCTTATACCAGGTTGAAATAAAAATTGACAGAAAATTTCAGTAGCATAAAAGTTTAGATTTTTTAAAAAAATGTTTATACTAGTATATTTTTAAAGCCTCCTATATATACTTGCTTATCAACATATTAAAGTACTAGCCCATTATCATTTCATTGTGGAGAGTAGGGATGCTGTACTTTCTGACCTGTATTAGAAAAGATTTGATTGTATAACAATTACCAACCATTTTTTATACATAATTCCTCTAGCTGGTAAACATGTTCCCTAAGAAACTGAGTAGCATTGCAAAGACTATCACAAATTTTATGCCATTATTTTATTTTTTTTATTTTTTTATTATTTACTATTATTTATGCCTACAGCCCCTGATCTTCCTAGGTGGTCTCCCATCCGAGTACTAACCAGCCCCCGCCCTGCTTAGCTTCCAAGATCAGACATGGAGCTTGTTCAGGGTTGCATAGTTGTAGAGCATGGATTATGCTTCACTGGGGTGTAAACCCAGAACCTTCTGCATGTAAAGCAGGTAAAGCAGACATGTTAACTGCTACACTATGAAACCAAGTCCTCATTATCATTTTAATACTGAATTTAATTTTAAAATATTAAACATAAAAATAATCATTTTGAAAAAATGTTGTATCATGCAGCAGGGGATAAAATGGCTATAGTTACTTAGAATATAGCCAAGTTAAGACTTTCTTGATATTCTTTTGCATTTTATTACTATAAATGAGAGTTTTTAATATTAGTCAAAGACAAATTAAGGGGATAGAAAATTTATTTTTATATATACCTTTCCTTGGCTATTTCAGTGCCCTCTCCCCACTCTCACTTGAGTTCAGATTGTACAGAATTGCTCTTTATCACCTTCAGACCTGCTATTATTACTTCTTCCATGAAGTTAAGAACATGGAAAACATAACTGGTAAATATAAAAGTCTTTTATACCCCCAAGATTTAGAATGTCAGAGATGGTAGATAGATATTTACCTAACTCCTTATTTTCAAAAGTTTCTAGGCTCATCTGTGTGGGAGTTAGCTTTGGTCTGCTACCGCCCTAAAAACTCTGCCTTATTTCTGATTTGCTTGTCACCTGGGTTGCTAGTTGCACTTTCACGGAATCTGAAGTTTCTCAACCTATAATATATGGTCTTTTTAAAGGATACACACACACACACACACACACGTATATGATGTAAGGGTTCTCACCATTTGGTTTTCTTTACACCCTTAGGGAAATTATTCAACACTGTGTCCATCCTATTCTTTAGAGCCTTGATTTTTTTTTAACTCTATTAATCATACAAATCCTCTGAAAAATGCACCTTGTTAAATCATCTAGTTAAAATGCAAATTTTAATTAAATAGTACTGGAATAAAGGCTGAGCTTCTGGATTTCAAACCTGCCCCTAGGTAAAGTCTATGCTGCTAGTCCATGGATCACACTCTTAGCACCAAGTCTTAGAACAGTATTCTCAAGGTGTAGTCCTTGGACCAGCAGCAGCATTGGCTGAGAACTTGTTAGAGATGCAAATTATCAGGTCACATTTCAGATCTACCGAGTCAGAAATTCTAGATGTGAAACCTGGTAATCTGTGTTTTACTAGGTCCTTCAGGTGATTCTGATGCACACTGTGCAAGAGGACATGAGTGGAATCAGATTAAAATAGAGCTGGCATCGCCGTTTCAGAGACACTACCCTGTATGTCTCATTTCATTTTTATCTTCTGCTCTAGACCAAAATATCAACATTCTAAGAAGTCAGTAAGAATGAGAATATTCTGTTTTTTAAGGATATTGGACTTTTCCAATGACCAAATCTCTAACCAATCAATGAAGTGCAAATCTAGCCTTCTGCCTGAGGACCAAATCTCAAACGAATCCATAAAATACAATTTAACCTTACTTCATCCAGTACCAATGAATTCTTCTTTAATATAACTCATTTCATCATCCTCCCTTTTTCCCATAAAAGCACTGATCCCATCTCTTAGAGGAAGGTCTTCTTATACTTGGGCTTCTGCCTGAATGTTCCCTCCAAATTGCAGTTCTTTGATTCCCAATAAATGCTGCTGCCTCTCATTTCAGCTTTTTAATTTTCGGTTAACATATCATAATTGACCTTTGAATTGAAGTTGAAAAAGAAGGTGAGTGAAGAGTAGGAGTGGAGGAAGTGAATAGGTAGGTGGGTGGGTCAATGTGTGTTTGTTTGTTTGTTCGTTTGTTTTAAAGCAAGTAGCTTGTTGATGATCTAGTAAAGGTTAAAAAAACTATCTGGGATAAATTATGTTTTCAAATTTTATAGAGGTCTGTCATATTTGTCTGAATAGTAAAGGCCTACATAAAATGGCCAAGCCGGTTCTCCAGTTACTGATTTCAGTAAGATTAAAAATAGAAAGAAAAAAATAAAACAGTAATAGGTATTTGAAGAACAGAGGATTTTATGTTCTCTTTGATGATGATCCATTAAAATATTTTGCCTATGGTTTCTCATTGACTTAATTTGCATTCCTTTTATTCTCCAAAGAAATAGAACACAGGATGCAAGACTACTTTTATTGGTTTTCTTGTCAAGGCTCTGGGGACAGCAAATGTAGATGAGAAGTTTTAATTGTATTGTCAGCAGGCATTAAAGTGCATCTTAAGTTGAAACGTATTTACTGCCATGAATATAAAGCTTATAAACAAATAAATACTCAGTGTAAAATTATCTGAGTCTCTTCAGTTAGAGGATTGTAGACTAAAAGTTTCAAAAGAATCATAAACAACACACATTTAGGGGACTTTTGTATAACTATTTCTATAGAAATCAAAATCTGAAGAAAATGATACATACACATGATACAACTACTCTGGCCCACGTTTGGATAATGGTTTTGATTCTAATACATTCGATTTCTTCTTAAAGAAGTAGTCTCAGAGATAAAAATAGGTAAATTTGTGACTGCTATAAAAATATGACCAGTTAGGTCAGAAGCTTCTTCTGCCTCAGTGACGCTCTTGCTGAGAAAATACATGTATTTTTGATCATCTGTATCACAATAGCAGCCACTGACCCCAAGAACGGCAGATTATTAGGAATGGGAAACAGTAGGTGTTCACATCACTCCCAATAGAATAAAATCAACAGGTAAGTATTGGTAGCAATATGTTAATGATGTTTTAAACTTATTTTGCCTTATTCTATTGATTCCACTATCCCACTGAATGTAAGATGTATGGTGATTTATGTAACCCTGGGCATAAAAATACTGCCATTAATTCGAGTTACAATGCGTTTATATAACTGAGAATTTACATTTTATACTTGCTTGAAGAGTTTGCTTAGATTTTGACATTATGCAATCAACCAAAAGAAAATTTAATGAAACTAGATTGGTTAAAATGTTCCTAAAACTTCATTCAATTTAGGTTCTGACTCAACTAAAATAGCTTTCAACCCAAGAAGCTGAGTCCTCTGTGCCATTAAGAGAATTAATGATGTAATATTTCTTAAAAACAGAACAAAACATGTTACTCCTATCTCTGGGGTTTTCTTCTGAGCCTTTGATGCCATTCTGTAAATTTTGATGTTGGTTCTTTCTTGGGCTTATCAGAAGGTATCAGGTGATAGCAAACACCTTCCAACTGTTCCCTTGCTGACAGTAATTGGAAAATGCTGTAAATTTTAGGGTACATTTTAATTTTTATATTAAAAATGATGTGAAATATAAAAATATAAAGGGTTAAAATTTAAAAGTGATATGTTTCTTAGAATTGGTGAAATATGATGTGTGGGAATATGAAATCATTTTAACTTAACAAGTTTATATGGAGTACCTACTATCTATACATTCCTGTGATAGATCAGGATAACTTATTCCCAATATGAGAGCTTACCTTTTAATCATTTAATATTGTTTTTCAGTCATTCAACATTAATGCAATTAAAGCATGTTGAGGCACTATAATGAAATGGTAAAGAGCACAATCTCTCCAGAACCAGACTATCTGGGCCTAAAATCTGGCTCTGCCATTATTTGCTTTGTGACTTTGAAGAAATTACTTAATCTCTCTGTATCTCTTTCCTCATGATAATAGTATCTACATCATTGAGTTATTGTGCGTATGAGATAATATTCATAATGTATATAAAACAGTGCCTGGACATAGAAGGCTTTTGTATTATCTAGTCCTATATTAGAAGATAATGTACCTATCACCTGGATATTTAGGGCTCTTGTTTATAGAATTTACTCATCATTGTTATTTAGTCTAATATGATACCAGCAGGCTTCTCCTGCTAAAATTAAGAGATAATAACTCAGTTTAATTTTGACTGACTAGTCATATTTAGTCTTTTTGTGACAGTATGTGTGGTATTTCTATCAAATTCCGTGATAAAAACATCTTTCTTTTAGATGGATACAGATGCAAACCCACCAAAATCAATTATGATTTTTTTATTACCTCACCCTCTGTAGCAACGGATTCACATCTGGAGAAATAGGAAAGATACAGTTTCCAATCATCTGAGATGTAAATACAGATGCCTAGTTTTTAACCACTTCCATTCAATGCTTTGGTAGTAAATATGATTTTGATTTCAAAGTTAGTTGACTTTCAGAAATTTAGGTGCCGATGGACTTTGATTGAATTTATTCAAATTCACAACCATCCATTTGTCCAGAAGTTGAAAAAAACATTTACTCTCCTGTAAATACACAGATACCACATAATATAAGTCCTTTTTGTTTGTTCACTTCAATTAGCTAAAGAATTGCGTTATGCAAAGTTTTTTTCCCTGAGCAAACCAAAGATTCCAGATGACCTCAGGAGTTAGAAATTCATCAATGTTAAATATTAAGAATGGAAAATCTTGTCAAGAAATTGTACAAAATATGCTTGAATACTTATAGATGTGCTGAAAATCCAGTGGCCCAGAATTCAGGTATTATTTGCGTGGCAATATATAATTAATGATAACAGTAAAGGTCCATGTTAACTGTTACTGAATATAAGAGAAATTTAAGACATGTTGTTTACTCACAAGTTATATATTATTTAGTTGATAAGAAAAGATATGAAACAAATAAACACATAAACATTTAAATGTTGTGAAATATTACTGATAAAAATAATGAGATAATAATGTGGCATATAAAAAGGCATCAATTGAATCATAAACTATTAATACATGATTTGTACATAAAAATCTCAAGAGGAAAGTTATTGTGAACCTTAAAGAAAGATATCATTCAGGAAGTGCATCTGCAGGATGGGCAGAATATTAATAAATAGAGAAATGGTAGAGGGAATTATCATAGGAAAGAGCATGAACAAATCCATGGACAGAATCATGGAGGGTTCTTGGGGTTAGGTAGGGAGACATAGTAAGGAAGTCAGCATCCTGAATCAGGTAGTATTTCTGGGGGAAATTAGAAGAAAAAATATTTAGTATTAAAGACTGAGTCAGATTTTAGAGATCCTTAAAAGAGGTAAATATGCTTTCACTGAGTACAGTACAATATTAGGAGCTATTTTAAATGTTTTCAATGGTACAGTTATATGAAAAATTGTATTTGAAGCTCAAGCCAACAGCAATATGAAGGAGAAATTCAAGCAGGGAAAGGAGAGACACAGGAAGAACAATTAGAACTGGGAACAGAAGTATCTGTCAGCAATCTCTGCAGCACAATCTGAACCTATTTCTGGGGCAAAAGTTAGACAGGCATGCATTTCTAATGTTCAGCAAATCCAATCTCTTTCCCTTGTCCTTTAAACAAATCTCTTGACTGAGCCACATTATAGCTCAGGCCCTTATTAAAGAACTTGTAGACAATATCACTAAATGTTTTCCAAAGGTGAGTGCTACAAATTAGAGAATAGCAAACTTGGCATCATTTCCAGGGAACATTCAAGAACAAATTGTCTTATAGAGCACTTAATATGGAAGAAGTGCTCTTTAAGTGCCAACATGGGCCCATAAATAGTAAGTCATGGAACAAACCTCGTTGCATCTTCTGAAAAAGTTGTCAGAAGGAGGAAGAGGAGGTATTAGACATACTGAACCACATTTCAGTGAGGCAGTTTACCCAGTGTGTCTGGGGAGCTTTCTACATAAATGGCAGTTAGAATGAATGGCTGCATTTCTCCAGTTAGCAGTCATCTTCGGACATATAAAACCTTGATGGGGAGTGGTCTCTAGGACCTTATATAGTTTACCTTTGTAAAGAACCAAAGATGAGTTTTATGAAACATAATAGAAAGTCTCATTCTTTGATTTAGGCCACCCATTACACAAGTGCAGGGTGGGAATACTTGAAAAATGAGAATGTAATGGAAACGATAGCACTACGTGCATTTTAACTATTTTCCTGAAAGCAAATGTACAGTTGATGTCATTTGATACACTAATAATTCTCACAGTGAAAAATCTGGTAACAAATTAAGATGGGATATATAGGACAGGATCTTCAAATACCCTGGCATTGGTAGCTACCTGCAATGAGTACTAGAACTACTGACTCTTCTATTCGAAGGGTTTGTGGAGTTTGCTAATGCCAACTATTGGGAGACTTAATTCATATGGCGATTTCCCTCAAATGACCAGTTCATTCAGTATAACTCTTTACGTCAAGGATTTTATTCACATTTTAACCACCAGTGCTTGTGATATAATATATTCATTTAGGCAGTTGTAATTTAGAACTTTCCCAATGACTAAAAGCCCTCACAGAGTAGCTGCATGCTTTGACACTCAGCATGTAACTCAGTGCCATTCAAATGAAATATAAGTAACTTACAATCATAGTTTAGACTGGGGTTTGTGCTTCCAGCAGAACTGAAGATTTACAATGCCTAGCAGCACCAACTCTCTGATGTTACACATGAAAGGGATGAAGTAAATTTTTTATTTCCATTTTTGCTACTCTAAAATGTTCACTTTTATTTTGTTGGAGAGTAAAATCTAAGATGTCAAGGCCAGAAACTGAAATTACTAATTACTAATTTGGAACTTGCCATTACTAAGAAACATTAAGTCCAGCTGTAATTCCCATATAATCTGGTCATTATCTAAAAGGGACACTACCGTTATTAATGAAGACACCTATGGAGTTCCTCTCTTTTAAAAACTCAGTCAAGCTTCTACTCTCTGTTATTTGGAAACATGAGGTAGTGAAATAAGCACAATTGTGAAAACATTAATCAGAATTTAGGTTGTTCATGGAACTGGGGGACTGTCCTGCCCGCTCTCCATCACATTAGCACTTTGATTTCTGCCCAACCAGAAAACAGAGAAATTAAGTCTTTTAATGTACAAACTCAGAGGATAACAATATGATGCACTTAGCAAACACATGAAATGAGCTGAAAGATAATAAGAGCAGAAAATATACTTATTGTATGTTCCAAATGGCTTGTAGATAATTAGTCAACATTCACTAAGCCTTGTTACATGGGAAAAAAAATTACATTAAGCATGGCTAAATATAAGTACATATGAAACATAATTATGAACTAAAACATGAAAAATAAATACCACAAAAATGTGTCCATTCTTATGCCATCAAAAAATAATCTTTATATTTTAGATTTCTGATGTATGTTAATATTTTGGGAATATAAGTCTCATCATTTTATTTGAATGCCATTTTATACTTTTTAAGGTTTCAGTAAGATGAATTATTCCATTCACTACTCACCAAATGTTTACTGAGCACTTTTTATAGGTACTGTCTATTATTATTAAAATTATAATCATTAAAGTAATAATAGAATATAATTATAATATAATTAGTTGATATTGTTAATAATAATTATTAATAGGGTGGTCTTTTTTTCAGATATTTTCCACATTCCAGATACTGGCTAAGTAATTTTAGACATTACCTCGATTCCTTACAAGATTCTCTATTGAGAAGGTATTATTATCTGCATCTTATTGGTGAAGAAATGGAAGCTGAAAGAGGTGAAATAACATTTTATTGCCATTCAGCTGCCGTGCTGTCCTTAGGTTCAGACCTCTCAGGAACCAAAGCCTAGTTCCTAACCCAAACACTGTGATTTCTTCTATTGATTGTACTGATGTGTATGTGTGTGTTTTTAAAGTGTGTTTGTGTATGTATATGTGTGTGTGTGTTCTGAAATAATAAATGTGTGTAGAACACAGATCTACTACTCTCCTCCAAGAAAACGTTGCTATTTTAAACTTTAAACAGATGACAAGTGAATAATATTTTTCTTCTTTTTACACTACATATCAAATGTGTAAAGCTGAAAAAATTCTTTAACTGAAATCACAAATATGTTAGTGTTATAAAAAACAATTCATTTATTTATTTGAAAATATTGACTACAAAAAGGACTTATAAACTTCATCACTTTCTTTAAAGAGCACAATATTTAAGTCAACAAGGAGAACAGTAAACTTTTAACTGGTTGTCGTTGGATAGGCTACAAAAAGATGACCCTAAAATTAATGCTTGTAGACTTTTAATATAAAAAAGCAATGTTCTTTCTTGAAAATATGTCCTGCTTCTGTCATTTTTATGTTGGCATTTTTTTGCAAATTTCCCTGTGACACCCTTCAGTGATAAAGCATTTGGTCCTCTATCTGGATTTCTCATTTCTTAGATCACTGGTTCTTAACGTGCGGTCCCTAGAGTAGCAGCTGTAGCATCATCTGTGAACTTGTCAGACTTGTGAATTCTCAAGCCCCATCCCAGACCTACTGAATCAGAATCTCTCAGGTGGGGCCCAGCCTTCTGTGCTTTATCAAGCCTTCCATGTGATTCTAAATGCATGTTAATATTTCAGAACCAGCGTCTTATATGAACAGCAAAAACTAGAATATAAAGAATCTGTCAAACAGGAAATTTTATGCTAATTCCCAACAGCACAAACTGCTTAGATGATGCTCATACACATACATTTATTGTCAGAGAATGAATAAAATGTGTTCCCTTTTATCATGATTAAAAGCATAAGTTAAATAGTACCATATAAATAATACAAATATTGCTCATGAATATCTTGGAATGTACTGAAAACCTTATAGCTTATGGCTCAAGTATTTAAATGTCTGCTGTATATTCAATGCTAAATTATGTCTGTTCTAAGTACTTAGCATAAGAGAAATATGAGAAATATTGGCTATTGATAAGAAGCTCAGAAGCTGATGATAAAATGGATATATGAAACATAAGATTATATATATGATTATGTAATCATATACACACACACACACACATACATAGATTAACTGCTGCTATAATTGCAAGACTACTGGTGTAGACCACTTGATAATACTATGATATATAAAAATATATTATTTGTATAATAAATTGTTAGTAAATGCATAATACAAAAAAATGCTCTCCATACAGAGATCATGAAGGCTGATCCAACAGTTAAAATATCACATAGGAAGATGTTGGGAGCCCTTTCTGCTGCCTGTCTTGCAAACAGGGTTAAAGTTGCCTGCAAGCTAGAAGTTTGCAGAGCAGGCGGGCTCTATGCAGAAGGAGGAAGTTTGGCTTAATGTAAAGAGTTGAACGTTCCTTGCCCCAGGGAATGGGAGACAGAGAACAGGATCAAAGAGGTTGTGAGAGAACTTATGTAAATGTCAGCAATTGTTAGAATATCTGTGGGTTTTGCTTCCCATGCATTTCCAAGGGTATAAATATGCTGTGCTTAATAAACTGGGGGTGCAGTATTTACTGTTAGCCCTCCTGACTCTATCTTTTGTCTCTCTCTCTTTGTCTCTCTTTATTCTTTCTTTTCTCAGTCCTCACTCCCGCTCTCAGGAATTGTTCGATCTTAAACAGTAGGCTCAGGCAGGAAGAAGAACTGGAACTGGGTTCCTGAGCTTGGAAAGAAATAGGTAAATGGGCAGAAGGTGAAAGAGAATTCTAACAGAGTAAATAGCTGAGTAAATGCTTGGATATGGTCATGGAAGATTTATGGGGCAAGTTGGAGAGAGAGCATAAGAAAATGAGCAGCCTGAATAAGATGAATTTTATAAAGGGAAATAACAACAACAACAACAACAACAACAACAACAATATTAAATGGTTAGAACAGAGCTAGATTTTAGAGAGCCTTAAAACAGTAGAAGTGTTATTACTAGATGCAGTAGGCTAATAGGAACTACTGTTAACTCTTGAGTGGGAACTAATAATGAATATTCTATTCTTCAAGTTCAAACCAATAACAATGTGTAGCGGAGATTCAAGTTGGAGAAAAAAAGGCACATAAAACAACAAAAATTCAACTTCTAGGATCCTTAGGCTAGAGTCATGTCTGTAATTTTCCTGATTTGGAAGCTTATAGACAGTACAAAACCAAAAAGCCAGAGAAATTTTTGATGTTATACATAATTAAACACAAAGAGTTGTTGTTCTGGACAAGGGCAAATAAGAATGTGAGTCTAGTCAAAGATCTGAGTCTGAGAAACCAATCTAAAGCATTCTATGGAATGTGATAGGGTGTGATTATGGGGAACTGAGGAAAGCAGAATCTGGAATCCAGGATGATATATTCATTCTTGTAAACTAGTTAATTGATATAGCTCTAAGAATATAGGCAATTGGTTGCTATCAAATAGATGGGACATATTGAAAAGATAAGTTTAGATAAAATGCGTAAATGTTACAATATTTATACAAAAGAAGGTCACTAGAGATGAACTGTATAGAGTGGGTAACTAAGAAACATATCAATGAGCATTATTTGCAGCCTAGAAAAATACTCAATATTTTAACAGTAGTACATTGCAATGATGACTTGATTTAAGTTATTTTTAGTGCCAGTTTATCCTGCAGAATAAGAGACAGGAAAAGTAGAAAATTAATGCATAAAGAACATCCACTTAAGCTTGACTACAGGTAAGAACTTGTAATTTTCTTAAGCAATACCCCTTTCATGATCTGTGTCCCTGTTTCCTTAATTAGTTCATATCAATTAATACATTTTTGGAAAGTTTCTGCTTTACTGGCATTTCAGTGGTTCCTCTGTCATTATTAATTTTCAAAAAATTTCATTATAAAAGTCATTTTTTGAGTTTTTAATATTTAACCACTGTTACTGTCCTAGTAAAAGTTTAAGAGGCTGGGCTTGAGGATTGAGACTTTATGTTAGCAGGAAAATTAAATATCCACTTAAACACAGAAGTGAACAATTAAAAGAAAAGTGAGTAATTTCTCAAGATTTCAGGTAAGTGAAATCTCATATGATTAGTTTGTTTATTTCATTCAAGGTTATTAAACATCAGATTTTATTATATATATGCATAAATAGAAAACATTTTTCAAGTCCACATTTACCATTTTAAGTTATCATATCTATTTCATTCTATTGGTATATTATTAAGATTACTTACTAATAGAATCATTTTGCCATTGACAGAAAGATTAGACTTGAAAATAAAAGTTATGAGTTAATTTTCGGACAGGTGTTATATAACCAGGTGGTCAAAGATACATGTCCAATAGACAGTAGAAAGCATGGAATTATAATAATTGTTCTAGAGGTAGATATATGAAAATATGAAAAAAAGACAATAGTTGGAAGTTGAGTTTGAATGTGATTAAACATTATCATAAGTATTACTATGATCATCTTATGTATTATTGATATCTTTTTGTGCTTGGTTTTTAAGAGAGACTTCACACATTATTTTTAATGTTTAATTTAAGTATTATACTAAGTTAACAAGGAAGAAAGTGAAGTTCAGAAAATTTAAGTCACTTTCTCAAGACTATGAAACTGTTAGAACAAGGATTCCATTTTAGTTTTATTTGACTCCAAATCTGAACATCTCATTCTACCATGTTGCCACATAAGACAGAATATGTAAGAGGGGAAAAAAAAGTTGAAGAAGGAACTGTGGTAAGCAGGAGGAAAAGGTGTAAAAAAGGTAATAGGAGTGACATCAGCAAGATGGCCAGATAACTGTCCCTTGTTCATACCCTCTCTCTCAACAACAACAATTTGACATCCATCCACGGACACAAGTGCCTTTGTGAGAACTGAGGGATCCAGCACCATATGTGTAACCTGTTCAACCACTCTTTCTTTTGATTAGATAATTCAATCCATTTACATTTAGAGTAATCATTGACTGGTAAGGACTTATTAATGCCGTTCTATGTTTGCTGGATATTTTAATAGTTCTTTCTTTCTCTCTTGCTATCTTCTTTTCAGAACTAGTGCTTTTCTATAGTGGTATGCTTTATTTCCTCTCTTTATCTCTTGTGTATCTACTATAAATTATTTCTTTGTGGTTATCATTAGGTTTTCATAAAACATATTAGATATATAACAAATCTATTTTATGCTAATAAAAACTTTAATTGCATAAAAACCTAACTTTTATTCCCCTTTTGTGTTTTTAATGTCATAATTTATGTGCTTTTATATTGTTATTTATAAACAAAATATTTTAGTTATGGTCATATTTAATACTTTTGTTATTTTACATTTTTAACTGATCCCACTTTGAGGTATATATCCAAAGGAAATGGAATCAGAATCTCAAGGAGTTATCTGCACTCCTGTATTCATTTGAAGGTTCACAAAGCCAAAGTATGGAAATAATATAACTGTCCATGTAAGGATAAATGGATAAAGAAGATGTAATATATACACACACACATACACTGGGATATTATTCACCCAAGAGAAAGAAAGAAATCCTGCCATTTGTGACAGCATGAATGCACATTCAGAACATTATGCTAAATGAAGTTACACACAAAAGATAAGTACTGTATAATCTCATTTTATATATAATTTTTAAAAAGCTTAATTCATAGAAGCAGAAAGTAGAATGGTGGTTGCCAGGGGCTGGGGAGATGTTGGTCAAACTGTATAGACTTTCAGTTATAAGATGATTAAGTTCTGGGGATCTAATGCACATCAGGGTGATAATAGTTAAAAAAAAAATACTGTATTGTATTCTTAAAAGTTGTCAAGAGAGTGAATCTTAAATGTTCTCACTAAAAAAAAAAAAGAATTATGTGACGTGATGGGGTGTTAAGCAACCCAATTGTGATAATCATTTTACAATATTTAAGTTTATCAAATTATCATATTCTAAATTTTAAATGTATACAATACCATATGCCAATTATAGCTCAATAAAGCTTTTTTTTTTTTTAAAAAAAACAAAACAGATAATAAAGAAGAATTTACTGGAGTTGTAATAGAACCAAGAAAATGCAATATCATGAAAGGGATGAGATTATAATACCTTGAGAAAGAGAGGCTAGTCAGCAACATTTAATGTATTAAGATAGCCAAGGAGGAAAAGGAGCATTAAGCCCTACTATATTTCAGCACTATTCTAAGAAATCTGCATTCTTAGTCTCGTTGAATTATCCAAACAACTCAAATAAGTGTGTTCAATAACTTTTGACATGTGAATAGGAGGAGGTATAGATCAATTAAATTATTCACCCAGAGTAAATCTTCTAGTAAGTAGAAGATTTGGGAACTCCAATACTCATTTTTCTTTCTCCGAAATCCATGTTCTTGAATCTATCAACTTTTTAAGGAAACTAATATGAAGTGTCAGGCATAAATGTAGAGACTGCAGTCTTCAGACTGTCTTAAACTGTTAGCTTTTTCAAAGTCTGGTCAGGACAAAAAGCTGTCTCCTTGAAGTTATGTTCTTTTACTAATCTAGCAGGAGTGGTAGGTATGGACTGTAGAATAAAAGCCTGATGCAGGAACTCTTAGAGCCAACGCCCTAGAATAATATGTGTGGTTGGGTGAGGCTTTGTTGGGCCTCTATAATAGATTGCCTTCTTCCTCTCCAATTTTGCTTCTGCCCTATTCTTTTCACAGGTGTTGATCTCTACTAAAACCCTTGTCCTCAAACATTATCTCAGGATCTTCCAGAGAACTTGACCTGTGGTGCTAAAGTAAACTGGGGAAAGATGAGAGGCAAAGAAATGTAGTAGACTACAACAGTGCTAGAAGCAAGTCAAAAGGCTGCTGCTTCCTCATACTGGTGACTCTAGGACTGGAAGGAAGGAGGCAGTTGAAGAAATTGTTATGAAGGTAAAAAAAGCAGGTCAGGGAGGGGATCACAATGGCCATGCCATTTTATGTCTACATTCTAGAACCCTGGAGAAGAACAGAGACAAGATTAGGTTGATTCAATAGCAGAAGAACTGAAATTATTATGATATCCTGCCAAGGGATAGTGTCCATACATACTCTTAAAAACTTTTCTTTCTTCAGTTGATATACTAAAAAAAAAAAAAAAAATTGACACTTGCTGTTCATTATTCTTTTCGGCGATTAAGGGAATATGTATTCAGAGCAAACATCATGTAAAGATTTCACATATCATTGTATTACTTCAATAGAAATCCTTTTAAACAGTTTTTAGGACTTTCCTTAGAACTGTCTTCCTGTTTAAATTATTTCTGTACTTTCATTTGCCTCTCTAAAACACCTTCAAATGTACTCTATTTTTAATTTTCACAAAATTGGCAAAATTAAATGCTCTTAGATTAGTTGATTGTACAGCTTGAATCTAATCATCTTACTCATTCTTACCACTCAGCCTTTGCATTTGACAGGTGATTAAAAATGAGCTTCTAAAGAACATATAAACCTTTCATTTCCCAAATCCTCTATGATTGACATGAAGGATCAGAAGAGAAAATTTAAGCATAATGGTACAAATGAGACTATTTCACTTTTTAAAGTTTATAGATATGAAGGACAACCACAATTATGACCTACAATTGGAACATGTGTTTCAAACTACTTACTCTTATAAAAACTAAGCATCATTGTACTTGCTTCTGTTACAAAAATGAATTAAATTGTTGCTGTCCTAACTCATTACAATCATCTACTTGCTATTGTAGTTCTTGCCTTGTTGCTAACTTAAGGTGAGGGCTTTATTTAAACATGCAACGTGCTCACCTTGTATTTCTTAATAAGACAAGTCAATATAGACAAAATCATTCCTTTTATCTGGTAAAAATTCAGAGTATTCTTCATTGTAGAGTTTATTTCATCCTCCATTATCAAAATTCTTTATGTTTCCTTAAAATTTTATGCTTAAATGTAATTTAGCATTCTCCCAGATATAATGTCAGTAGACTGAACATCAACAATTATCTTTAACTCATTGCTAATCCCATCTTCATTCTGTACTATTTAACATATTGTTTTGTTTTTCCTCTTACGTTTTAATTTCATAAAATTAAATATGACTATTTGGTATTCTATTCTGTTTCTCTTCTAATCTTCTTGATTCTATTGAGTTTTCTATAACTAATTTATCTCTATCTCATCCTTCTTCACTCTTGCCTCTAGGCATATTATTCCTAATTTATATTTACATCTTGAAAATTTCCTGAGTGTTAGTCCTCATTTAACTGTCACAGGCTATCTACTCGACTGTCTTATCAACTTCTCACAATTATAACTTCACCAACTTCTTTATTTCCATACTAGCTAATAGTCTCTTTGAAGTTAGTAATTAGGTGTTTCTCATATTTGTATGTCTTGCAATACTTTGCACAGTTGGTGTATAGTATTAGAAGCTATTTAAAGTTTGGTTCACAAAATTTAACTGAATGTAGTAATGTTGACTCCAGGTATACTTTAAAATTATATCTACTATATAAAGGTGATGACAGATGAGTAGAGTAGCTATTGAAATGTTCTTTCAATTCAAAAGTCACAATGTGGGTATTTTGAAGAGGTTGAATTTTTCTAAGATCTGGGCTTATTTATCATAAAAGGGACTGAGATCTGTCCTTCCTGTCCTGTTATCTTCATTTATTCCCTTTTCTAAACATTCTTTCTTGTTAGTCAACTGGTCTGATTTCAGGCATAGCCCCTAACTAAAGACAGTGTTCAGAATTTCTTTTACTCACCTCAGGCCCACTCTAGTTCTGTAAATGGTGAATATTAACAATATATTTATATTTTTTCAGTCTTCTAGTAGTATTGAAAAATCACTGTAGAACATTTCAGATTTAAATCTGACTTGTCACATTTTTTCATGTACATCACTTTTTCTCAAGGTACTCATTAGTAAATTGAAAGTTATTCTGTTTACCTGCTTTTACTACACTCGATTCCTGGGAATAATCAAGAATTATTGAGAAATCTTTTGCCAAAAGTGGCTAAGTAGTAATCTGGCAAATAGCCACAAACCTACTATAATTTGCTGGATAAATTATGGTTTTTGTCAGCTGATACATCATGGGAAAGGACATAGACAACGTTCTTAGATAAGACTCCCCTGGCTCAATCATCGGCTAGCTATGTGACCTTGAGGATTTTATGTACCCTCTTTGGGCATTTAATCCTACAGAAGGTACAATAACAGCCTTCAGTACACCTCCCCCACTCCATGATCTTAAAATAAGATTACTTTTTGAAAATTAAATGAGTAGAAACAATATCTAATTGATATGACTATATATAAGTAGAACTCTAATAGGGTTAGTAATTAGTTGAAAAATATGGGCATAGCCACTATCGGTTTGGCATTGCACACATTATTTAGCTCCTTATTTTTTGTTTTTCTCATCTGTGGTTTTATGAGAAGATCAACATAGAGGGTTGTTAATAAGATTAAAAGAGAAAATGTATATAAAGCATGAATATATTTCATATATAGTAAGCCCTTAATAAGTGTTACCGTTATCATCAGTAAGACTACTATTTTTATCATTCAAATCCAATGACTATGCTTAACATGTTGTCTAAAGAAATCATAACTAGAGTAGGATTATTACAAAGAAAGCTAGAATCTGATCAATTATGTTACACATAGTTTGGTAAAAAAACAGAATCCAGAATGAGGAGCTTAAAAAACAAAAAAATAGTTTGTAGCTACCAGATTCAGGATACATAATTCCCTGATAATTCTTGATAGGCATTTATTCACTGAACAGATATTAGCACTTATGCCAGATATTCTTCTGGGTTCTGGAAATATAAGGATGACTAAAATAGAAAAGAATCTCAGTACTCATGGAGTTTATATTTCACAAAGATTAGACAGATAACATACATAAACAAGGTGATAATTTCTAGGGGAAAATAAAGTAGGATGGATGCTATAGATAGAATATTTAAGGAAGAGGAAAAGATCACAACTTAAACAAAGTAGCCAGGATGAGATGAGATGATTTAAAGATTTAGGTCTTTGTGTGGACATATGCTTTTTGTTTCTTAGGTGTGGAAAGGCTAAGGACATATGGAAGTTGTATGTTAAACTTCAAGAAACTGTTTTCCAAAATGGCCATACCATTTTACATTTCCACCAACAGTGTAGGAGAAATTCTAGTTGCTTCATATCTTTGCAGGTACTAGCTATGATCACTTTGTAATTTTAGCTTTTCTAATGGGTATGTAATGTTGCCTCATTGTGATTTTAACATGCGTTTTCTTAAAACTAATGATATAGAGCATCTTATGTGCAACTGTCCATTTATGTATCTTCTTTATAAAGAATTAGGTCATACCTATGCTGCAAGTCTGTAGACCACACTTTGGGAACTATTGCCCTCGGATATGAATGCAGATATTGAGGAGAAGAGGTTCAAGGAATAAAATCTGGGAAACTTGGGTTGAGATAAAGGATGAGATGAAGAAACAGCAATGGAGATAGAGAAGCAGCAGCCTGTGAGGTAGAAAACAAGAAAAATGTTATCTTGGAAAATAATATTTTAAGAAAGAGATGTAATCATCCATCATTTGCTACAGATATGTCAAGAACTGAGAATTGACTATTGCATCTACCGATGTGGAGATTATTGGTGACCTTTAATAGTTTTAGTTTTGTTAGACAGTTGGAGCAAAGCCTGTAGTGGTTTTAAGTTATATTCCATAGTGTAGACAGACTCCCTATAAGCTAGCTCAATGACACCCACCACAAACATTCTTTGCTGTGGTGTTATCCTCAGTGACTACTATTTATTGCAGATTTTTAAAATGAAAAGCAGATCGACCAATGGTATTGTCCTATTTTCTTGACAGTTAATTTCTTTACCTCAAATTAATATATTGGCTGTTTGCTTACGGTTTCAGTCTCTTAGAAGTTACTTTACCCTGTCAGTTCCTGTGATCCGAGTGACTTCAGCTTTGTCAACATACTGAGGTTTCGAGAGTTTCCTCTAAAGGTGGGACTGAACAGTCTAGGCCCCATCAAGGCCTCACTCTTTCATCTCTAAAATTCTATGATTCTATGCTTTTATTTACAGATGATATTCATAGAGCAGTCAGGCAACATTTTTTCTCTAAGTTTCTATATTTTTATACTGTAGTTATAATTTAGGGTAAGTCTTACTTATTTGTTACTGTATATTCTTCCAAATAAAAGATCCCATTATGTATCTGAAGCATTTGATCAATGAAAATCTAAATTTACACAACTTTTAGGCAAATATCCAAAGTACAAAAGAAGTCTTGGTCAAAGTAAGGTTTCTCCATGTAAAATGTTTGCAACACTTCTATTATTTAAAGAGAATAATAACATCTATGTAAACATTTCTATTATTTAGAGCAAATTAACAATTGGATCTGAAATAACAGTGCTGAAATTCGGTTTCTAATCCTATTAAGCCAAAACAAACTAAGACTGGAAAGTTCAGCTTGTTGAAGACTAACCACCCCATACTATTGGCATATGAGCAGTAAACAACGAAAATATTTCTATTACAAATCTTTTTTTGTACAGTGTCATTTATTATTGTGGTTTCCATTAAGGGGCAAATATAATCCAGAATTAAATATGATGCCCTTCCTATACTGATATAGTATTAGGAAAAACTAGATATAAAAAGCACTGTTTTCTATTTTATAAAGTTTTGGTTCTCAAAGAATTTAAAATTTTAGAGCAAAAAAATATTTTAGAAATCAGTGTTACCCTGTCTTTTAGAAGGAAGATGAAGATGAGGTTAAATAAGTGCATGGTGGCCCTAACTCCTGACAGAACCAAACTGAGAATCACTCTGTTGTCTCATAGAACCAAATGATCACAGAAGTGGAAGGTGTCTTAATAAACACTAATAAGTGTTTATTATTTGATGGATGAATCACCCCACTGCCTATTCATTAAGATTCTTTTAAACATCTGTTCATACACAGAGTACAAGTAAACATATTTTACACCCAGCAATGTTTTCCTAAAGAAATTAAATCCATCAGCATGTCATGAGTATTGAATAATAGGTTTAATACGTACAATCTTTGTGCTCTGGCTCCTTAAAATATATGGAGATGTTAACGGTTCTATATCTTCTTATATGATTATCACATAAATTTTATTACAAACTTAAGCCAATTTCTTAATTTTCTCCAAGTATAGCATCTCCTGCCTCTTACATTGGAATGAAAGTTTTTAGTGCCTGTTTGTGAAATTTACATAGAATGCCTTGCTGGACTTCAAGTTTGATTCTCACTATATAAACTAAACACTCGATACAAAAATTAACCTTTTTGTAGTTTATTCACTTAAAGTTTCAAGGCTAATACTCATTGGACTGGTACCTCAGCTTTTACCCAATCCTATAGCCATACTCTTATGTCCTCAGGAACTCCTGATATCTACTGTCAGAAATCACGGTCAGTGCCAGGAGACAATTTCATTCATTCATTTATTCACTCATTCCTCACTTATTAAGCACCTGCTGTTTTATTCTGGTAACAAGGTGCTGGGATACTCAAGCACTGATAAGGCACTATCTTTATTCCTCAGGAAATTAAGGTCCATTAGAAGAAGACAGACATGTATACAAATATATGCCTTGAAGTATTACACTTACTATAAGTAAGAGATATACACATTGAGGTTAGAAGGCAAAGAGAAACTACTATGTATATTTTGCCTAAATATTTTGTTGGTATGGACTTACCTTAAGATCATTCTCTTTAGTGTATAATGATTCTAATGAAACGATTTACAGTGATCAATTACTAAATCATTAATAGTTTTTTTTAACTCTTTGAAATGATTCAACACACTTAAAATAATTAATTTCTTTGGGGAATTTCTTGAGCATAATGAAATGAAAATTTGCTGATGTGACCCAGTGTTTATAAAGCTCCTCACAAAATGCCATCGGCATGACATTTTCCACCTCACACTGTATTTCTAGGTACTGGTATACTTGCTTCTGAACTGAGCTCAGAGTTTATAATGCATAAACATGATACATGATTCCGATTAGTTTAAATAAAGTTCATGCACCATCTACAAATTTTTAGGGATGACTTAAGAATGTAATTCTGAAAGATGGCATTTTGGCTGTAGGGGGCATTTTGAAATTTATAGAAATACTCTGGATCATTGGGATTTTAAGTACTAACAGCATTTGCCCTGCCACACCTCAATGATAATCATTCTTCATCTTCCAAACAGCAAATATGTGACAAATGACTACCAGTTAGTATCCTCTATACCTTTAAAATGCTTCTAATTGCTTTTTTAGTATGTTCTTTCCTGAAAATATAGAAAAATAGAAATTGTCTAGCTTTATAATGGTGCACAAAATATAAATATAATGGAGCTATTTTGGAGAACACTACTCACTGGTGTGGGGTGGGTAGCTTTGTTCTGCTGTACTCGTGAATAAATGTTCCAGGTCTGGATTTTCATCTGAGCCATTTTCCTCTGCTTTTAAGGTTAAGTGTTCTGTGGAAATAAAAAAGACCACTCAAATGAGAACAAGCAAAGGCTATTTATTCAGAGACTGCTATCTCATGGAAGTCAGCTACATCACTTGCATTTGGCAGAGATTCTAAGGTAGGCAGAGGAGGAAGAAAGCTTTATAGTGAAAATAAGGAATTCATTGGATATGCTCTGACTGAAAGATTTAGGGATGGTAGACATGGCTAATTAGGAAGGGCACATCCTGTGTGATTGGTTTGGGGAGTATATTGAGCTTTCTCTGGTTTGTCCTGAGTTGGAAGTGGGAGTAAAAAATAAGAGAGTCCAAGTTCTTAATCAGGTCCTGACCATTCTGTGCTGACTATTACAAAGCTTGTGGTCAAAGGTCTGTTGTTAGATTGTTTGCCTTTTGTTCATTTGTACATTCATTCTCTTCCTTTGAATTCCTCCCTGTGTGTCTGACATTAGCATGCTGTATTTTGTCCTTTCTGGATAGGAAGGCAAATTAGGGACCCTGAGTACATTCCTTTCAATAATCTCTAATAACTGATGAAGCAACACTGGACTTCAGTGTGAGCATTTGTAAAACAAGCACAGGATCTCGTGTGAATATGAATATTCTTTTATTTTAATTCATGTAAGACTGAAAAAAATATAATTTATGGAGGTATAACATTATTTATGTTTGAAAAATATTTATCAAATTATATTCCACCAAACTCTAGTGTGATACACGATATTCATGGGTATTCTATTTTAAAAGGGGAAGGGGAAACTTCCCCTACAAGTAAGCTTGAAGACAACTGAATGTAAGTTTGGAACAGCTTGGATGGGATGTACTAAGAGGGCTTCAATGAGTAGCATCAAGAATTTAAACTGAGTTATGTTGTGTGGTAATAAGATAAAGGTTTTCTTATTATTAAACAGATACATCTTTGTTTCTAGGTTAATATAAGTAAAAATTAAGAAAACTAGAAAATGATAGATAGTAGTTATCTCTAGAGTTCAGGCTTGAAATTGTTGCTCTGCTTTCACCATCATAGCACTTAAATATTTTTACTCTCGGATTTTGCTCACTTGTATATTTGATCTTTGGACTTGTATCTATAAGCCAGAGGACCCATCATTCTTTTTATCAGCAAACTGTTTGCCTCAGGATGAATCATACCCTGATTCTTATTCATACTTGCTTTGGATAATTAAGATAATGACATTTGAGATTTTATTTTATTTTTTAATTAATTAATTAATTTTAATTGCAAGTGTTTATTTTAAGGTTTTCACACAGTTTACAGGTTAGAGTGAGGAGCTTCTGCATGATCATTTTTTCTCTTTTAGATATATCATTGTTCTCAGTTATTTTCTTTCAGAATTTTTTTAACTGTAAGGCATATATATACATACATAGATAGATAGATTAGATATAGATATAGATATTGATAGATATAGATATAGAGATAGAGATAGATATAGATAGATATAGATATATAGATATATATGTAGATAGATATAGATATAGATATAGATATAGATAGATATAGATATAGATAGATATATTTACCCTGTGTTTTCACCTCCCATAGTTAGATTTCTTTGTCACCACATATTTGACCTCTTTTACTCCATCTACCTCCCTGCTTCCTCCTCCCTCTACCCTCTGATAACTACTAGTCTATTGTCCATGAAGATTTGAGATTTTAAATTGATGATGTTGATAATGTTTAGATGGAAGCTGATGTTAGAATGATGAAGGCTTTTCAGGATGTTGGAATGGGTTGAATGTATTTTGCATATAGGAAGGACATATTTTGCATGTGAATTTTTGGGGACTGAAGAGTAGACTGTTATGGGTTGAATTGTATATTCCAAAATGATGTTGAAGTCCTAGTACCTAGAACTGCAGAATGAGATTTTTTTTTGGAAACCGGGTATTTATGGAGTTATTAAGTTAAAATTAGGTTTTTAGGGTAGGCCCTAATTCAATGTGACTATTGTTCCTATTAAAAGGAGGAAATTTGAAACCAGAAGTAGACAAGTGCTGAGGCAAGATGATGTAAAGAGACACAGAGAGAAGAGAACTATCTATTTACATGTTAAGTAACGCCCAGAGCTACTAGGAACAAGGTGAGGCCAGAACAGTTTTGCCCCTAGTGCCTTTAGAGGGACTGTCACCCGGCAATTTGTCATCTGTCAATTTGACTTGAGACTTCTGGCCTCCAGAACAGTTGGATAAGTTCTTCATTCTAAGCTACCTAGTTTGTAGTACTTTGTTATGGCAGCCCTAGGAACCATACAGATCTTGATACCATTTTTAAATCTGCAATTTGTGCCATTGGGTTTTATGTTAACAGCTGTAGGTGCCATACACTCTTAGACCTTTCAGCTAATGTCCTCATTACTTTTACTACTTAGTAGAATGCTATTTAACTCTGAAATGCAGACTGAAGTTCTTTTTTATTTTCCACAAGTTGCTCTTGCAACTTTTCTAATAGCTAAAATGTGCTATCAAGTTTCCATTTTATTAACTAGTGAACAAATGAGAATTGTATTTTTTTTTTTTTTACATTTTTTACTAGAGAAACGGAAGGGATACATTTCCCATTGCTTTGGGGTCAAAAAAGAATGAGATATTAGAAAACAGAAAATATTTTCTTTATAAAAATATAGAAAAACATAGTGTAAGGTATTATTTAACAGTTGCGTTTTCGGTTAACCTGTGATACCAGAGACAGAAGTTGGAACAATTGCTTGCCACTTACATCTTGGTGGCAACCATGCTAGTTGCTGGCTGCCTAAAAAAACTCATAAAAACTGAAACAGTTTCTTTTGTTTTCCTTTCTTTGTGTGTAAAGCTTTTTTTTGTGTGCCAGTTTTCTCACTGGTGTAGAAAGGGAAGCCACTCAAACAGGAGTTTGCACCATCTGGTTTGCAGTGAAAGAAAACACATGAATCCACTAAATGTGTAAGTGGTAGTTTCCCTTGTTGACAAAAAGCAAGATGCATCGAATTCCAGCAGAATTCATGTTAACCTTCTCACTCATGCCCTTTTTATCAATTTTCCCCCATTTTTATTTTTGTATTATTCCTATACCTACTATTTCTCTTTTTCTGTTTCTACATTTTATATGCACTACAATTGCACTGTGTGAGTACTTCAATTTGTTTAACCAGTTCCCTGTTAAAGAATATTTAAGTCATTTCTAACCACTTGCTGTTAGAAATGCTGTTACAAAGAATCAACTTTATTTGTGTCACTTCACGTATGTTTGAGCACACATGTGATAAAATCCTTGAGGTAGAATCATTAGATTGTCATGGGTACTTGGAGTTTTGAAACGTGCATTCTGTCAGATGGCCCTCCACAGAGGCCTATGAGAGGAACTGTTTCTTACCCTTACCTGAATGTGTATTACCAAATTTACAATCTTTACTTATCCGATAAAAGGAAGATATCTCAGTTTTACTGCCTTTCTCTTGTTACCTATAATGTTAAACATCTTTTAATATTAGGCTTTGTGATATGAGTTGCAAATATATTTCTGAGTTTTTCATTTACTTGATCTTTGATTATAGTGGATTTTGCTATGCAAAATTTAATTTTTTTGTCAACAATTCATCAATATTTTTTTCACACTCCTCAGTTTTCTATCATATTTAAAATGACTTTAACCTTAAAATTATGAAGGTATTTTCCAATGTTTTCTTTTAATATCTATCTCTTTTGCTTATTTTAAAAACTATTTAAAACTGTAATTCACTTAGAAGTTATTTTAAAGCGTGTCCTCATTTAAAAATAAATCCAATATTTTTTTCTAGACTTCTACCATAAATCTTAACAAAACTTATTGAGTGGAATACTTTTAACCTGCTAGTCTAAAAAATGATATTTATCAAATAAATACCTATGTGTATTGGAAACTGTTCCTGCATTTTTCTTTTCATTTTCTTTTAATTTATCACACTATAAATGACAGTACCACACTGAATTGACTTTTATGGTTTTATAATTTATTTTCTTGTAGTACTCTCCTTAACCTCACTCAATACTTTCTTTTTCGGGTTGTTTAATAGCAAAATTTGTATGATGTTAAGACTTTTTATATCAGGACATAATATATGTTTCCATCTTTTAAGTTTTCATTTTTATTTATTAATAGATATTTTCTTTTCCTCATATCGACCTTATATATTTTATTTTAAATTTATTCCTAGGTTTTTCAGGTATACAAAAATAATGATGTTTAACTTTTTCTTTTGAGTCCTTATATCTCCAAGTTTTTTTCTCTTATCTTCTGTCGCATAGTTTCTCCAAAATGAATGTGACAGCAGCCACAGTAGACACCTTTGTTTTGTTATTGCCTCCAATGGGAATGTTTCTCTCTCCATGACGCAGAATGCTATCTTTTACATATATTTTATCTTGCTAGGCAAGTGCAAGATAATCTCCTTTTTTAAAAGTATTTATGAAGAATAACAATAATTTTTTTATATGCCTTTCTAGCATCTGAGTAAATCACTTAAATTTTCTCTCTATTTCTTTTTTTTCTATACAAATGATTAATCAACTTTCCATTCCTGGCCTCAGCATATCATTCCTTTAATACATCGTTGGCTTCTTTTTCTAAATATTTATTTATACAACTCACTTCAATGATTCAGGGTAGTTCTCCCATTCCCATGTGTGCTATCATTATATAGTATACACATTATGTATCATTTGTGGCACCGTTACCTTCCTTTTATAAACAATTTTAAAAATACTTTTTCTTTTCTACACCACTCTTCAGTAATTTAAATTTTTTCTTTTATGGTATTTCATCTGTTTAGACTTGTCCTTTTTGAAATCATTTTTATAAATGATAATTCCCTAGAAAATTATCCATTTCCTTCAGGTTTTTTAAACTTATTCATACAGGGGTGAGAAAATCTTTTTCTATAAATTTTAGAATTTCTTCTATATCTCCATTATTGTCCCTGCAGCATTTATTATTTTAGCGTTCATATTTTTTCTCTCTTAATTTCAATAATGGTTCAACTATTTTACTGGTTATTTTTTTTTAAAAAAGATTGGAATTCCTTTCTGTTATCTATTTTATTAATTCCTGCTTTTATACTTGTTACTTCTGTTTTCTTTTTATACTTTTACTAATTTTTGAATTAGTTTCCTAATTATTTTATTTCTTTGTTAATATTTAAGATTATGAAGGTTTCTCTGAGCACTATTTAATCATGCTTGTTATACTTTGTTGTTAACTTCAAGTTTTATCTTATTGTAACCAGATAATATTTTGAATAGTTGTAATCTATGAAAATTTTCTTTGAACCTAGTACATGGTAAAATATTTTAGGAAGATTCCTTGAAACTAGAGAAGATATAGTCTGTATTTCTTGTGTTGGGGAAAAGGATGTTGTGTTGTTTAGGTTTCACACATGCATTATGTCTTTTCTAGTAGATAGAGATAGTTAACTCTATAGTTGTTCATAATGTGAAGTCTTTGACTCTGCTCCTTGTTTTATCTACAGATCACCCTCTGCAAATGTGATTGCCTAAAGGGGCCATTGTTTATGTTTTGAAATGATCTCATTATCCTTTGCACTAATTTTCTATTATTGTAAACAAAGGATTTTGTTTAGCACCTCAAGGTGTATCACTTACCTTTGGCACTTATACTTTTACATATTTAAGAGGGACAAAAAAACAACATGTCCTCTCTATGATTCATTCTGTATCCCATGAGATTTTAGTGGTTAAAAGCCACTCTAGATATTTTGTGATTCAGCATTTTAGATAATTTAAATTTTAATTAAAGCCACAATAATCATGCCAAGACAGTCCAGTTTTCTGTTTCAGTTGTATCATGACTATCAACAACCTTCTTCCACACCTCTTCTTCAGATCTATAAGTGATAGAATCTGCTTGTATGTTCAGGCTCACATTTTAACCTATTTCCTACTCCAGGAAGTTGATGTGTCAGTCATTAGGAACCTTCACTTAAAAAAAAAAAATTCAATAGGCAAAAGCAAAGAATGAAAAGTCTTAGAGACTCAGTATGAAGGAAACTCTAAGTCTAGAGTAAAGAGCTTGGAAATTCCATTGATAAAATTATTTAAAAATGCAAATACAGTGAAAGTAGGGGATAATAGTAGCACATCAAAGAGAAAAAAGTGGAGTAGGTTTCTAATTTTGAAGTCTCTTAAGATTAATTTCTGGTTAACAATAGCTTTTTTACAATCTGGAATGAGAAGATAGACCCAGCTCAAAAAGAAATCAAAATAAATTTGACAATAATTTTTATGAATGTTTATAAATTTTTATGAAAGAAATAAAAATGGTTATCTTTCAGAATGAATCATACATCCAATCGAATTCTGGTGCTAAAGTGGTAAGTAAAATGCATGTAGGTCTCTGATCATAGTTAATGATATAATAAGCAAGATGTAGAAAGTCATTAATTTAATAGTAAACAGAGTGTGCATATATGGATTAGTTTGAAGCAAAAAAAATTTTTTTGGTCCACTATCTTCTTGAAAGCAGTTGCTAGAGGACATGTATTTTGTGTGTTTCAAAATCTATTATTAACAACACCAGGAATCCTTTTAGTCCAATTAAAACTTCTGTTTATATTTTCCATTAGCCGACATTGTCCCCTAGTTTAGCATTAATTATCACAGCCACTAGCAAGTATCCAAATTTATTGTTGTTCATCTGTTCTTTAGCTACTGTAAATCTTAAAGTTGCAAAGAACTATATCTTATTATTCCAATTTTAAAAAACCAGTTTGCTCCAGTTTCTGAATGTCCAGACCCATGGCTCCAAAGTCAGTATTCTATAGGTTGACTAGACTAGGGATTAGATTACATATTTAACATAATTCATTTTAGTAATTTATGAATTACGTGGATAAATGTGGTAAATAAATTTATTGCCCAAGGTCAAAATTCTTCCTTTATCCTATTTGTATTAAATTTTGGTCATGTAAGTTTTGCTGTAATAAGATCAGTTGAATAAACTAAATTTTATTACTTTCTTAGAATACTGTTATATCATCACGATGCAAAAAAATTAATCTTTGCTCTGATGAGACAACGTTGTTCTTTGGTGTGTAACTGCAAATGCTTTTAATTTATTCCATGTTGAATGAGCTCTGTTTACACAAAAGTCACGTATACCAAATCTAAGTGTTTTCTGCCTGTGGCTTATTTTAAGGTCCTAAATATTTCCCTAAACAGTTCTTTGAAAACTGTAAAAGATTGCATAGTAAAATTTGATCACTATTCCATAGATGGCTCTGTTAATGACTTGCCACTTGAAATTTCACTCTCAGGAGTTACCCACATTCCTAACTCCTGACAGCAGTAGAGCAATCCTTCAGCAAATGCTTGACTACAAGCACTCTTCTAGGCATTAGAGACACATTGATGAGCAGAACCAATACAATCCCTGCTCTCAAGAAGCTACATCCGAACAGGGTAATTACGAGTCAGTCTAATTTAGGTTAGAAGTTCATCCCAGCAATTAAGCGCAAAGCCACCTTAGGCTGATTACTTATTCGTTCTGACCTTCAGTCTCTACCAATTTTAATACGTAACTCATATAGTTATTGTGAAGATTAAATATGATGTTATACATAGATTGCTTAGCACTAAAACATAATAAAGCCATGATAAGTTTTTAATATCCGTATTTTAAAATTTTATCCAGATGGTAACCACAAGCTTTCTGAATCAGCAGAAGGTTGATTATTTACTTACTGGTAATCTTAGCGCCGGTTTCACATGTCCCCATCCCCCAGAAGTCAACATGATGAGAGCAGATCTTGAGTGTGCAAAAGCAGGCTTTGCGTACAGGAGAGCAGCCCTGGAATTATGAGTCTCAGAGTTTACATAGGAGCTAGACAACTGCTCCTCTTTCCTCCTACGAGGGGAAGAAACTTTTGCTCTGAATGTAAATAAATTCTTTCTAGGAAGAAAAGGGAGCAGTGCTTAAGTGTTTATAACCCTTTGGAATGTATGGCTCCAAGGGAGATAAACCTGTGTGTCTTCTGGAGATATTAACTGTCCTGAACTTTCAGAGCTTTTGCCATTCACATATTCTTTCAACCAGGTTGCCAGTAGATTTCATAGAAAATCTCTGACTATGCAGACACATGAAACTATCACAGTTTCTGACAATGTTCATAATCACTAATGAGTATTGCTACTAACATTATTAGCAGCAGCTATAGCATTGGAATGTGGGTTCAGGTTTCAAAAGAAAAGCTTTGGAGAGTGACCCATCATTTGCAAAATAATGACATTTATTCTTAAAATATTTTCCCTTTTTTGTTTTTTTTTTTTACGACCTCAAGTACCTCATCATAGGGTTTCTAGACACAGGCCCCCCTGTGTCTAAAAACCATAATTCATTAGTGTGAATTAGTTCATAGTATCTATTACCAATGGATATTCTGTGCAGTACTAATCCAAAACTGGTTCTTGAAAAAAAGATTCTAAGTCAAATAAGTGTGAAAAAGGCTGTGACATGTATCCTCCCAACCAGATGCTATGCTACATGTTTCAACAAGTTTCACAGAAATGTTGTTGTTTTTTTTTTTAAAGTACAAGAAAACAAAACTCAAAGGACTGAATCCATAGCAGTGGAGCCTCAGATTTTGAGATAGTTGTAGAGAACATATAAATTTGTCTGTAGGGCCTTTTTAGTATACCTCAAAAATCATGTGACATAGGAAAACACAAACATATATCTATACATTTAAATCTATGTTTATAGATATAAAGATATATAGCATAAAAATATACAACAAAGTTATAGATATCACCTATTATGTATATTAAGAATACAAAAATGTCTTATGAGACCTGACTTTGCCCTTGAATATATGATGTAGCCATAAGATCTGTCTCAAATTGTTAATCAAATCTCCTATAAATACTGCATAGAGACTCAGGATAATCCCATTTTAAGCTCTACTTATAGCGCTTGTGTTGTATTGTGTTGAGATTATGTTAATAAATCTCTTTGGTTAGAAGGAACATCTGATTTCTGGCAAATCCATTAGATTTACCTTCTCAAATATCCTAATCTATTTCAGTAAATCTATAAGTTTATTATCTTCCTGATTATTCTATCTCTAAAGAAGCAATGACCCCTTTCCCCTATTTTTTCTTTTTCCTATTGTAGCAGAATCTATCATGACAGGGGACAAACAGGGAAAGATGAACCCAACTGCTGTCTGAGAAGAGAGAAATCAGGCAAAGACCGCATACCCAGAACTCAGGGCTATGTAAATTCTTTCCTGCCCATGAATGTTGCTAAAATGACAAAGAGATAATGGCCACATATTATTATATTTATAATCTCCATTGTTACAATGATATATGACCTCCAGATGTCTACTAGTCCTAGGGAAGTCATTCTTTAAATCTGTATATTAAGATAAGCATGCCAACTCATCCGAACTCTTGACAACACATACTTTAGATTACCATCCTATGAATTTCAATAGAGTTGATACTGGCTCAGATCTGTTAAAGCCTATTTATTTTAGAATCTAATTTTACTTTAAAGCAATAATGGAGCAGTATAAATACCCTACGTTCTGAGAACTATCCCTGGGATGATCATAAGTGGTCTTAAATATATTTCTACCACCCCTTAAAGAGATATATTATCCTAATATTTCAAATTAACAAGGAAAAAATTCAGAATTACAAGAGAAACAGATTATAAAATGCAATTTATGAAATAAAAATAGTGCAACCCTAATTAAAAATCTCTTTTAATTTGACCTTATCTAGAAAGGTATTAGTGGTGCCAGTAGGGCACAGTCTTAAATTACAACAGCAAGAAAAAAACCTTAAGGTTAACTCTATTAGGTAATTTTAAGTCTTTCACATCATGGCTTCCTGTAATTTAAGTGGTAATTCTATTCAATTGTGGGCTAAATATTGGGCTACCTGGTCCTTGTCTTGTTCAAATACCAGTTAGCCATGTGACCCTAGGTGAGGGTCTGAGCTCTGAAGAATGGGTTTTGATTTAATTGAGGGTTTCACTAGCTCAGGAGTTCTTACTCTGAAAAGGGCTAAAGAAATCCTTGAACTCACTAAAATTGTGTGCAAACTGTATTAATATGCATATGTGCTTCTTTTTTAAGAGAGCAAGTCCCCAGATTATATCAGATTCTCTTCTCCCCCCAATAGGTTAATAACCACTGAACCAGATGACCTCTAACATTTCCTTTCAGTGGAAAACACTGTAAGGTTCTGTGATTTTTACAGTTTACATTTTAGTCACATTTTCTCATGGTACAGCAAGTGTTGGGAGTAAATTGAATCTCCTAAAACAACTGATCCATTTGAAGTCCGGAGTTGTCATATTTTTAGTGGGTAGCAGTATTTTGTTCTGCTCCAGGAGTCTGGAAAAGTGAACACATGGCCACAAACCCTTTACTCTTTTCCATTTTACTTATTTCACTACAGGCGTACACATATTCAAACATTATAGGAGAGAGTTTTAGTACTCATGTGTAAGAGAGGCCTGCTCTCAGCACAATTCTACTTTTTCATGGCAGCTACTTGAGATATAAAGATGGAGATTCTTATGTTTACATATCCAACGCAATTTCACATGCTTCAATTTTTTCCGAGTACTTTTACTTAAGCATGATAAACACCAGTAGAAGGCCTATAAATCCACAAATTTAAACCTGAGGAAAAAATATTTCACAATATTTTTCAGACCTACAAGAGAAGGCCCTGACCCATAAGAGGAATCTTCAGGACACCTCAGTATAAGCTGAGTCTACTCCAAGCACAGAATAAGGCCTCCATGGACTTCAAAGAATTCTCTGGATGGGTTTGTAAGGGATTGGAGATAGCAGAGAAAGCAGAGGAAGAATTGAAATCTCCTAGGTTCTGGCATGTATGTGGGGGTATGTAAGAGACAGGGGAGAAGAGAATATGCTTTTATATGGCTTTCATAGTAAAGGAAACATTATCTTGAGTACACTTGACTTATTTCTCTGTAAGACCTTTTTATCTACTGGAAAGACTATTCATTCCTCTCCCAGCTGCTTCTAATTTTCCAATCTCCTTTCTCTGGGTGCAGATCTCTTGCTCAAGGTGCTTGGGTCTAAATTCATTTGAACAGCTGTCCCTGTGTCCTTGCCCTGAACACAGGATACACACAGGACATCCTGTTCCTCTGCGCTCTGTGTTCCTATCCTCACTAACTTCTTCTCAACTGCATGAACTGCATTTTCTAACCAAAATTGATTTTACCTAGCTTCTCTGATGCCCTCTCACATGGCAGGCTGTGAGTTGTCATGGAAAAAAATAGAAATTTTGAAGTACTTTTTTGTCCTGTTGGGGAGGCTACAGGTTAAGGACAGAGATGGCCGTGATGGAGAAGGCTTTGCAAAACCCAGCACAGTGCCCATCAGAATGACTTGCTCTCTGCCCTGTTACAATAAATTGTTACGGTTTCATGGCCTTCTCTTGGGTTAAAGTCTACAGAAGAAAAGAAAAACAGCTTGGAAAACAGACTTTGTGTGTCTCGCCCCAGTGCCGAACTCCAGAGAGGTGGCACAGACCAGTGCATCTGTTTCAAAATGGAGAAAAAAAGCAAGACCAGGGTTTCAAGGTGGCTGTACTAAAGAAGACTGAGTGCTTTAAGCACTCTGTCCAAGTTGTTTTCCATTAAAGGTAACTTCTGATACCATTCATCTTTACCTTCCTCTGTCTCCTTGGGGCCTCTATTACTATATCTGCAATCTTTGTCCTGGTGTAGCAGTGACAGTGATTTATCAAGATATTAGATCTTGTTTATCTTTTTTGCCATAGCTTGTTTTTCAAACATTACATCTCTGAAATGTTCAATTTAATCTACCTCTCTCAATAAGGTTTATGGTATTCTGAAACCATAAAATATGAAATCAGTTATTATTACATAATGTTAGAATTCACACAAAACATTACTTTACTTAGAAATGTTGAGACAACTTCTCTAACCTCAAAGTGGTTATTTGTCCTCAGTAAATCTTTTCATTTGGGTTTTTTTCTCCCATAGTTGATTATATACAATAACTCTTCCAATTTAGTTATATTATTTGTTATATAATAAATTTTACTTGCTGACACATAACTATTTTCTACTTAACTCACTAGTGATATTTCCCACTAACATACTCATTGCTCAAATATTATTTTGATTTGCTCATTTTTCATATATTATT
This sequence comes from Macroglossus sobrinus, assembly GCA_004027375.1. Classification (NCBI taxonomy): domain Eukaryota; kingdom Metazoa; phylum Chordata; class Mammalia; order Chiroptera; family Pteropodidae; genus Macroglossus; species Macroglossus sobrinus. Next base: position 248,526 of record PVKZ01002096.1, read on the forward strand.
TTTAGCCTTATTACTATATGAAAAGTTTCCTGCCTATTCACTCTTTTTCATTATTTTCATTCAATAGCAATAAATTATTATTGACTCTGTAAAAATTCTATTTATTTACTCAAAATTGTCAACCAACATTAATTAAAAGAATGAAATGAAACAATTTAGAAAGAGATGGGAGAGTGAATTATAGCCAACTAATTTTAAAAGGATGCTGTAAAAATAAAAGTTGAGATAATTTTGAGACAAAAAGGGCGGGGTGGGGAGAAAGAGTTCTCTATATGTTGTGAACAACAGAAAAGGTCAGGTAATCTTCAGAAACAGGTTAGTTTTATTTCTAGCTTCTAAGAATTGAAATTCTCTTGAAATGCCTGTTTTCTATGTTTCTACTGTTATAAAATACTACTCCCATATACTGAGGAAGCCTTTTCTTTTCTTAGCCCTGAGAGCTGGTAAGCATATTCTTCCTTACATTCTGAATCTTTATCTTAGTGATGATGGTAGCTTCACTGTTTCTGGTAAACAGGTACAACGTGTATAAGGCAATGGTTGGTGTCTGCTGGAAGGTGATACTTTAATGACAGCTTTAAATTAATTATTTAAAAGATGTTTTATCGTCTGGAAATATCTAAACAGTAGTTCCCTTTTTTGACTTTCCTATTTTGACCAAAGCCCATTATTTTTCCAGTCCCCAATGTCAAAACCAGAAAAATTTAACTTATTATTTATTGAGCATCTGCTATGTCCCTGGTGATACTATTATTCTAGGTGTTGAGTACTTTATTCACCAATGAACAAAGCAGAGAAAAATCTCTGCCCTTGTGGCTCTTACATTCTAGAGAAAAGAGACAGTGTATAACAAGTCATTATTTTATAGTACTGAATAATAAACATTTACTGTGAAATTTACTATGAACAGAGACCACAGTAAATTATTTATACATATTACTTTGTTTAATACACACACGCACACACACATACACCTACACACATGCTGTCATTCTCATTCTACAGATATAGAAACTGTGCTTCAAAAGATCTAAATAATTTTCCAGGGACAAAGGACAAGTGAGCATCCTGACCAGGAACTGAACCTTGAGCACTCCAGTTCCAAATTATGACACTGCAACTGTAATCCTCCATTTCTTCTTGGTTCTAAGTTAACTGATTCCCTCATTTCTAAGTTGTTCTGACTCCTTGGGTAGACTCTCTCTCATTTTTACAGTTAGCATCCATCCCAATATTAGCGTCTTGATTATCTCTAATTACACATATTTTTAGCATCTTCTGCTTCTGAACTAGCCTCCCCATTACAATGAGGGTAATTTCTTTAAGGTAGTGCATTTATAATTTTTTTTCCAAATTTCAGCTGTCTTCCATCGTGTGCAAATTATCTTTTAAAAACTTCATCTTGGCATTCAAAGGTCTCTTTAACATCTACTTTTCCTATCTTATCTTCAACAATTACCCTAGTCAGAATTTTCACTCAATATTTACCATTCTCAGTATTCCCAAATATAACATGAAAATCATAACTTTTGAGTCTGATTCACAAATGTAAAAATCTTTTATTTAAACCCTAGTTTAAATATCATCTTCCATGAAAAATTCTTTAATCATCCTGGTTCTTACTGACTTTTTGCAGTCTCTTTTGTCTCAAAGTTTATCATATAACTCATTTTATATTATGACTTGTTTGGCAAGATATTATTTTAGATATAATAAGTTCCAAAATTTTATAAGCCAGAATTAAGTATGACTCTCATGAATAAAAGGCCAACCTGAATAACAAATAGGATCACTTTTTTGCTGATAATCATAACTAACTACTCTTTAAATTTATTGGCCTCTGAACAGCTGCTTTCTTCTACTTACCCACATACCTACTTTTTAATTTAAATATGTGTCAATTTAAATTTAAGTCTCCTCTTCACCCCTACTTTTCTTTGCCTTGGACCCCAGCACCTGATGTTCCTATTTCTCATCTCACCCCAAGGAGGATGTGCTCTGGCAGTTCAGGTAGTAATGAGGAATAAGGAAAGAGAATAGAGAAGCCCTCATTGACTTATTCCTTGTCCTGAATCTCTGCCATTTGTTCCCTATTTCTAGTAGTGATCTCCAGCTCCATCATATTTATTTTTTCTCCTTTCTCCTGATACCAGGCTCAACTCGAATCTAACTTACTATGTCATACTTGCTAGTACTCTACTCAAATTTTTTTCTTGCCATTCAAGAGTACAGTTAAATTTTATCTTTAAAATTTATATATGACCTTATTTATATCTACCATGTGTTGAGAGAGAGAGAGAGAGAGAGAGAGAGAGAGAGAGAGAGAGAGAGAGAGAGAGAGAGAAATATTTGTTTTTGGTATTCATTGATGTGGAAAGATAGGAAGGTGACAACATTTACTAAGTACCAAACACATGTCAAACAATGTTCTAAGTATTTTAAAAGTATTGACTCAATCATTACAATAATCCAAAGAAGTAGATGTTATTATTTCTGTTTTATAGATGCAGAAATGAAGGCACACAGGGATTAAGAAATTTACCCCAAATTATACAGATGATAACTCAGATATTCCACCACCAAAGCCAGTTATCTGATCCTTTGTACTGTGGCTCTCTATGCTACAACTGCAAACAGAAAGAAAAGAAGCCAGAAAGAAGTCCATCCCTGGAACACTATGAGAAAAGGAATGATGTGTCTAGGTAGTTGGCTAGGATAAGCAGCAGTCCTAGGTGTTTATACAACCTCTCATAATTTGATCCTCTGAGAGATCCATCCCTTATCCTCGCAGTCTGCTGGAGTCCTCACCTCAGGCCATAAGAGTCACCTTCAGGCCTGGGAAAGCACAGTTCCACTTTTGTTAAAAAAAAAAAAAAAAAGTTTCAGGTGTTTTCTGTTATAGGTTGAGTTTCTGGTACTTTTTGTTTAGACACTTTCTTTTAGGCAACTTTCAGACCAAAGAAGCATTTTTGTTATATTACAAGAAATCTACAAAAAAAATGTTCTTTGCATTTTAAATAAGCTTTTGAAAAATGAAGCTAACAATGCTTTTGTTTATTCCATCCCATTACACAACTCTAAATACAGCTGATCTTCAGTAAGGTAAACCTTGCTGGGTCCTTACTGGATTTAATTGAGAGATGTCTCTTCCTCTATTTAGCTGACTGCCCTCTCTCCTCTAACTTGACAAACATTTCAGACTGATGTCTTTGGTTGCTAGGAGGTCAAATAAGAGTCTGTCCTCACCTTTACTGAAGAAAGGTAAACAATAAATATGTATATGTGAGATTCTAAATTCTCTCTCAAGCTATTATACAGAAAACACCCTTTATTTCTCAGATTTTACTCAAATTAGCCCATTGTAGCCTCCTTTCCTATAGTCCTACTGTGTCCAAGACAGCCTGAGCTGTCAGGAAGAGGAAAAGAGGAATAAGTAAAACACAGTCTTCCCTCAGCACAATTATAATTTTTGACATCTTCATTTTAGGATATAAAAGTATAAATTCAATTAAAATATTTTCATGGGTTTTTTCTCAGGTAGTTAACAAGCAATTGACTTATTATCTAACAAGTTGTTGTAGTAAGAAAATAAAAAGATGTGACAAAGGACCTTAGAGTAAAAAATAATGTAGCCACTCCTATTTCTCAGAGAGAAAAAAAATTTATTCATAGATATTTAGAGCTGAATGAAATTATTACTTTTTGTATATAACTGTGACAATTTAAAAACATCAAATTACCTTTTATTTGGAATTTTCATAAGAAAAATAAAGATATATATAATACAGTTCTACTCCTGAACAAAATGTCCTTCATTAATGTAACATTAATGTTACTTTTGTAAGGAGAAATGGACATGGCAAATGGACAGTACAAATTTTCCCAATGAACAACTCCCCCCAAAATCATATATATTGTTGTTTTTTCATTTGTTGCTATCTATGATCTTTATTTAAAGTAATCACACCATTATTACAGTGAAAGAATTGCAGAAAAATTCATTTTACAATAAATTATATAGCTTTAAACTTTAATATAAGAAGAACTTGTGCACATTCAATTTCTTTATTTCACACATTCTAACACAAATTTGTGTGGTGTGTTCAGAGATCAGGAGAAATTTAAATATGGGATTTACCTCAACTTTCTATTGACTCTATATAGTCTGCCTTAATGGGGCAGGAGGAATTTGTGAGTTAGAAGTTCCTACCTGTCCCACTTGCTTTGGTCTGTGAGAAAAGAACTACCTGACATTCTCATCTTTGCTTCTTAGATCTCAGTTGATGAAACAGCTCAAGGAAATCTTTTGGAATCAGCTTAAAATATAAATTATTTGGAAAAAAGTGAAATTATTGAACTGCTTCAGTTTTCCTAATGCTATACGAGAACCCAAAAGCAAAAATCATTCAGCAGGGTTCACAGACTGATTTATGTGCAGGATTTATTGCCCTATTTTGATCTGAAGAGGACATCCAAGCAGGCTGAATTCCAGAGACCAGCCAAGTGCTAGGGAGGCTCATGTCCTTTTACTCGACAGACTATGTCATCAGTAAACCTAAGAAACAGTTGAATGTGGATGATCTGCTTTATGGATCAAAATTTTCCTTTCATCTATCTCTCTGAGTTCCAGATTTTAAACTTTTGAAGGTACTCTATGCTTTGGATCTGTGGTCTCTACCTAGGTTGGTGATTAAAACAGAACAAAATAATTGTTTCCTTCATGTTTAACATACGAATTATTATTAAAGAAGAAAAATTAAAGAATTATTCAAATCTGCAGATAAATTTATTTACCATTAGCAGTTTTGTTATTTATGTTAATTGGTTTAAACTGTAGAGTTTTTGCTGCAGCGTATGAGGGAGTGTAATATAGTGGAAAGAATATAGACTTTGGAATCTAACATTTTGTGGGGTCTTTCCCTTAGTGGCTATGTAATCTGGAACAAGGTGCTTAATCATCCCAATCCTTATCTAAATCACTAAAAAGAGTATAGTAACACATTACTCTTCGTTAGAATGCAAAGGTTCGCTGACATGAGACACTCAAGATGGCACTGCTTTTTAGATATTCATGAATAGCTGTTGGCTTTACTCTGAAAAATGTGTGTCCCTGGAATAAGTCAATTCAGCAGTTTCTTTTTCTAGACAAATACATGGGTATGTAGAAGGCAGGCAATTACATCGACAAAGTGCAGTTTATTTATTATCAGATTTCACAGATTCGTTGCAGAATTAGTCTCCTAGTGTGGATTTACTGCCACTTTGAAGGCCATGCGGTCCCAAGGTCCTAGGAAGCAGCTTTCACACTTCCTGCTTTCAATTTCCTCGCCACTGATTTAAATGAGGCTTCCTCTCTTTAGTATTGTGATAATAATACCAAATTTACGTGGATATTTTGGAGTTTAAAAGTGATAATGTATGTGCAGTGCCCGTTTCTGTGCTAGTTCTCCTTTTCCTCTCCTGATTTTTGATGGCCAGGACAAAACTGTGTATGGGATGAAAGTCAGGGTGTAATAATCTCACCCTGGCTGCATCCGACACATTTGGGTGTACTTCTGAGTGGTGTGCTTCTGAGCAGGGCACTCATCAGATGTTCTGAGCCCTCAGAATTGAGTGTCTTCTTGCAAAAATACTCACACATATGACTAGAATGACTAATAAAATCTACAGGGCTTAAGAAGTTGGCCAGTCTTATACTTATTTTTAAGTATAAGAATTGGGGGCAGGGAAAGTGTCTTGATCATCTCAAACTCACCTGCCCAAGACAAAAAACACTGTCCACAGAATATATTTTATAATTTATTATATTTAGAATATCTTTCTAGTAATTTGGCTTTCAGGAAATTTGGGTTTCTAATAATTCAGCTCAGATTAGAAAAGGGCTGGAATTAATGCCAAAGGCAAAAGAATAACACATGATTTTGTGAAGACAAAATTTTCTCCAGTGTTTCTCACTCCTAACTCAGGAAGAATCAATTCTCCCATCCTGCACAATCCACATACATTTATAGAAGAAATGTCTGGCTCAGTTTACTGATTATACTGATTTTATTTCATGCCTGTTACCTGCCAGTGTATTGATAGCCACTCGATGTCAGGGTCTCATTCACATATGAATTCCCAAGGTCTAGCATATAAAAACTTTTTAAAACAAAATAAATGGATGGGTGGTCAAGGGACTGCTGGATCCCACTTCCTTGTTCAGTGGGAAGGCCTGTTAAATGAGGAGAAGTCAGGAATTAGTTCCAGTCTATCACCTGGCCTTCTCTGATTGCTGCTGCTTTCCTCTCTTCTCTCACATTCAACATGAAGACTTGCCCATAGCCAACACTCTCTTCAAGTTTCTTTTTCAAACGTTTTACCTTATCCCATGGGTAAATCTCAGATCTTTCAAGAGTAGATTTTATATCCAAGGTTTCTTTTGTTTGAGTAGCAACTCAGACATGTTAGTTTACTGGTGAAGTAAACATACCTTACAAAACAAGTGAGTTTTTGTTTGTTTGAGGCAAAAGCCTAAAGCCAGAATGAATAAAGAATATTTCCTGGTTAGCCCAGCTTGAATCCAGCTCTTTAGAAAAAAAAAAAATACCAGCATCCTCCACCTGCCCCACAGGAGTTTAATTTCATAAGGAAAAAGACATATTTATGCTTTATATAAAAAGAAAAAAATGTTTATATGTTATTTTAACTTTGGTTTATAATAATATAAATAATTTATGACAGATGTCTAGTTTAAGAACTTTATCAGCTATAAAAGAGACCACTGAAAAATGAAATTGGCATTTGCTCATGCATTCATTTATTACATAACTATTTACTGAATACTATCTGGTGCCAAGAACTGTTTTAGGCACTGGGGATATGTCATCATTTTTCCAATTATTGATATTCCTGAGGTACGTGATTGTTAATGCAAATTATCTTTCGTAGAATAATATTATAGTGCAGTGATGCCACAATTTTCCCCAAGCTATGTTGGAGTTATCTCTTTATGCATACATCCAAGAGATGACAATATGCTCACAACACCTTCTTCATCTATCACTTAATTTTTATTCCCATGGCTATGACTCTAGTTCAAGTACAGAAAAAAAGTTAGTAACTTCCTCTACTGATTCCCTTGTATTCAGATTCTTTGCAATTATGATAAAATTACCAGTATTGTTATTCTGCAATAAACCAGACAGACTCTGCGCTAGGTTCTATGTCATGTAAGATTAATAAGACAATTTCTGTTTACAGAGTTTATAATCAAGAGAAGATAGCTATTTATGCCCAAATAACTATAATTAAAGGTTTGATTTTTAAAAAATTCTAAAAGAAAAAGTGTGTCATAGTACTTTAAAAAATTATGATGTTGTACCATTCAAAAACTTCCAGGGATTTTCATAGTGATGCAGACACATCTCCCTGAGTAGGAACTCAAGCCCTAAGCTTGCCCAGAGAGAGGGTCCTTGACTCTGCATAGGAAAGAATTCAAGTACAAGCAGAATTAGAGACAAAAGGAAAGCTTATTAGAGAAAGAATGATGCTCCACATAGACATAGACATGGTCTCCTCTCGAAGCAAGAGATTGGGAACCTCGGCTTTTGAAGAATTGGGGTTTATATTTGATTCTTAGTTTTATGAAATTTACAGCTTAGAGTCTGTGTTTTCCTGTCATGGTATGGGTGTGCAGCGTTTAAGGCATGGGTAAACAGTGTAACCTCAGCTGCGATCTTCCTTTGTTTTATAGGTTTCCCAAGGTCTAGCTGTAAGGAGTAACTAATGAAATGAGTGGTTGGGTTTATTTTTGAAGGCAGCTTCAAGACATTGTTTTCCTGTTTTCCTTTTATAAAAGTGTGAGTAAATGTTAATGGTATGGGTTCAGAGTTGTTAGTAATCTCTGTTGGACTCCTCCTTTGTTCTTAGGCTCCTCACAGTCTGGCCTTATGGCTGATCAGTCAGGTTCCTGTGTCTAGCAGCACATGGCAGGTTCTGAATACCACCTGGTTTAATATTTAGTCAATTTGTGTAGTTCTCATGCCTCTTCCCTATATTAATAGGAAGAATTTACAACTGCTTGGCTGACATTAAATTACTTTCTAGCATTTTTCTAATTTACCATTTCAATCTTACCATTCTTCAATATCCTAGATTAGATATAGGCTCTAGTAAAAGCAATCCTTTATTGAATCCCAAGTACATTTTGTTCTTGTCTGCCTTCATGCTTCATCCCTTTCTACTGTTTCTCTGAAAGGCCCTGTAAAAATTTTACTACCTCCACTAATTCTGTTTGCATCAGATAAATCCTAGTAGAGCATATTTCTTTTATTTTTACAATAAAATAATTACTTTCTGATTTCTATGATGGCTATGCGCTGTCCGTCTGTGTGTCTCTCAATCTCAATCTCTCTCTCTCTCTCTCTCTCACACACACACACACACACAAACACACACACAAACACACACAGAACACACAATCTCCCTCCATCCATTAGTGTTTAGCAAAATGCTTTGTAGAGAACAGGTACTTCTCTACAGGTAATAACTATTTCATTTCTTGATTGACATGTTTTTCTTGATCAGTTTTTCTGAATATGCCTTGTAGACTCCTTTGTAAAACAATATCTTATTGCTCTCATTTTTCTAAAACCTGCTGCCTACAGGTTTTAATCTCAAGTTGGATATGATGAAAATCTTTAGGCTCCAGCACATTTTACATTTCTATTTCCTTTGAATGTCTTCAGTGAATGTTTTTTTCCCTTTTCTTTCTTTTCCCCCAAATGACAGCAGCTTATACTTCACATTTTCATTTGCATTCAGAAACCGTTCTTTCTGACTCTGTTGGCACTTACTTAAAGGATTTGCCTTCATTGAAAAAAGGCTGCATGGAATCTATTCTCCAAGTTAAAATACCAACTGTTCCTTTCATTTAAAGCCTGCTTTCATTGTAACCTTAATTCCTTTAATATATAAAACCAATATATTTAACATCAACTTAAACTACAACATTTACATTACTCATACTTGAACAAGTCTCAGTTATAGTCTTTATGGTAAAGATTTGCTTGTTTTCATTGAGATTTCAGCTAATTGATTACATACTTTCCTACAAATGGTTATTTATTTTTACTTAATTATATCCACTCAATTTCCCACTGCTAAATTCTCCATCAAAATATAAAGACTCATTCAACTATGTAGTTTTTCTGTTAATCATGTGTGTGTGTGTGTGTGTGTGTGTGTGTGTGTGTGTGTGTGTTTAATATAGTTCACATACAGAAAAGTTCACAAAGCAAAAATGCATAGTTCAACAGATTACCACAAAGCAGACACTTGTGTTAGAACTGTAGGTCAAAAAAAAGAGAATATTATAAGCATCAACGAAACCGTCTTTGTTCCCTTTTCCAATCACTATTCATCTTTTTCCTCAACAAAAGTAACCACGATATTTCATTTTCTTGTTTTCCTTCATACTTTTATCTCCCAAACATATATTACTACATGCCATAGTTTAAATAGAATCATATAATATGTGATCTTGATCTTTTGTAGCAAACTTCTTTTGCTCTCAACATTATGATTGAGAGAACCATTCATTTTCTTGAGTGTAACGGTTGCTCCTTCATACACCATAATGTTCTATAATATTCTCTTGATAAACATAGCATGATATATTAATTTATTGTACAACCTGAACATTTTAGGACATCGTAGCTGTTTTCTGTTTTTAGCTTACAAATAATACCATTATGAAAATTTTTATCATTCTCTTTCAGGCGTGCGATTTACTAGATATATACTTAGGAATAGAATTGCTCGATTGTAAACCACACGTTATGTTCAGCTTTGGCAGATAGTGCCAATTTTACAAAATGTTTGTACTGATTTATGTCGTCCCACCAACAGTATAGAAAGCTGCACTTGTTCCAGATCCTTCTCTATATTTGTTGTCATTTTTTCATTTTTACTATTTCTGGGTATAGGGATATATGCATGATGGTATCTCATTGAACTTTTAGTATGTATTTCCCTGGTGACTAATAAAATTGACCATCTATTTATATGTTTATTGGCTGGATATTCACTGTTAAATGACTGAGTCTTTTGCCTCTTCCATTCTGTCTTTTCCTAGACACAGGTCACTTGTCCGTTGTCAGTTATATGAGGCTTGCCCTTTAAATCTCTTACTCTGACTAAAGTGTTTTTATTTTAATATGTCAAAGTTAACAATCTTTTTCATTCTGTTTATTGACTTTTTTTATGTTTCCTTTAAGAAGGAACATGCTGGTTTCATGAAAATATTCTCTTTATAATTTGTCTTTCTTATTTAGATCAGAAATACACATGGAATTGATTTCAGTGCAGAGCTCTGTGACAGGCATTGATTTTCAGAGGTTTCCCCTTATGAATATCCAAGAAGCTCAGGATCATTTATTTGAAAGTCCTTCCTCAACCTACTACTGTGCAGTGCCACCTTTATCATGCATAAACTGTTAATACATGTGAGGGTTTATTTCTGATCCCCAACAATTTTGTCCACTTATCTATCCTTCCCTCAATATAATACAGCGTTAATTTTGTAACTTTATTGTATTTTGATATCCAGTAGAACAAATATCCACTTTTTATTCTTTTTAAAGAGTATCTTAGTTCTTCTTGCCACATGCTTTTTCAATGTAATTTTTAGAACTAGCTTTTTAATTTTTAAAAAAAAATGCTGTTGCAAATTTGGGATCGCAATAAATATATTTGGAAGATATCTTATAGCTCTAATATTATGAATTCTAATGCATAAGCACAGACTATCTGTCCTTTCATTTTAGTTGGCTTCAATTTCTTTCAATTTTATAGTTTTTTGAAAAGCAGTCTGACATATTTTTTATATTTATTGATGGTTATTTGATATATTTGATACTATTTTAAATGCTCTTTTAAAAATTTTATTTTTCTATTAGCCTGTAGCACTTAAAAATACAATTAATGTTTATATATCCAGTAACTTTATTGAACTCTTCTAATAGCTATTTTACAAAACAGATTCTTTACATACACAATTTCATCTATAATATAGTTTCATTCTTATTTTCTGATATTTATGCTCTTATTATCTTTTCTTTCCTTGCCTAACTAATTTGAAACACCTGTATATTAAATAAAATTGATTATAATGCTGACCCTTGTGTTGTATTCCAAAACAAAAAGGAAACTTTTAGAATTTCCATGAAATATAATGCTTCTCTACTTTATCAAATTAAAGAAATTTAAACTTGGTGCTGAATGACTTTCTGGCCTAGAGAACTAGAGCATAAGATTTTAAAAATTAAAAATAGAGTAGAAAAGATTCAGAATATGAATTAAGGCCATGATAGCAATGAAAACCTTGCCTGGGTGATGGGAGAAGTATTAAGAGAGAGAATTTACATGTAAGAGAGTGACACTGAAAGAATTTTGTTTCTGCCTCCTACCAGAGTTGAATTAGAGGGCAGAGATGGCAAAGGTGATAAAAGTGCTATCTGCAGATCACAGGATAAAAAGAATTCTGCCTTGCTTCTCTAGGTATTTCCACAGTACTTTGAATCCATGGCATCACTTCAAGTGAGCAGGAGAACTCCCACAAAGAGGTGTCATGGAAGAAATCCTTTTCTCCAACTGGGGCTCCCTAGGTTCAATGTGGAAAGAAATGCAATGAAGGAGTTAGGCTCTTTGAATGTCATGAGGCTGGTGGCTGAGAAACGAGTCAACATTTTTTCAAGATGATGGTAGCAGCATGGAGTTAGAAGACCTAAAACAGAGCCAAAGGAACAGACCACTGAATGCCAGAGCTGGGCATAAGAGATTGCTGAGTTACAGGATAACAGAACCAGCAAGAGCTTAAGGGGGTTGATGCTGCTTGAAGGCAATTATCTTAAGTACCCGAGAAAAGATAATGAGCTACATTAAAAGAGGAAGACAAGAAGAAATGAGACATCACCATGGCAGCCCCTGGACAGCAGAAGGCCCAAATGCCCCGTTTCCCTCCTCATGATGTTACATAGGCTTCTACTTTGAGCCTAAATGCTGTCATGAGGTAAGGTGGAGGAGAGGTTTGAAAGAATACTTAGAAGCTCAATCTAAAAAAAAAGCAATATTAAAGGAGGACATTTTAAAGGAAAGAAATTTGATGTGTTTTCCCAGATAATCTGGACAAGTGAAGCAAATTTACAATGCACCTGTTAATCTTTGCCGATTTATACTTTTGTGGGATGTCATCTACCCTTATTAAAAGATAACTATAATAAAAGTTTTGAGGTATTCATCATTGTTTTGGTTGAGAAGAGGTTATGGATCTGTTTTTGTTGTTAAATTTCTCATAGTTCCATTTATAAAAACCCTTGGGAAAGATCTCTGTATGAACTTAAAAAACAACTTCCAAGAAATTTCCCTCCTCCCCATTTCTATATCGACATTTTGAATTCTGTAAGTGACTAAATTTTCTTTTTGTATTTTCCACTGGAAAACTTAGAACTAATTTTGTGACCCATCCATATCAAGGTTTTAAAATTTTATGGTATCCATTTTAAAAAGTTTTTTTTTAATTATGGAAACTAGATTCAAACATATAAAAAGGAGAGAGAATAAGATCATGAACATCCATTTGCCTAACACCCATATCAACAGTGATACCAGCAATAGCCATACTTGTTTCACATACAACTTACCCACCTCCTATGTCACTGGACTACTTTGAAACAATTCCCATACATCATGTCATTTCATCTACATTTATTTTAGTGTATATCTCTAAAGAATAAAAATACGACTGCTTGCCCTGGAGATCAATAAAGTTGTAAGACAATGTGGCTCAATTCTAAAAGGAAGAACAAACTACATTATCTATAACACCATTAAAAATTATATCTAGGCACGTGAAGTAACCTAAATAAAATACAGTTTAGAAAATGGCATTAAATCTAAAATGATTCCTTTAGGTGTGTAGAGATCCAAGGTTGTTTTTATTTTTGGCAGAGCAGTCGGAGGAAGAAGAAAAATCCCAACGCAGATGGGATGAAAAGAAATCAGCTTATGACAACTAAATTCTTAATGGCTGAGTATGATCTGGCTTTATAGTTGAGAATTCCCGGAAGCCCCACCCAAAAAGAGTCAACTCTTTTCCATGGTTCTTCATCAAATGCTTATGTAGAAGATTGAGGCAGGGCAGGAGAACTGTGAGAAGCATCTGGAACTTGGGCGAGAGGTCCCAACAGTGATGGTTGGGAGAAGCAGCAATGCTGAGAGGGTCCCCTCTGAACCATCCTGGGCCTGTTGAAGACTAAGGGCAGAGAAGGAGCTAAGACAATCCCATAAGAAGTTATGTCTGCTATATTCAGTGACCGGGATAGGAAAAGAAGGGCTGAGAGACACCCCCCCACACACACACACACACCTTCTGACTCTGCTGAAGGCTAAGGGCAGAGCAAAAGAACTGAGAAAAACTCCCTAGACAATCAGATTTCAAGTCCTGCTAAGGATAAGGTTCTGATCCTGCCCCACCAACCATCTGAAGCCAATCACAAACTGAATCTAATTAAAGCAACAACAAAGCTAGACCCAGTTCAAAAACAAATGATATTAACTCAGTTACCACTACAACCCTCTCCACCCACACTGGAGCTTAACAGGAGAAGGCAAATGCCTGTACTTCAGTTCTTACTGATATTTTATACATAATATCTGGTATATAAGAAAACATTGTGAGATGCCATGAAAAAGCAATAAAAAGGTACCTTCATCAAAAGAGGATCTGTAGAACCAGACCTAAAATGGTCCCATGTTGGAACTGTCAGAGAGGGACCTTACAAATGATAAATATGTTAAAAGGAGTAGACAATATGTATGAACAGACAGCCAGTTTCAGCAAAGATCAAAAGTATGTATGTTTTAAAAAGCCAAATGGAAATGCTCCAAATGAAAAATGCAATATCAGAGAGAAAAAATGAAACACAGCCAAGAAAACTATTATCATGCTAAAACATTAATAATTTCTTAGTAGCATCAAATGCCCAGTCAACATTTATATATCTCAAATGTCTTATCAGATTTTTTTACAGGTTGTTGAAATAAATTTTATACATTGAAATTGCTTGATTTGGCTTTTAAGAATCTTTAATAGTTTTTCCCTTTCTCCCTGGCAAATTATGAGATGAAAAAACTGGGTTCAATGTGTCCCACAATCTGGAGTTTGCTAATTCATCTCTGTCCTATCATTTAACATGTTCCTCTGTCCTCTGAATTTCCTATAACCTGACAGATCTAGATACTTGATCAGATCTGATATAAATTTTTTGAAGATAAGATTTTATAGGTAGTGTTGTATATTTCAACTTTGATTCTTTTGTTTTTCCGGGAGTGTATTTTGTTTATCTGTTATTAGCTCATGTTATATGCCCCTAGTAAACCTAATTAAAAACTTTCCTATTTAAGTCAATCAGTTTCAGTTTGTGGGTTAAATTTGTTTTTAAATTTTTATGTTAGATAAGTTTTGGACTTGTGGGTTTTTTTTTTTTTATTGAATTCGTGAGCTTGACCAATTTTGTTAAATAAACTTGTGGCTTTTTTACGGTACTGGTTCCTGTTTTTATTTTTATTTTTTAGGTTACAGCTCCACTCTCTTTCAAGTTTTCCATTGTATTTTTATAGAGAAACGATCATTCACCCTCACAGGCTATACCTCCTGCTGAGCAAATGGTCCCCTTGGACTCATAAAGTGTTTACTAGAGAGACATCTGATGAAGTTCAGGAAGGGTGAAATTCTGCTGAGGCTGGGGCAGGAGAGCTTGAGGACCTGGCAGTCTGTGGCTACTGCTTCCATCTGTGCAGTTACTGCTTCTGCTGCCAGCCTGAGGGTGGAGGAAGGCCTCTTCACTGTCAACAAGCCGGCCCCTTGCCTTGGAGATCTCTCACAGACAGGGACACACTTTAAGATGGCAGTGGCACCAGTAAAATACATTCCTCTTTAGTCTCAGAGGAAAGAACCAGAAAATTATTTCAGCTGTGAGAAATTTTGATTGATTTGCTTTCTCATTTCATTGAGTAAAAAAACACAAAACACCACATACTTCAGGTAAATTTGTGATTCTAAATTTTGGTAAATAAAGATGGTTTGCTTACTCTTTATGTGCATTTGAACACTAGAAACTATATACACAGTATTATATGTCATAGCAAACTGGCATTTAGATGAGATCACAAACTCTATCCTTCTTAGATTAGCAGAAGAGAAAGAAGGAAGACAAAATAACTACCTATATACAGTGATCTCTGTTACTGATAAAGCCTGAGAATAATTTATTTGACCCAATGGTCTCAAATCTTGAATAAATTGACACTTGCTGGCCATCCAATCCCCCCGGGCTCTGCAGCACCTTCAGATCAGCAGCACTGATTCAGCTTAGGTGCAAATCCTCCTGTTCTGTGGGCCAATAACCTTTGAAAATCACTTCTGACCTCACATCCATCAGAGCTTTTTGGTTGTCACTTCTGTTTACTTAGAATTAAAACGTCAGCACAGGAAAATGAGAGGATAAAGGGATGCATGCATACAAGGTAGGGAACTGGGGAGAATGAAGTAGCATAAACATCAAGAAAGTTGTATTTTTTATAACAATTGTATCACTTAAACTGAGGTTCACATCTTTGACTACGCACCCTAAAATCTTTACTTTGCACTCAGTATATTCTAAGTACATTTGATTTTCACAAAGGAACACCTGATTCTATTCCTTTGATGGTGAATCAGAAGCGTTTCTTCTTCAGTGAATCAGTGTGCCTTTCCATATCCACAGTACTGCACGGCCCAAAACATGGCTTTCTGCTACCGGAGTCTTGAAACTTTTCTTTGTTTACTTAAATTACTCTTGTAATTATCCCAATTCCCTCCCATAAAGATGTGTCATCTCTTGACCCATTTGCCTTGCCTGTGGGGATCCAAATCAAAAGGAGGCACTTTGACCACTTGGGATTTTCTGCAACGTTTTTTTAAGTAAAAGAAACTGAATGAATATTATCATGTGTTTTAAAATATTTCAAAAAACTCTTATATCCTAAAATAAGTTTAACATATCTTTTCAACCTAACTTGTTTGTGCTTTTATTCTTGCTTTAATGATGTGATTCTGTGATACTACTTATATAAATACAAACCTCACATAAAGTTATCATTCCAAAATGCTGGATAATAATTTGTTTCTAATGCTTATTGAAAAGTTCAGCGGCAAGCTAATTTTACTCCATTGGAAGAGCATTAAATTTCATAAACATTTGTTTAAATGCATTAATATATACGGATCATAACCCCCATTTTAAAACTAATTTGTTTTAAGATGTCATTAGAGGCTTTGGACATTTTATTCAAGTCTTTATAGTTTAAACCTCATTGTCAAAGCACATATGCATACTTACATATTTATATGCATGTATATCTAGCAAGAAACATAAACATGACAAACTATCAGTAAAACAGATTTTAAAAAAACATTTCTTGAAATATTATTGTGTGCTATATAAACCTTATGTAAGAAAACCAGGATGTAAGATAATCTTTATGCTCCTTAAATTTATTCTCATTAATGGTTTCATTGTTTTTGTTAGTTTGCTTTTAACACAGACTTTAATGGCAGCCAACTTGCTTGATTGCCTTCATCATAAAATCTCAGATAGAAAAACAAACCTTGGAAATATCCAGTGTTTATCAAACCTGAATGATCATCTAAATCACCTAAAATGCTTTAAAAAAATACAAACTTCCCCACCCCTGGTAATTCTGATACTGTAGATAAGGGTAAATAGCAAGAATCTGTCATTTTTCAAGTGTTCTTTCCTTTGATGATTCCAATGATGAGTTGCATTTGGCAATTATCTACTGTAAAACAGAATCCTCTCTATAGCATCTTTGTGAAATTACTATTTCACCTGTAATTAAATACTTTTGGTAATAGAAAATGTTCTTTAAGCAATGACTTTCCTTTTTTAGTCTCTCTGTTGTGATAATTTTTTTTTATACTGAATGAAATCTTCTGTGTTGCTTCTACCTACTGATCTTAGTTATTATTTACAGCAAAAATAAGTCTAATTCTTGTTCCATTGACAGCTCTTTGAATATTTGGAGATGACGTCCCAATTTTCCTCCAGAATAAACAATCTAAATTCAAGTATATTTTTATCTTCCAAGGTTTTTTAACCTCTTTCCCATTTGATAGTTCTCCCCTGGAAACTTTCTCATCTGTCTGCCTGTTTTTTAATACATTTCTCTGGGTAGTAGGAAGAGAAGTATGCTTGAAACATTACAGCTCTCTAAAGTTTCTAGTTATATTTGGTTAAAAATAGCTCTGTTGATTTATATGATTCTTATTTTAACTAAAATTGTTTTGTTATTCTAATGCTAAATTATGTCTTGTTCATATAATTAATGTAATGATATTTTTTGGATTAAAGTGGTAATAAC
>PVKZ01002097.1:0-266051 GCA_004027375.1 Macroglossus sobrinus
TTCCCTTCCCTTCCCTTCCCTTCCCTTCCCTTCCCTTTCTTTCTCTCTTTCTCTCTTTCTCTCTTTCTTTCTCTTTCTTTTTTTTTCTTTCTTTCTTTCTTTTTCTTTCTTTCTTTCTTTTGAGAAGTTATATGTAATTCCTTAAAAATATGGAAAATGTTTGTTGTAATCTTTACAAAATCGTGGGAGGAGAGAGAAAACACTTTTTAATGTATTGATATATTGAACCCTACTAAGTGTACTAACTGTATTACATGTTAGCTCTTTTAATCCTCTCTATAGCCCTGTGAAATAGGCATTGTTATTATTGTTCAGAGATGAGGAAACTGAAGCACAAAAGCAATAAAAGTTTGAAACAGAATTTGAATATTGGTCCACCAACTTTAAGACCTATTTCTTTCCACTATCTAATACACTCTAATCTTTAATATTGCAATTTACCAACAGCCCAATAGAGAAATGGGCAAAAGAGAGAAACCAACAATTCACAGAAAAGGCTCTGAAACATGTTTTTCAGATGTTTGATTATATTTGTAATAAGAGAGATGCAAATTAAAACTTCACTTATCAAAAACAACAGAGCTGTAGAACATTTGGTATCACAAATGTGTTTGTGAGGGTGTGGGGTAACAGGCTTGCTCATACACTGCTGGTGAGAGTGAGGGCACTTTGACAATTCCTATTAAAATTACTCAATAATTTTATCCTTCAGGTATAATTGCATTTGTGAGAAATGACATTCACAAGACTATTCACTATAACATTGCCTATAATAGCAAAGGATTGAATCACCCTGATTTTCATTAAGGAAGACTTTATACATTACGGTCATCTCTATAAAGAATGATATACAACCATAGAAAAAATGAGTATTATTCACGTAATTTGCTAAGTGAAAAAAAGAAGATGCAGAACAGCAAGTGCTACATGCTTTAAATTGTGTGAAAGGGAAAATATATATGTCTTTGTACTTAACTAGACTAGCAAAAATTAGTACCAGTGGTTGTCTCCAAGCAGGGATCTGAGTAGCAGAAGAGGACAGCAGGCTTCTAGCTGTACACACTTTGTGCCATTTGAATTTTGAAACATGTAAATATACTATTTTTTAACAGTAAAATTTAAAAATTAAAAAAGATGCCAATTAATTTCTCTTAAGGACACTGTATTTAACTACTAGACAGTGAAGGAGGGCAATGATGCTTTACTGGGTTGCAACTGAAATTTGTGCAAACTGATACAAAATTACCACCAGCTAGCTTTCTCTTTGGCCATTCATGTCTTTAGGACTACTCAAATTGGTGTTAAGGCTATGAGTTAAGTGCTTTACTTTTTTTCCTGCTCCTGAAAACAATATAACAATGATGAGAACAATTTATGGAAACTCTGAGCTTAGAGCTGCATTTATATTGTCTCATTTAATCTTTATGAGCTAACCTTATAAAATGTGAATATCAGCCCAATTTTTAAGGCGAGAAAATAGAGACTTAGAAAAATCAGTATTATTTCTTTTCATTAATTTACAGGTAGTACAAAGCAACTATTTTCTAAGGTGTATGGCTTTGAGAGAAAATTGAAATTAAAAAAAAAAAAAGTCTTTAAAAGTCTACTATGCCACACAGAAAATAAAGATTCTGACACAAAATTTGTTTCACAGAGATTATTCTAAAGGACTCTTCTGACATTCAAGTGCTACTCAGTAAAAATAGACCATGGATTACATAAGAGATGCTAATGTTTTAAAGAAAGAAAAATCCCATAACACTACAACAGCCAGAGACTTCTCTCCCATTCCTGTCAAGTTCTTAGCTGAAATGTGCACAAAGCAAGTGCGGTTCTTTTAACACAGAGAACCAAATTCTTTTCTCACCACACTATGATCACACACACACACACACACACACACACACACACACACACACACACATAGTACAGGTTTCCACTGCTATCTGAAAGTAGACATTCTCATAAAAACTTTCATAGCTGAAATTATGTAAAGGGAAAAAGCATTGACCGTTGATATATGGAAGAATTTTTTGAGCATTCCCAGACACAAATTCAACACATGCACAGTGTCTTTATGTCATTCGCCATGATGGTAATGCTTAATTATGTACAGTTTTATACTAAGTGTGACACCCTTTAAAACTCTCTTAGGCTTTCCTGATACCTTAGGACACATCTTGCTAACGGATGCATAAAATAAATGGAGATAAAGCACAGATGCTCACAGACACAGTTCAGGGCTATGGGGCTTGATATTGAGTGTGGATCCCACCAGCAGCCTGGCCTTGCTGCTTGGAGGGTGTGCTGCCTCCATAACGGCTCCTGTAAAACAAACACTGAACACAATTGTTGCTTTTCACCTTTTCTCTGTACCAGTGAAAATCCTCTTTGAATTTCTTTCAGTTAGAGAAAGGAGGTACTAAAGTAGGTCTTCAGCAAAAGCAAAGTGGCTTGAATTTGAACTTTCAAAAAATGGGAGATACCTGTATATCTCCTTAACCATTCCTTGTATAAGCCTCAAGCATTTTTTTCACAAGTTACTGAGTCCGGAATAAAAGCCTGGCATACAAAAAGGATAAGATAAATTTTCCATTAAAATATACTTGATATTTTATAACTAAAGGCAACAGAATCAATTATTTAGCCTTGGGCTTTCCTCCCATCACTGTGTAGGAGGTTCAAATTGCAAGAAATGCTTACGAAACCAACTTTCCATTCCATGTTGCCCCAGCTGATATCTTAATCAGCCCACATTCAACCTTTTCTCTCTTAGTCATCAAAAAGTGCTTCACACCTCACTAAAAAGCTCCCAAGAAAATGGTTACTGTGTTCACATTCAAAAATAAATGAGATTGAATACAGTCTTTCCAAAAGTTGCCATTTGGGCTCTTTGTCGTTCGCAGTATGCTATGAGGATTGTGCTCAAATTCAAACTTCCTGATGATAAAAACTTCTTGTTGATATTAGTGAACTGAAGTGACTGAACTGCCACTCCAAAGGGCATAAGATGGTATGTGGAGCCAGGATAAGGACATTGTAAAACTCAGTTTATTTCTCCTTTGGTTTTTGGTAGATATGGATTTTGTTTACTGCTTCCACATGATTCAGTCCAGTGGGACAGAGTATAATCAACATCAAGGCACTGAGGATGTAAGCAAATAAAAATAAAAAATCCTGGCCCTCAAGGAGTTTAATATTCTGCGAGATCATACAGAAATATACAAGGTCAGGTAAGTGATATGTGACATGGACAGGTGTACATTAGTTAGAGTGACCAGGGAAGGTGTCTGAGGAGGGGCCACTACCGAAGAGGTCTGAATGAAGCCTGTGGTTATCACAGAAAGAGAGACCAGTGCAGAGGGAACAACAAACTCCATGAGATGGGAGTAGATTTGGTGGAAATAGTGAATGCCTCTCTAGGAAAGGTACAGGAAGCAAAGGGGAAAACTGAACAAAAGAAAAGGGAACAGAAAAACAGTTAGGATCCCTGAAGGGCCTTGTCAGTTATAAGGACTATGAATATTGGGAAGCCATTGAAAGTTTTTGATCAGGTGAGTAACATGATCTGATTTATATTTTGAAATGTCATCTTCTGAATCAATAATTATCTCAAATGTTTTTTTTAAGTGATGTCTCTGGCTGCTGGGTGGATAGTAGACTATAGGGTATATGATAGGCTCACTCTAAGATGGCTCCCATTGATCCCCACTTTCTGTATTCCTGCCCTTCTATAATACCTACCCTTGAGTATGGGCTGCATGTATTGACTCACTTATAATGAACAGAATATGACAGAAGAAATGAGATGTCACTTCTGAGATTAGGCTACAAAAAGACTGGCTTTCATCCTGAACATTTTCTCTCTCTCTCTCTCTCTCTCAGGTCACTCATTCTGGGAGTCACTCATTGCTAACTGTCATATTGTGAACCAGCTTATAAAGAAGTTCACATGATGTGACAAGGAACTGAGGCCTGTGGTCCAAAGCCATGAGTAGCTGAAGCCTGTGACAGTCACGTGAGTAATCTTGGAATTAGATCCGTTTGCCCCAGTCATATCTTGAGATAACCAGTCCTGACCAACAGGTGGAAACTTTGAGCCAGAGGAACCCAGTTCCAGTTTCCTGACCCACAAAAATTGTGTGGTAATATATGTTCATTGTTTTTAAGTCATTCTGTTAGGAATATGTTGTCATGCAGCAATGAATAGCTAATACAGGGAAAAAGGGTAGAGGCAGAAAGACCAGTTACAAGCCATTGCAGTAAAGAGACAAATAACCTAGAATAGGGTAGTAATGGTGGAAGTGGTGAGAAGTGGACCTGGGCAGGACAGACAAAGATAAGCAAAGCAACATGTTCTTTGTGACATGGAGAAGAACAGCAAAAAACTAGGACTCTGATTTCCACTCAGTGGAGAATAACCATCAAGTCCTACTGTAGGAAAGTATGTTTGCCATGAAAGATGGAGAGAATAGCTCTAGAAGGATTTTATGACAGGCTTTTATGAAAAGATATGGGGATAAGAAGTCTGAGGACATGGCCTGATATGAGCTTTATCTACAGTTATGTGGCAGGGATTAAGAGCTCATTCAAGGAGCTGGGAAAGTGAAAGCAGCAGGATCTGACATTAGCCTGAATTTATGGAGCAAAAGACCATAGTGATAAGTCCAGAACATCTTTGTTTGGTAAAAGCAGTCAGAGAAACTCACTTGAATAAAAATGTCAGTCCAAGAGGCTCGAATTAAAAATTATTAAAAACCCATACCCTTAAGTGCTCCTCTCTCCAGGATAGGTGACAGGCTAACTGTAAATACAGGAACTCAGCTATGCTGCACACACCAGCAGAGAGTCAAGCTGTTGTCGAACATGCAAGCATTAGCCTTGGAGGCAGGTTAGTCTAGGAGTTAAGACATGGGTCTTGATGGGTTGTGGTAGGAAGTCTAGCTCCTCTACTGCTAACTGTGATCGCAGCAAATTTATTTAAACTCTTCAACGTTCGGTTTTCTTGATTGCAAAATAAGGGTAATAAAGAAGTTACTTACTCTTAGTACCTTTAGTATAACACTGGGTGGTTGGTAGGACTTGAAAAGATAGCACATGTGTTTTCCTTAGCACAGCGCCTGGCATATAGTAAGTTCTCAATAAATGAGCCTTGAGTTTCCATGATGTGAAGTCACCTACCACTGTTTTTCTGATTCCTAAAGAAAAACACATGGCAAGTGAAGAAGGAAGCAGTGCCCTTTATCTCAAAGCAAAACTACACTGCTATATCAGAGATTAAAAACTGTAAGGTACACATATCCTGGAAAGCTAGTCATCTAGGAAAAGCTGAGATCAAGGCCAGCTTTACCCCATTAGCAAACAAAGCTGCTTGTCTCCTCTGACTTCTTCTCACTCTTGATAAGGAAGCTTTTTAAAAGCCTTAAGATGAGTCTTGCTGCTGAGTTGAAGGAGGCCCAAATGGGGACAGGGAAGATTTGTTAGAGAAACAACACTCCATAGAATGTCAGTTCTTCCAAGCCACCATCCTGCGTGCTGTGTCACCACACCTGCTTCGTTGGCATTCACTGGCCCACTGATATATAAAGAGACAACCTACAAAACAAGCAGGTCAAGATGTTTGTGTCCACCAAGGCATCTGCAAGGCACAGGCTAGGCTCAGGGTATGTCTGACATGCCGTAGCTGTGAGAGACACTTCTGCTCGGATGGCACACCCCACACCTGGGCATTTGGGGCCTTGTTAGTAAGAGCTAATGCATGGCACTGAAGGACAAGGCAGACTCAGCCACTGATAGGTTCAGATACAAAAATTATCACAAAGTAAAGCCATCAACATGACTCTGGTGGAAGGAGTGATCACTTCATGAATGATAATACCACAAACCAAGACCACCATGAATATATAGAACAATGTTAACAAGAAACCCAATACATATATATGCAAGTATGTAAAGACACATCATATGTTATAATAAAAAACTGAATAATAGTGTTTGTAACAAGAACAACTAAAAAAAACAAAATTTTTTCATATTTGTTTTATATATGTGTCTAATCTCAATATCCACTGTTTAGTTAAAGGTATCCACCTGAATTCAAGAGTATGTCATCAGCTTGGCTTCCTGTTCTGAAATGAAAGATTTCAGATCAAAATGTACTTGTAAATCTAAATGTTTTCCAGTTATGCTTGTAATTAAGCCATAAACCTTTTGCTAACGCCCACAAACAATTTAAATTTGGAAACAGAAGTATCAAAATTTATACAATTTGTAAATTTTTTTAATATTCTTCCCCACTGTGGATCTTTGCCAGAATTCTGTCATTTCTAATCTATAGTGTCAGTTTGACAGTTAAACCAAACAAGAGCTAATGTTTGTGGCAGGGGAAAATAATCAGCATATCCATTCATTAGCATCCTGCTCGCACATTCATTGCCAATTATAAATATTTGCTTGGGCTAAATTCTGCCACCATCACTGGAGCCATTACTGTCTGTAACAAAATGATATATTTGAAGAGTCAATCTTCTGGCATTTTGCAGCTGGGACTCAAGAATAATCAAATGTTCATAAACTAACACTTCGGTCCCAGCAAAGTGTCTTGCTCAAGATAGAAAATGATTTTCCTAGACAATAGGACTACAAGTCAAACTCGGATTCATGAGTTTCACAATTATGTTTCTGGACTATATCCATTAGCTTTTGTTGAAAGTCTTTTCACTTGCTATTTGGGGACATATTTAGGAGACACTCAAGTGCACAGTTGGCCTTGAACACTGGCAGATCCTGCAGAATTCTTGGGGGAACTCCGGATTCTACTAAATGTAGTGAAAGTTGGTGTCCTGCCAAGATTTCCTTTAGGGTTGGTGCACCTGCCCCTCCGCTGCTATGAGTGATGGCTGCTAATGACACACAGCTGCCCTCTTCTCCAGAGAACTGCTCTCAGCCAAAGCCATCTTGACCTGGAAGCTATGTTCTCCCCAGACCTCAGCCAATGACTTACCAACATGAAGTACAAAGGCAAGTGGCTTCTCTCCAAGAAGGAACAGCCAGCTCTATGGTGCAATTTATTCTCTGAAGCTTCCCCATGGGGCCAGGCTGAGGCTGATCTCCTGCAGAAACCACATACTTTCTTAGTTTGCCTCCTGTGACCTGTCCTGCTTCTCTCACTCAGCTTTCAAGCAGACTCTGAAAAAAACACTTGAAAAAAAAAAGCACCATATTAGTCTGCTTCTAGGGAGCCCAATCTAAGACACTAAGAACTTCTCTGCTTAGGATGGAAATGTGCTCCTGCCAAGGTCCAGCAGGAACCCTAGCCCCATCCCTGGAACTGGTTACTATTTCCTAGGTACTTGAAACTGGTGAGTCTTTTCACTTACCGTAATCTAGACATCTACCCACAGACTGGGAGATATACAGTCTGAAGAATGTATCCTATCCCCCCGTCCCCCCGCAGCACTGAGCATAGTTCCCACAGAATTCCTGATCTCAGTCCTGACCAGTAAAATCCTTCTCAACCTTTCTTAGAAATCAATTAGAAAAATACCCAAAACCTAAGAGAAAAATCGGCATAATACGTATGAACAAAATCAACCCACTGGTTTGGAAATGGAGACATGGAAACATAACAGATGCTCGTTCTCATTCATAATAAGTGAAATATGATTTAAAACTATACTGAGATACCATTTTTCAACCATTAGACTAGGAAAATCTTGAAATATAACTTTTTATTCTATCTATATATCCAGCCCAGTGAGAGTAAGTTTTTTCACTTGTTACAAATGAATTGTTAGTCCAAGAAATGCCATTGTAGGATTCCACTGTTGGGAAATGAATAGAATAAAGCTCTGCAAAACTCTTTAGGGCTGTGGGTGAAAGGAGAGTGCAAACCTTAATTATTAACTTGAACACCTACTTCCTCAGGAATGTGACATATTCTAGTATGTTCCTTCTCTAAGTCTTATAGAATGTGCAGCTTTCTTTATTTTCTCTGTCCTACTCAGGCAAGACTCTATTATCACTTTTATCTATTTCTCACTTTGGCGTGAAATCTTCATCTCTTCAGGACCATAAAATGTCTTGGCAGTACTAGGGCCATGCCCTTCAGTCTGTCATATTTTTCCTACCCAGCCTACTGCAGAGTGGTGTTAAGTGGGGTTAAGTGTGCGTTTTTCTTTACCCTACCACCTGCTAGTTACGTCTACCCATGTCTGTTTCCTCTGCAGATCTATATGTGGGTTTTTTTGCATTATTTTTTTCAAATATTCACCTCCTCTCTCTGTAGAAGGATTGTACCTCTTTGTTCCAATAATGTCAAATTTTGTCCTATAATTTGCACTGGCCAGTGAAATATGAGCAGAAGTGACAAAGGCCACTTTCAATCAGAAGCTTTAAGACCCATCGTGTGGCTATATCATCGTATTTGTTCCTCTACTGCAAGACCATCCCCAGGTTAGCACATTTCAGAAATGATTTGTTCCTTTAGCTGGGTCCTAGAATAAAGACAACATAGAGCAGAGACATGAAGGACATAAAACACAAGTGAGAAATAAACCTCTGTGATCTTAAGCCCCTGAGATTTGGGAGTCATTTGTTATTGCAATACAACCTAGCCCAGCTGTCTGCTAAATCTATAAGCTCTAATGCATCTTATTTTTCTTTGTATCCCAACAGTAGCTAGCATAAACCTTTGCCCACAGTACACTTTCAATAAAAATCAGTTAAATTGAATTTTTCTCTTTTTCTTTTGCTTCCCTTCCCTTTCCTTTATGAACAATTCAATCCAAAAGCCATTATGAGGGTCCAAGGAAGGTAACTGCTTGGTAAAGGTGTGAAGAGGAGTGGTGGTGGCCCAGAGCCTAGCGTCAGGGCCTGAGTAGGGTGAGGAGACAACCAAATAAATATATTACGGATAGTGGAAGTCTAGTTTCTCACTATCAGAGAAAGGAATTATAAATATGGAAAGGGAGAAAATTATATGGAACCCTATTTTGTTGGATTGGAATTGAAGCTATTAATACAAATGCATGATTTTCAATATATGTAGATGGATAAACAAATAAACATAATTGTAAACATGTGTGTATATATGTAAATTAGCTAGATCTCTCCTCTGAAAGGACCTGGGAGTAACAACTCCTCAATGAAAATGACCACACCTAGCACTTAGGTCTTGGTTTCTGCTAAAGGAATCAGGGATGTTTGGGGAAACAGCCAATTTTAGAGCTCAGACAGGGAAAGTAAAAGATTTTGTTCTGCCATAACTAAGGAAGTACTCAAAAAAAAAATGATGGGCACATGTCAAAAGGAAACAGAAGCCAGTTTGAAGAGGCTCCCACTGGCTAATTCTGAGACAATTAGAGCATCAAAATAAATAATGAGGGTAATTAAGTCAATTCCATGAAACAACATAGGAATCCAGTATATATAAATATTTAGATAGACAGAGAAATTGAAAGTTTGACAAGGAACAGGATATTTACATAATCTCAAAGTACCACTCTCAATATACTGATCAGGAACACAGTAAATTTATATTGGAGAAACCTGGCAAACACCATTTTAATCATAGTTATCAAAGCTGCCATCACTAGTAATGGAACAGTGAAATGTGTACACTGCAAGACTGCAGTGAGCCACACATCACCATATGCATGATGTCCCTGCCATAACTGGATCTACTCATGAGGAAGTGCAGACAACTCAAACTGAGGGGTAGTCTATAAAATGACTAGCCTGTGATCTTCAAAATCCTCAAGGTCATGATAATCAAGGGAAGACTTAAAAACTATTCCAGATTAAAGGCAACTAAAGAGAAATGACAACTAATGTGGCTGGGGAGGTACAAAATGGAAAGACATGGCCACAAGTCAAAGAATGACAGCAGCTACCAGAAGCAAAAGACACAAGAAATGGATTGTCCCTTAGAGCGTGTGGAGGGAGCATGAACCTGCTAACACCTTGATTTAGCCTTAGTAAAACTGTTTTTAGATATCTGGCCCAAAGAACTGAGAGAAAAGACTTCTGTTTTGTTTTGTTTTGTTTTGTTTTGTTTTAAGTTTGTGGTAATTTGTTGTAGCAACCATTGGGAACTAATACAGAATTTCTCCCTAACACTTTAAGTGACCACAATGATGATGGTGGCTTACCAAGAAATGGGGGTTTTCTTATCTGGCCTACTCTCCATCATCTTCAATGAATTAAAGGAAACTAGAGATAGTCAACATTTCCCATACTATCATGCTTGAAGATCTAAGGGAAATCCCAGATC
Source organism: Macroglossus sobrinus (assembly GCA_004027375.1). Classification (NCBI taxonomy): domain Eukaryota; kingdom Metazoa; phylum Chordata; class Mammalia; order Chiroptera; family Pteropodidae; genus Macroglossus; species Macroglossus sobrinus. The sequence continues at coordinate 10,274 of PVKZ01002097.1, forward strand.
TGACACTGTTAAAGTGGCTTCCTCTTCGAAAAGAAGGTTAATAATAAAATTCTTAATGTTCCTGAAGAGGTAGATATCCTTGTTAATAATTAAGGATTATACTCTCCTTTCATCCACAGCTAGAAAGTGTTTTATACAGCTTTATTACATTTATTTCCCAGCAGTAGGATGCCACAGGGGCATCATCCGATCTAACAATTCAGCTGTAGCAGGATTATTACTAAGGATTTTTGAGAGAAACAGAAGCAACAGGATGTGTGTGTGTGTGTGTGTGTGTGTGTGTGTGTGTGTGTGTGTACATATATATAGAGATTTATTTTAAGGATCAGCTCACATGATTTGGAGGCTTGACAAGTCCAAAATCCACAGGATAGGCCAGCAGGCTAGAGTCTTGGGAGGAACTGCAGTGCAAAAGCAGTCTGCTGGTAGAATTCTTTCTTGCTTAGGGAAGTCAGTGTATCCTATTAAGTCCTTCATCTGACTGAATGAGATTCACTAACCCTATGGAGAATAATCTCCTTAACTTAAGGTCTTCTGATTTAAACATTAATCTCACTAAAAACACTTTCACAAAAACATGTAGAATAATGTTTGACCAAATATCTGGCACTGTGGCCTAGCCATGTTGACATACAAAATTTAACCATCACACAGGGAAAAAGAACCCATACATATACTTTTATTTCATGTCTTTTTAATCTGGTTTGTATTTTCAGGAGGAAAAGCAGCCTTGAGCATCATCAAAGTTTGGTGGCCTATTTTGCCATAGTGGCTAATGCATGTTGTAACTATGCATAAAGGCACATGGGAAAGTTTCTTACTAGCCATGCAGGGGACAACAAAATCTAGGCCCATCTGCTCTACAGGCCTGAATCAAGAAACGCTACTCTCAGCACCAGATCTCAAGGCAGCTAGAGAAGAGATCTAAGACATGAGGATGTTTTCACCTATAAATTTTCAACTGATTTTATTTAAAACATTCCAACCATTCACTATTGAAAGAAAAGGTTGAAGTTCAATTGTTTCAGAAAAAGCAACCACAAACTGCTTATTCTGTTTCAGAAGCTGATGCTATTTCTTCTGCCAGAGACATAAATGACACTCACATCTTGGATCCAACTTCTGATAATGTAGCCATGAACAGAAAAACCAAAGATAATGAGATGTGGCTGATAAATATCTTTGCCTTCATGGCTCCCTAGTTCTCTGGTTTCTCAGGAATGTCAGCTGGAAAAAATAGGTGTCTCAAGCAAAAGAATCAGAAGGATAGTGAACTGAGCCAGTCAATAACCATAACAATGATGAATTAAGTATCTGTTTTGTACCAGATACTATCCTGGGTACTAGGGAGACAGAATGACAAAATATGGCCTGCTCCTCAGTCCAATGGGAGTGACAAATAAACAAGTCACTATGATAACATGAGTAAGAGAGCTGCATGCAAAGAGTTGACAAACACAAAGGAGGGAGTGAATAACTCTGTCTGAGGGTATAGAAAGTGACCTTTGACATCCACCTTGGAAGATACTTGAGTTCAGCAGGAGAAGTAACAGGAAAGAGAGGATTCCAGAAACTTGGAGTTTTTAATTTACATATTGGTTTTATTATTGGTTATTAAAGAGCTGAATATTCAGTTAGGATATATGGAATGTACAAAAAGCATTATAAAGAAGTAAAAAAACAATGACTTCCAAAAAATGGTCCATAACTCCAATATCTAGAAATACTACTGCAACAATAATTATTTTGCCATAATTCCTTGTTTTCTTTTTTCTATGCATTTTAATATAAAGTTGTATTTATACTCTATAACTTTGTATACTGTTTATTCTCAAAACATATTCTATCATTTAAAAACTTGGTAAACTAATATTTGATAGCCTTTTAAAATCCTACCAGATTTATCATAATATTTGTTAAGTATTAATCTATTGTGGATTTTGTGCTCCAAGTTTTCATTCATATAAAGGACATCTTCATATGTAAGTTTTTGTTGTAATTTAGAATTGGAAACCCTGAGTATATGAACGCCTATTAAATGAAAGAAACTACAAGCCAAGAATAATGTATCCAGCTAAGCTCTCTTTTAGATATGGAAGAGAAATAAAGACCTTTCCAGGTATAGAAAAATTGAAGGAATTCTCCACTGGGAGGCCTGCACTACAAGAAATACTGAAAGAGGTCAGCTCACCTAAAACAAAATGACAAAAAAAAAAAACATAATTAGGAGCAAGGTGACTAGCAGGCTGATAAAAGCAGAGGAGTGTAACCCTTACTAGGAACAGGGAATGATAAGCTTAAAATAAGAAGAGATTTGCTATAGCAAGATAGTAATGAACATTCAGCATACATAAGGACAAATTGAGAGAACAATGACTGAAAATGGAAGGATTCAAAGATTCGAATTCGAAAAGAGGAATGGAGTTAAGACATGCAGAAGAAAAGAGACAACTGTATATGTATGTATGTATGTGTATATACATATATTCTTTACACATCCATAATGGTAACCACACGTCAAAGATTTAGAACTGAAGTATATAACATACAATAAGAAGGACCAGAGGAAAAACCCACAAAAGCCAACCAAAATAAAGAAAATAGAAATACAAGGACAGGGAAGCAATGGAAACACCGAATACTAGAAAGCAAAAGATAAAATGGCTATAAAAAGACCTTATATTTCAATAATCACCCTAAATGTAAATGGACTGAACTCACCAATAAAAAGGCACAGAGTTGCAGATTGGATCAAAAAGCAAACCCAACCATATGCTGCCTCCAGGAGACACATCTCAGCTCCAAAGACTAATATAGACTCAAAGTAAAAGGGTAGAAAATGATATTTCAAGCAAATGGCATTCAAAGAATAGGGGGAGTAGCAGTGCTAATATCAGATGAAACAGATTTCAAAATGAAAAAGGTAAAGAAAGAGGGACACTTCATAATGATGAAGGGAATCATACACCAAGAAGATATAACACTTATTAATATTTATGCTCCCAATCAGGGAGCCCCAAAATATATAAAGCAATTACCAACAGAACTAAAGGGAGAAACAGACCAAAACACTACCATAGTAGGGGGCCTAAATACCATACTGTCAGATATAGACAGATCATCCAAACAGAAAATCAATAAGGAAATAACATCCTTAAATGATACATTCAACCAACTGGGAATAATGGACATTACAGAGCCTTTCCTCCCAAAACAGCTGCTTATATATTCTTCTCTAGTGCACATGGAACGTTCTCAAGGACTGACCACATACTGGGACACAGAGATAGCCTCAACACATATAAGAGGATTGAAATCATACCAACCATATTCTCTAATCATAATGCTTTGAAACTAGAGATCAACTGTAAAAGTAGAAAGAACCATAAATACATGGAGATTAAACAACATACTACTGAAGAATAACTGGGTCAGAGGAGAAGGAGAGAGCAAGAAATACAAATCAATGATAATGACAGTACAACATATCAAAACTTTTGGGACATGGCAAAAGTGATCATAACAAAGAAGTTCATATCATTACAAGCCTATCTCCAAAAATAAGAATGAACCCAAATAAACAACCTAACACTACATCTTAAAAAAACTAGAAAAGGGAGAACAAATAAAGCCTGAAGTCAGCAGAAGAAAAGAAATAATCATGATTAGAGCAGAATTAAATGAGATTGAGGTTAAAAAAATGTAGAAAAAATAAATGCAACAAAGAGCTGGTTCTTTGAGAAGTTAATAAAATTGACAAACCTCTGGTTAGACTCACTAAAGAAAAAAGAGAAAGAACACAAACAAAATCAGGGAAGAAAGAGGGGAAATTACAAAAGACACTGAAGAAATACAAAAGATCATAGAAGAATACTATAAAAAAGTATATAACACCAAATTTAATAACCTAGAAGAAATGGACCAATACTTAGAAAAATATCATCTTCCTAGATAGAATCAAGAAGAATTGAAAAATCTAAATAGACCAATCAGCATTATGGATATGGAAACAATCATCAAAAACCTACCAAAAAGTAAAAGTCCAGAACCAGATGGCTTCACCAGTAAATTCTACCAAACACTCAAAGAAAATTTGATACCTATTCTCTTCAAACTCTTCCAAAAAATTGAAGAGGAGGCAATACTTCCCAACTCATTTAATGAGGCCAATATCACCCTGATACCAAAACCTGGTAAAGATAACACCAAAAAAGAAAACTACAGACCAATATCTCTCATTAACATAGATGCAAAAATCCTAAATTAAGATACTAGTGAACCAAATACAGCAACATATTAAAAAGATTATACACCATCATCAAATGGGCTTCATCCCAGGAACCACAAGGATGGTTCAACATATGCAAATAGATGAATGTGATACACCATATAAACAAATTAAAAAATAAAAATCATATGATCATATCAATAGATACAAAATAAGCTTTCGACAAGATACAGCATCTATTTATGATCAAAACACTTAACAAAACTGGTACAGAAAGAAAGTACCTTAATATAATAAAGGCCATATATGACCCTCAGCCAACATTACACTTAATGGTGAAAAATTAAAAACCTTCCCTCTAAGATCAGGAACAAGGCAAGGCTGTCCACTATCACCACTGTTATTCAATATAACATTGGAGGTCCTAACAAGTGCTATCAGACAAGAGAAAGATATAAAAGGCATCCAAATAGGAAACAAAAAAGCCAAACTGTCACTATTTGCAGATGACATGATTCTCTATATAGAAAACTCTAAAGACTCCACAAGAATACTACTAAAAACAATAAGCAAATACAGTAAGTCTCTGAATACAAAATCAACATTTAATAATCCATAGCATTTTTATACTCTAATAATGAAGTGTCAGAGAAAGAACTGGAAAAAATAATTCCTTTTGCAACTGCAACAAAAAGAATAAAATACCTAGGAATAAATTTAATGAAACATGTGAAGGACCTATATAATGAAAACTACAAGACCTTATTTTAAAAAATTGAAGAAGATACAAAGAAATGGAAAGATATTCTGTGTTCTTGGATTGGAAGAATCAACATAGTTAAAATGACTAAAGCATTGTACCTAAAGCAATCCCCATCAAAATTCCATCAGTATTTTTTAAAGAAATAGAACAAAAAACCATCAGATTTGTATGCAAGCACAAAAGACCATGAATTGCCTGCCAAAGTCATCCTGAGAAAAAAGAATGAGGCTGGAGGCATCACTCTGCCTTACTTCAAATTATACTAGAAAGTGACAGTAATCAAAATGGCATGGACCAGTGGAACAGAATCGAGAGTCCAGAAGTAAACCCATATTTATATGGGAAAATAATTTTTGACAAAAAAGCCAAAAACATACAGTGGAGAAAGAAAAGTCTCTTCAATAAATGGTGCTGTGGAAATTGGAAGGCCACCTGCAAAAAAAATGAAATTCTGTTGTCTATCACTACACACCGAAATTAACTCAAAATGGATTAAAAAGCTTAATATAAGACCTGAATCAATAAAATGCATAGAAGAAAACATAGGAATTAAACTCAAGGACCTTAGGCTTAAAGAGGCTTTTAAGAATTTGACCTCAAAGGCAAGAGAAGTAAAAGCAAAAATAAATTAATGGCTTGGACTACATCAAACTAAAAAGCTTCTGTTCAGCAAAAGAAATCATCAACAAGGTAGAGACAACTATTCGAATGGGAAAAGATATTTGCAATCAATGCCTCCAATAAGGGCCTCATATTCAAAATATACAAAGAGCTCATACAACTCAATAACAAGAAAAAAACAAATGATCCAATCAAAAATGGGCAGAGGACTTGAACAGACATTTCTCCCTAGAGGACATACAAATGGCCAACAAATATATGAAAAGATGCTCAGTGTCACTAGCTATTAGGGAAAAGCAAATCAAAACTATAATGAGATACCATCTCACACCTGTTAGAATAGCTATAATCAACAGGACAAGTAATAACAAATGTTGGAGAGGATGTGGAGAAATAGGAAGCCTCATTTACTGCTGATGGGACTGAAAATTGGTACAACTACTATGGACAGCAGTATGGAGGTTTCTCAAAAAACTAAAAATTGATCTACCATATGATCCAGCAATCCCTCTATTGGATATTTACCCCCGAAGACTTGAAAACTCATATCTGAAAAAATATTTGCACACTGATGTTCATAGCAGCATTATTCACAGTGACCAGGGAATGTTGAAGTGTCCTACAACAGACAATTGGCTAATGAAACTGTGGTGCACATATATAATGAAATATTACTCAGCCATAAGAAGATACAAAATATTGCCATTTGCAACAACATGGATGGACCTCAAAATAATCATACTAAGTGAAATAAACCAGATAGAATGTGTTGAAAATCACATGATATTACTTATATGTGGGATCTAAACCTAAAAGAAACAAATGAACAGGACAAACAGAGACTTATGGACATGGGCAATGGACTAGTGGTTGCCAGAGGGGAGGAGGGAGGGAGGGGAAATAAAAAAAATGTTAAATAAATAAATTAATTAAATGCTAGATAAATAAAGTATGTGAACATTATTAATGCTCTTGATAACTAGCCATATTATTTTCTAGAAATGTAATAATTTAAATTACTTTCTAGAAATGTTGTAACAATACTAAGTATGAAAGTGCCTTTCTTACAAAACTCTTACCAACACTGCATAGAATTTTATTAAGTGGATTTTAGCACACATTCAGTAAAGTGCACTAATTTTAAATGTGTACTCAGCCCACTGGAATAGTATCACTCTTTAAATATTTGCTAATTTATCTGGAAAATTATATTTCTTTTATTTCTAGTAAAGTTAAATGTTTTCTTATGCTTACTAGACTCTTGGACTTGCTCTTCTGTGAAGTTGATTCATGCTGTTTACATATTGAGGTCTAAGTAGTTACTTAAAATATGCATTTTATTTATATTTGTCAGACTTGCTATAAATATTTTTCCCAGCTTGTTTCTTTCCATTTTCTTTGTGTTGTTTTGACAATCAAAGGTTTATTGTTTATGTCATCATATTTTTCCGTTTTTTCCTTTGTGATTTTTTTTCAAGTAGAATTCAAAATATTTTTAGATTTCTTTTTGAGACTTTTTTGACTTGTGGGTTATTTAGAAATTTGTTATGTAATTTCTAAATATTTAGAGGATTAACCAGCTATCCTTCTGCTATTGATATCCACTGTTGTCAGGGAACATTCTTTGTATGATTTCTATATTTAAATTTGTTAAAGTGTGTATTATGGCCTCAGACGTGGTCTATCTTAGTGAATATTCAATGTGAGTTTGAGAAGAATGTGTGTTCTGCTATTGTTGGGTAGAGTATTCTATTGATGTCAATTAGATCTAATTGATTGATACTGCTATTTAGGCCATTATTCAAGAATCTTCAACCCCCAGGCTGTGGACTGGTAGTAGTCGGTGGCCTGTTAGGAACCAGGCCATACAGCAGGATGTGAGTGGCAGGCGAGCAAGAGAAGCTTCACCTGTATTTGCAGCCACTTCCCAGTGCTAGCATCACCACCTAATCTCCGCCTCAGATCATCAGGCATTAGATTCTCATAGGAGTACCTGTCTCTGATGCCAAAAAGGTTGGGTACTGTTTATCTATATCTTTACTGATTTATTGCCTGCTTGATGTCTCAGTTATAAGCTGAGGGGTGTTGAAGTCTTCAACTATAATTATGGATTTGCCTATAGCTCCTTTCAATTCTATCAGTTTTTGAATCATGTATTTCAATGTATATTTAGGTCTATGAGTATTTAGGTTGTTATGTCCTCTTGACAAATTAAACTCTTTATTATTATGTAATATCCCATTTTACTCCTGATAACCTTTCTCATTCAGAAGCCAGCTTTGCCTGAAATTAATATACTCTAGCTTTATTTGATTGATGTTAGCATGGTAGATCCTTCTCCATCCCTTTACTCTATCTGAGTCTTTAAATATAAAATGGGTTTTTCATAGTTAGGATTGGTTTTTTTTAATCCACAATAACATTCTGTCTTTTTAAATTAGTATATTTAAATCATTTACATTCAGGCCTTTACTATGAAAATCTGCTGGATTCCTGAAGATAAAGACCACAAAAATATGGGACTTACCCCCAATACTGTGGTCCCCAAGAGTTTTTCACTCATACTAGTCTACAGTCAGCCTCTGGAAATTCATTCAAAATTATCATTTAAGTATACAACTTTACTTAAATTTAGTAATTTAGGCCAAGGAGATGATTCAACGCATCTAAAAGATTATATGTTTTCAGATACACAACCATGGCATAAAAAGTGTCTGTGAAGCATCCTTTTTAAATGGATTAACTTCTACAGACATCAAGAGCATACTACCACTTTAGACCTAACAGAGACCTCACAGAGCCTAATCCTGGGAGCTGTGATCCAAGAAAGAGTGAGTTGGAAGGCAGAGTGGCTTTCCTGAAGCCCCTTGGGCTATATTTCTGGGGAGAGTATTTCTAAGAGCTTCACAGAAACAGCGAACCCTCCTTCTCTTCTGTTGGTGGCTTTGTCTGTATCTATTCAGAGCTGCTCAGTTTACAGATCTGGCCAGAATCGCACCATGTTTTTATGCCATAAAGGAATTTTACAGTCCCTTGTTTACTTCCTACCTTTCTACTGTGACAAATGAATAAAGGCTCCGGTCTAATTTGGAGCACAATAAAAATCTAGACAGCTCAGGGCAAGGTTACCTGAAAAGCCTCTTGCAGCTTACTAATAGGACTAATAAGTGCATTATGTTAATGGTATTCCTGAAAGATCCAAGCCACAATAAAATTATAGTTATCAAGATAGGTGAGGTACTGGCTTGAAGACATAGAGTTCAACATAAGAGAATTGAGAATCCAGAAATAAACTCTTACATTTTTGACAAAGATAACAATTCAGTGCAGTAAGAATAATCTTTTTAACAAATGGTGCTGAGACAACTGAATATTCATTTGCAAAAAAATAAAAAATAAATACAATTGAGCCATTATCTCACAAAATACAAAAATTAACTCAAAATGAATCACAGACTTAAATGTAAAAGCTAACACTATAAAACTCTTAAAGAAAACACAGGCATAAGTCTTCATCACTGTGGATTAGGCAATTGTTTTTTGTATATGACACCAAATAGCACAAATGACAAAATAAAAAAATAGATAGACTTCATTCAAAGCTAAAACATTTGTGCTTCAAAAGACACTATCAAGGGAGTAAAAAGAGAACATAAAGAATGGAAGAAAATATTTGTAAATCATATAAATGATTAGAGAATTGTATATAAAATATATAAGGAAGTGTTACAATTCAGCAATAAAATAAAAATAGTCCAAGAGCCCACATCTTGGTTTCTAACAGCATTCTTCAGCGGTATTAATTTAAAAACACAGGGCTTCTTGGAGAAATGGTTGATTCTAAGACTGATGCAAGAAATATACAAGATGGACCTGGAGCACCTTATAGTGCCAGAATGTAAGGAAGTGCTCAAACATACACACATACACACACACATGCACACACGCACACACACAATGATATGGATATACCAAAGGAACTCAGGAGCCATCTGAAAGAGCTCCCAGCAGCCTAAATTGGAACAAGAAAACAACTTGAGCAAGAAGACAAATAAAAGGGTATTAGATTATGAATCAAAGTATAAAATAAATAACCATGAGTCCATCAGAATATGAATAAGTGAATGAATACAGAAAAAGAAAGAAAGAAAGAAAGAAAGAAAGAAAGAAAGAAAGAAAGAAAGAAAGAAAGAAAGAAAGAAAGAAAGAAAGAAAGAAAAGAAAGAAAAGAAAGAAAGAAAGATCTTGCATACAGAAGAATTCCAAATAATTTATATAGGTATTCTACCTTCAAGAGGTGGCACATAACTTCCTTCTCTTTAGAAGTGAGCTGTGCAAAGTGACTTCCTTGCAAAGAGTACAGTATGGAAAGGGACATGAAAGAAACTAAACACTGCCTCTGCCAAGTGATCAAGGTCAACATCAACAATAATAAGCCCTGTCAATAGTGTGTAGTGAAAATGACACTTTACCTTTGTGGCCTTCCTCCCAAAAACATATAATCCTAATCATGAGAAAAACATCAGTACTCCTCAAAACTGTCAAGGTCATTAGAAACAAGAAATGTCTGAGAAATGGTCATAGACAAGAAGAGCCTATGGAGACAGGATAACTATAGTATGATATCATTAATTGTAAGAAGTTAATAACAGGGGAAACTAGGTACAGAGTATATGGGAACCCTAAACTATCGTTACAATTTTCCTGGAAATCTAAAACTCTTCTAAAAAACAAAATTTATTTTTAAAAAGACACAATAAACAAAGTTTAAAAATACAAATAATCCAATTTAAAAATAGGCAATGATTTGAATAAACATTTAGCCAAAGGAGATATACGAATGGCCAATAAACACATGAAAAGATATTCAACATTCTTAACCAACAGAGAAAGGCAAATCAAAATTATAGTAGATAGCACCTCATACTCACTAAGATGGTTATAATTAAAAGATAGACAGTAAAAGTTATTGGCAAGGGTTAAAAGGAATTGGAACCCTCATACATAACTGTTAGAAATAAAAAATATGTAGCATATTTGGGAAAAAATTGTCATTTCCTCAAAAAGTTCAACATAGAGCTACCATATAACCCAGAAATTCAACTCCTACATATACACCCAAGAAAATTAATGTATGTTCTCATAAAAATTTGTACATGAATGCTCATAGCAGTATTATTCATAAGAGCTCAACAGTAGAAATAACTCAAATATCCATCAACTGATGAATGGATAAGCAAAATATACAATATCCATACAGTGGAATACTAGTCAGCTATAAAAAGGAATGAAGAATTGATACATACTAACACATGGCTGAACATTTAAAACATTGTTTCGTGAAAGAAGCCAGACACAAAAGGTTACATACTGTGTGTTCCATTTCTATGAAATGTCTATAATAGGAACCATAGAGACAGAAGGTAAATTAGTGATTTCTAGAGGTGAGGGGAAATGGGAAATGGAGTATGACTGCTAGTGGGTACAGAGTTTCTTTGGGGGGCAATGAAAAGTTTCTGGAATTTGATAGTGTCACAACTTTGTGAATATCTACTGAGTTGTACATTTAAAAATAATAAAATAAGAAAAATAAGATTCAAGCCATACTATGAAGTGTCCTCACCATTTTCCTCTAAAAAGAGGAAGAAGATGTGTCATTTGACACATGCTATTTGTAGAGAAACTAAGGTACCAAAGTGCACAGCCAAGCTGCCATCATCTAGATAAGCAATTATTGGATGCCTGCTGTGGGTAGGGCCATTTCCCTAGAGAAAGTAATACAGGAAAAGGCAAAGAACATTCTCTCACTTCATGAAGTATAAGTCCAGGATAAACACGTCATATCTATCCAAATAAAATAACTAATGGGTGCTAGGTTAACTTTGACTATTCATTTAGAAAACTACAGGTTTGTTATGATTATTGGTATGAGAACTGACTGTAATACAGTTGAAAACATGAGATCTCCTCTGTGCTCACCATTTCTATATTACACAGAGTAGCCCCCATGTTCATGGGCTAATGAAACAGAATGCCAGGTGACAGTTTGAGCAACAATGACCTACAACAAGTGAGGCTTTTATGTCTTTCTTTTGGTGTCAAATACAAAAAAACAATGCTTCAGAGTGAATTTTTTTAGCTGAGGAGAGCCAGGAGACTACCTGATTTCCCAATTCTGAGGAAAATAATGTGTTTAGAAAAGAGGAGCAGAAAATAAAAGTGATGAAAGAAAGTAATGAATAAAATGCACATGGTGTCAACACGAATATCCTCTCACAGCACAGTAAGACTATAATATATTTGACTTGCATTCACAGGTCCTGGAGGGGAGGGAGCCCCACCTGAGAAAAGCATTGCTCTTTGAGAGGAGGAACTGGCACGAGGCCAAGGCCAGTGAAGGAATAGTGGTGAAGTCTGACCAGCATTCAACTGAGGCAGAAACTTCCTGATGATGTTGCTGTGGCAACGGCCCTGACTGTGTATCAGAATATAAGAAGAGGACCCAGTCGTCCCTGACCTGGGAAATGAAGTCATTGCTTGTTAAATGGTCCAGGCTGGTGGCTGCCATGGAAACCACAAAACTCTTCCTTTCTCAAAATAGGGATGGGAAGAGACAGTTCCAGAAATCCGTGCTGAAAGCAGAGTTCAGATGGGCCTGCTTCTCAAGCTCATGTCAGGTTTGTTTTCTCTTTTTCCCTGGCATAATAACCCCCGATTCCTTCCCACCTGACCTCTGTGAAGAGGCAGAGTGGGAAACAGACTCAGGAAAAGGTCTTTTTGTTCCTGGCTTCATTAACGTAACACCAGTTATTAACCAGAATGGTCCTTGCTATGCAAAGAACTCAAATGAGACACTCCCCATATTACAAACAGTGAAGAGAAGTTATCAGTGAGTAGAAATACAAATAGTTACATGTGTAACAAGGTGAATATAGTGAACGCCTGAAATTTAGGCCTATTCGGTATCCATTTCTCCTTCAGCTGATAAGAACATCCTGATTTTCCTTTGAGAAATACCACTTCCTCATTCTTAGTCCATGTGGTTCAAATGGAGCCATCCCCAGCCCACAAAATACAAGAACAAGCATGTGACTCAGGTGTGGCCAATGAAAGCATAGTGTTTAGTCCACAATGCCCAAGCTACCCCAGTGGGTCACAGAACTTTGACTAAGCTGAAGCAGTAAACTTGGAGCTGCCAGAAGACATCTACCCTAACTGAATGGAGAAAGATCATGTGCAGTGTAAAAAATGAGGCCAATGACAAAGGACAGTAGGGGTGGGGAAAGAGACAGTCATGACGACATCATTGGAAATTTGAACGAACTATACCTGAAGATGAAGTTGCCTGTAGATGTCCCAAATACATGAGCTTATTGATTATCAGTTAGGTAATCTGGCCATTACTTAATAGCTGGAAATAGGTTATTTTTCTACTTCAGTAAAGTAAAAGAGGTTACCAGTAAGGTGGAAAAATTGAATCACAATTTTTGCTATAATTTCTGACAGGTGATTTGGTATAGTTACCTCTAGCAAACAAAATGGACCTTGACAAAGCCTGTTGAATGACTGACCAACAACTCACCCACTAGAGAAGGCATATGAAATCTAAAGAAAGAACAAAAAAATTAAATTCTAAAATTAAAATAATTTCTTAAATTACTTTTCTGAATTGATCAAATGACAGGGATTATGCATAATGTTGGCATATAAAATGTTAATAATTATTAAATTGATAACATTAACAATGATTATTATTGTAAAAATTAGCATTTTAGAACGCATTTTTATGTGTTGGTGCAAATTATTTTGTATTCATAAATTTTTTTTTGTATTCTCACTTAAATCTCACCTTAATAGGGGAACTATTATTATTTTCATTTTGCAGAAATGAGGCTGGGATCATGTACAAATGTGCTTAAGGTCCCTCAGTGGATTCTCAATGTCTGACAGAATACTTTGCTGGGCGCTATCTTATAAAACAAATAAGACCTAAACTTGGCTTCAAGGAGCTATAATCCAGTTAGCACTAGCTATAAAAGGCAATATCATGTGTGTGTAAAGGCCAGGTTAATGGTACAAACCATGAATGTTATAAGATTTCAATGGAAAGAAAGATCAGAAAACATTGAAGAGGTGAGTTTTATGCAAGACCCCAAAGGAGAAGGTAGGTAGAGACACAGCCAAACTCAGAAAGGAGAGAATGGCACCAGGTGGTGGAAAATAGAGCAGCTGGACCTTGCTGAAGTAGCAGACTTTTGCTAGGATAACATTGGCAATGAGCAGAGATCAGTCGGGTAAGCCCTTAGATTCCAGGTTAAGGAATTTAAACTATCTCATCTCGAAGAAACAAAAACCTGAGCTCAAGGCACCAGATCAAGATAGTACTATACTAATTAGGCATCATCTTGAAGATAATTTCCACTGTAGAGACTTGTTCAGAATTAAATCTCTAAAGAGTTAAGGATTACAGTAATTTGAGAAATATGCATAATAGTTAACCACATAAGCAGCATTTCAGGACCATAGAAAACCTACACTGAAGCTAGGAGATGCCCCCCAAAAGGGAACAGCACAGTGTAAACTTTTATCAGTGACTCAAAATCAAATCAAGTATGTGTCTAATTTGCTTTCCTTGCATTTTCTCTCTATTTTCTCCTCCTTTATCATGAGTATCTCTCTCCCACTGTGGTATCTCCATACTTTCTCTCTCTCTCTCTAACTCTCTCATTCACTCTCTGTTTCAAGCTCAAAAATATTGAGAACTCACTGTCTCTTCCCCTTTGCCCCACTTCGACCCTTTTCTCTAGGCTCTTCTGCCTCTGCTCATCTCTCAAAATGTTGGTGTTTTATATCCTTCGTGTGTGTGTGGAGAGAGAGTGAGAGAGAGGAGAGAGAGAGAGAGAAAAGGAATGGAGTATATGTATGTGTAGAAAGAAAAGCATAAGTATATGTTAGTCTATGTAACTCTCTGGTTGCCTGGGGGCAACAGAAGCTACAAATGTAACTTAAACATTTATTAGTCCCTTCTATCCCTAAAATCAAGCAGAGGTGCTTTGGGAGAATGAGGAGAGAAGTGTAAGGAGTTACTGAAGTCTTCAGTACCAGAAAAGGAAAAGCTTTGTCTATATTATTAGTTCAAGGGAAAGTTATTCATGGTGAATGGGATTCAGTTATTCTATATTTCCTATAACTAAATTGTTTTTTTTTCCCAAGGGGGAAGATTCATAGATTGAATCTACAATTACATCTTTAAAAGATTTAAAAAGACAAGAAAGACCAATGAACAAATGTACTACTATGCTTACTCACTTTTAAAAAGAAAAGTACCAAAAGGGGAAGAGATTAAGATGTATAAATTGCCAATTATAAAAACAGTCACAAGGATGTAAAGTACAGTATAAGGACTATAGTCAATAATACTGTAATAACTATATATGGTGCCAGGTAGGTACTAGACTTATCAGGGGATTACTTTGAATGTTATATAAATGTCTAATCGCTATGTTGTACACCTGAAACTAATATAATGTTGTGTGTCAACTGCATTAGAAAAATTAAAAAGTACATTTTTTAAAAGTACCTATGCTTTTCAAAAGGTGACAACACAAACACGGAAGCACATCATTATCTGTATCTGTGAAGTTGTCCTCATTCAGTGCTCCCAAATGAGCCAAGACCCTCACAGGTAAGAGTGCCCTGGGCTGCTGAGGACATGACACTGCAATGTATTTCATAAGCACTCCTGCCCTTTCAAATGTGGTGAACATTATAATATTTTTTTTCTTAACTCAAAGGTTTACTGCTTAGAAAAGTGAGACTAGATTCACAAGAGAAAATTAGAGATGACCAAAGCTGCAAAAGCAAAACAGGAATACTTTTGGGCCAAGCAGAAACATGAACCAGGAGCTCTTTGTGAGTGCTCTGTGAGGGAGAGGCTTTAAAACACCATGAAAATTAAAAACACCCTATGTGTCCAAGCATATTTATATAACAGTGTTATGTTTCTTTTTATAACTGCAATAACCCCAGGAACAAAATGTATATAAACTACTTAATAGATTACAAACAGATTTAATCAAAAGCGAAATTTTCTGACGAATCTGGTAAGAATTTCTGGAGAACTTGCTATGTGCCAGGAACTGTGCTAAGTCCTCCCTCATCTTATGTAATCTTCACAAGGCTCCCAGAAAGCAGGAAGCATTATCGCCATTTTGTAATCAAGAAAGCTGAGATTCAAAAGGACTAAATAATTTGTCTAAGATTTCACTAGGACATACCTGAGATCCAAACCTAGTCCAGACTCACACACCCACTCATCCTCCTCTGACTAGGTGTTCGAACACAAAACCCACCTAAAAAGGTCATGTTTGTAATCAACAGTGGAAAGAGTTCTGGACTGAGTTCCAAGTTCCAGTGCTGATTCTGTCTCACCTTGGCCCTAGGAGGACACTTCTTTGCTATCTAATCTAAATGGTCAATGTTGAAATAATCAAAAAGATTTTTGCCAAAATCCATAAAATGAATGCATGGGATGGTACCTCAAATCATTCTTTCATTCTTTCAGTCTATGTGCCTTTTTCTTGATGGAATTGGTGGATATATTCTCTTCACCACTCAGGACCTTGGCAATGGTGTGCCTCTGCCCAGAATACTCATCACACTGGAAACATCAATCTCTTATGTCTATCCATTTTCCTCACCTGAGCTTCTCTTGGTAAAAAATCTGAAAGCATTCATCACAAACACCTTTATAATACCACGTTGTTGCAATGTAACAATAAAGGTGAGTGAAAGCAACAGACCTCCCAGAAAGCAGATGCTTACAGCAAATACCAGTATCTCTGAGCCTCAGTTTCTCCATCTATGCATAGAAGAACTGGATTGGAGAATCTCTAAGTTACCATCAATTCTTATGATTTTATCATCCTATTAACCATATAATAAGTAGAAGAATTTATAAGCTTTAAAAAATGATAGCTGGTAGATAGATAGATAGATAGATAGATAGATAGATAGATAGATAGATAAGTAGATACTCCTGTATATTGAATTTCTTTTATACAAATGTACAGTAAACCACACTTTATTTAACAATGCTAATGGTGCTAAACCCATAGCATTTCCATAAGAAGCAATCCAAATGCTGAAATAAACAACCCCTCCTTACCCAAAAAAAATCTGAGAAAAAATTTACTATCTGACAGTTTTAAACATTCTCTTTACAGAAACATTTTTAAAAAATAGTTAAGAAAGAGTCATGCCATATAGGTTTAGAAAACTGGTCATAATATGCAGAGCTCAAGACCATGAATTGTTTAAGTACAGCTATCAACAGGCTCAAGCTCAGTTCTCTTATAATTTTTAAGAGGAAGGAGTAGGTAGGCACTAGTAATTTCTTTTAAATTATAGGAGAAAGTACCTATTGTAGGTGCCCACAACTTTTTTGTTGAAAGGAAGGAAACAACATAGTGAATATAAAGGACCTTAAACCCACGGAATACTCACACACACACAGTAGAAGGTACAGGACCAAGTTTAGAGAATTAATCCCCTCACTCCACTCTCACTTCCCCTTGACCTTTTGCCAGCATAGTCCTGCTGAAGACAGTCATTCTACCTCATAAATTTGTCCTCATGGTACCCTTGAGAAAACTTATTCATAATATACTAAAAGACAATAGACAAGGAAAATAGAACATTTAATCTATAATGTCAATATGTAATGTATTATAAAGTGAGGAGTTTGGTTCCAGAGCTCACAACCCCAGTTTAAATCTTAGCTCTAGCATGGCCTTTAAGCAAATCATCAACACTCTTTGACCCTCAATTTTCTCAAATATCTTACTCAGTTACTGATTATTTGAAGATATATTTCTCATTTTTTAAAAAAATGGCCTATTCAGATATAATCCACATACCACGCCATAAATCTATTGAGAGTATACAATCATTTCCAGTATCATCAGAGTTGAGAATTTTAAAACATTTTCATCATCCTAAAAAGAAATCCTGAACCTATTGTCAGTCATTCCACATTTCTCCTCGTCCTCCCTTCCACAGCCCTAAGAATTCACCAATCTATTTTCTATATCTAGAAATTTGCCCATCCTGGACATTTTATATAAATGTAATTATACAATATGACTTCTTCTGTGACTGGCTTCTTTCACTTAGTATGATGTTTTAAATGCATATCTATGTTGTAGCATGTATTAATACTTCATTCCTTTTTATTGCCAAATAATATTTCATTTTCTAGATGTAGCACATTCTATTTACTCATTAATGAATATTCAAAGATATTTTTAAAATAGTTTCAGCTACTTGGCGTGGTATTTATGGAGGTGCACTGTTTTTTTTCACCTTTATTTACTTTATCCACACATAGGTACTATGTTGGCTTGGGCCTCCCAAATAGCTAAACCATAATAAGATCCCTCATTAAGGTAGGTGAATTGAGTACCACCAATAAAGTGTTATTTGTCATCATTGTCCTTTGCTCAGTAAGTGAAGCAATTGCAGGATCCTGTATTTTTATTTTCACCTAGACCTCACTAATGGTCATATCTAGACACTGTCATTAGAAAAACTCATCAGCCCAACAATTCTTGGCCCTTCCCAGAATATCCACTCTATCCTCTCTACTTCCTTTTGACTATCTAGCAACACTTTCACAACCTCATTTTCTTCCTTAACCAGCTTAGATACAATGACCCACCATTACCATCCTCCTCTTGCATAAAACCTCCACTTCCAGCCCTTCTGCTTTCTGTTGTTCTTGCCTGGCAAAGTTATAACCCTGATCTAATGATCTGCGGTTCTCAAATCTGAGTAGTTGAACATGGTTGGAAAGAAACCACCCAAGATGCTGAGGGGCATTACTTTAAACTGGCCTTTTCCTTGTTTGTTTACTCTCCCAATTTCTTCTACAACTATTTCACACTCCTCTCTTTTTAAATTTTTATCTCCTTGACCTTTCTTACCCTCACTGAAAAAATGATGGACTTCTTTTTATTCCACTGAGAAAACAGCTGCAATCAGAAAATGACTTTCTCTATATCCCTCTAACAAATCTACCAATGTACCCTCATCAAAATGCATACATTCTGCTTTCCTTCTAATTTCAATGGATGAACCAGTTTTGTTCACCAATATAACATTTACAAAAATTTTTTAAAGAGATTAGACAATGGTGGAGAGTATAAAGTTGAATTAGTAGAAAGTGCATTAGAAAACGAATTCCAGGGCCAAATTCCCAATTTGTGTGTTTGATCACAACTTTTCTTGCAATTTGCAAAAACTCTCGCTTAGCAAAGGAAAAGTAATCATAGTTTACCACTTGGTTCATCTATAAAGTTTACATAGTCATAATAAAGTAAACTCTGAATATTGATCTAACCAAAATTATGAAGTTATGTGTCATTTATTAACTTCTCACCATGGAAGATGAAAATTTACCTTTCATTTCTCCCCCACATCTCTTATTAAAAAAAAAAACACTTAAAAAAATAATCATCTTTACTTCATCATTCCTTTCTCACTGAAACTACAAGAAACAAGATGACCAATAACCTCTATGTCATCATATCAATGACCAAGTCTAAGTCCTCATCTCATGCTTACTAGCAGCAGGATTCACACAGTTGACTCTTTACATATTTCTTGAAATACTTCACATGACTTCTACGGTGTCACACTCTCTTGGCTTCCTCAAACTTGGTGGAGCATAAAGACCCAGGAGTCAAACTGAAGGCAATAATGACACCAGAGCAGTTTTTATTTTTATTTTTTAATATTTTAGGCAAGGCAACCCTTGGTTGACCTCACAGATTGCAAGGACCTCGTCAGTTTACAATCCATCATCATCATTATTATTATTTATCTATAGCACCTGGTCTTCTTAGCCAGAGTATCTTTGAGCCCTTGCTTTCATGAGGAAGACTCCAGGGTTTATTTTGAAAGAAAAAAATCACTAGTGTGCCCCCGTTATCATACCACTGGGATCTAGGATGTTCTCTCCCCTAGTGACCAGTTGTTGCTCTCTCCATTGCAACAAAATCTGTGTGTCCCAGTTCAGTACCTATAATTTTATCATACCCTATCTGCACCCACACATTTTGTCTGGAAAGGTAAGGTGCAAGATGAACAAGGCCATTGTAAAGTAAAATTTACAGAGACCCATTATGTCTTTTACTCTGGCCCATATAAGGACTCAGTAAACAATGTGGTCCTCTAAGTAGTCACTATCCTATAATCTAGAACCTTGTCAATCTAAAAAGAGAATCCAAGTGCCTAAACCAGAATTAAGTTTATATATCCTCTATGCCCCCTTTTGTCTGGCAGTTCAGACAAAAGGGGGCATAGAGGATATAAACTTAATTGGAGAGTGTACCAAGCAGGTTGGCCAGGACTGCTGTTCGGGGGTAAGAAAAGTGCTTGGAAATGGTCAGGGTAGAATCCCAATAAGTTTACATAACCCCCCAAACCTGGTCGCCACCCAGGGAGATATTGAGAAGAGATTATTCCCTTCTGGGGACAGCTGCATTCAGTGACCAAACTGCCTTACTAAGTGGTGTGAACCAGAAGCTAGTGAAGGAGATAGAATCAGAAACATATTTGAGTAGAAGTTTTTTAGGTCATTCTAACATGCAACAACACCAGATGCCTATGGACAGCTGGGACCATAAAAGGTCCATTGAATTTCTTTGAAATTAGACCATTGTTGAGTGGCTTTTGTGATAAAAGATATACTATCATCAAACTGCAAATGATCCAGAAGGCTAAATACGTAATACAATACTGGATAGTATATGAACTTTTCTTCTACTCTGGAGGAAGGGCCATCTCTATTTTCCATGGCTATCCTCTACAATGCCTTGAAAAGAATGTCTGGACAGAATTAGGCAGGGCCTCCTCTCATAAGATGTTGAGAAACACAGACACTCATGTCTCTCAGCTGGTAGTTGAGTACAGAATTAACACCAGAAATAATGATAATTATATGTGTATACACACACATATTAACTAGTTAGAAGATATACTAGAAGAGATGGATTAATGATTAAAATTAATATCACCAAAATGAGAAACAAATGAACATAAATGAGCTTGTGACTATGATACCCTGAGAATACAATAGTATTTATGTTGTTTTCCTATCCTGAGCTTTACAATGATTATAAAACCCAAACTAAAACAACTGACTGGTACTCTTCCAAAAATATCAACGTCATGAAAGTCTAAGAAAATGTTCACTTAAGAAAAGTGAAGAATCATGATAACCAACACAGTACGTGATCCTAGACTGCATCCTGTGCCCAGAAAGAAAAAAGTTGCCACAAAGGACATTAGTGGGATAATTGACAAGTTGAAATATAGACTTCAGATTAAAAAAAAGTATTAAACCAATTCTAAATTTCTTGCGTTAAACATGATTGATGATAGATGAAAGATAGATAGATAGATAGATAGATAGATAGATAGATAGATAGATGATAGATAGATAGATAGATAGATAGATAGATAGATAGATGATAGATAGATAGATAGATAGATAGATAGATAGACAGATAGATAAATAGATAGATGGATGAGAGAGAAGGAGAGAGGGAAGGAGGAGGGGAGAGAGAGGATAGATAAAAAGAGAGCATAATAAAGAAAATGTGGCAAAATACTAAAAATTGGTGAATCAGGGTAAGGAGAATATTAAAGCTCCTAGTACTATATTGCAGCTTTAAGTTTAAAATTTTTTTTAAAATAAAAAATAAAATAATATTTGGGAATAAACCAAAAAGAAATGTTTATGATCTCTATGAATAAAACTTAAAAAAACTTTAAAACTCTACTAAAGGACACAAAAAAAGGTTTTGAATAACTAAAAAACATATCTTAGGAAGAAATAATCCATTAAGATGTCAATTTCCCTTAACTGCAAAATTTAATGTGATCTCAAGATACAACACAAAAATAGCAGGAAATCTTTTTTTAAATACCATACTAGATATCAGACTGTATTATAAAGCCACAGTTGAGTATGACCAAGTAGACTGCTCAATGGGCTAATTTCAAAAACCATAAATACATTCAAATACACATGCAAATTTTAACCCAGCAATTCTAATAGTAGGATTTTTCAACTAGTAAAATATTTGCATGTAAGCAAAATGACACGTGTGCAAAGTCATTCATTATAGCATATTAAAAATAGCAAAAGATTGGAAATAGCCTAAATTGGAAACAGTCCATTAATAGGGATTAATAAAATTAATTATGATCCTTCTACATAATGGAATTCTATGCTTCCATAGAGAAAAATAAGTATATTCTCTACGTACTGAAAACAAATGTTCTCCTAGATACAAAGCAATGGGTTTAGCATACAACCACTTATTTTTAAAACAAGGGGAGGGGAGAGAATTTACTATATGTCTGGAAGGATATGTTGTGGTTGACAGGAAACAACTGTGGCAACAGGAATTCAAAATATTATCTTTATCATTGATAATGCTCATATCAGAGAATGCAATTTAGATATGAGTCAACAGTGGGATTCCCAATACCAAACCCCAGAAGCAAGTAGTCTCATCCACCTAAGTGGGATCCCCACATGCCTCTCCATGTAGGAGCCACCCCTGTACATTTTCCAACATGAAATTGCAGAGCACAAAGCCTTTGCTGGAGTCATCTTGGCTCCCAAAATAAAAGAGAGGAGAAAGAGGACTGGGCTCCACATACCAATTTTTCCCTAAAACTCATAAATCATGTCACTCATTCCATTCTAAGGGGATGAGAAAGAAATAGGGTTAAAAGTGAGGAGAGTTAGAAAAAGAACTCTCTTCTTGTAAACCTTATAGGTGAGCAAGAAATATTCTTTCCTATCCCCTGCCCCAACAGGGCAGACAAGAAACATAACTGAAAGCCTGTAGGAACAGGTACTAGATGACTGGGGGACATGGATTAAAGGAGACCATGAAGTGGTTTCCCTTTTATATTTTCAAATTTTAAACCATGGGATTATATTCTCTAATTAAATATAAATAAAAGTGAAATAAATAAAGCCATCTCTGTGCAGATAATTGAAAACTGCCAAAAAGGGATAGAAGAAGCAAGACTGAATTCATGTATCTTTGTTTCATAATTGGTGAAAAAATGGAACTTTATCTAATTTGAGAATTAGAAAATTAGATAGTTAGAAATTTTTTTCTCCAAAAGCAGGTAAACTACCCAAAAGGAAGACCTCTCCAGCCATGTTTTTGGTCCTTTTGCACGAAATGTGTTATTTGTCCATCAAGAGGCCATAAACAGGGTTCAAGAGGACTGCTGCAGACATAATCTGTAAAGAATGGTGGATCTAGAGAGGGATGCGATATGACTAGTAAACACCTTCCCAGTGCCTGAGGCTTGTACAAAGTAAGTGAATAGCCGCATAGATACTCTGGATAAAGAGCTCATGTTAACCGACATTTATAATGCTGAAGAATGTCTTTTCCATGATCTAAGAGCATTCTTACCTTACAAGCTGGCTGGGTCATATAATGGTGCCTGCCCATGCAAACACAAATGGATGTGCTCTGGTCCCCATTTTGTCCTCTTCATATTGACCTCTTCTTTGCTTTGTGGACACTGAACAAATGAAGAAATAAAGAATACGTCAGTAGCTGTCACCTTGACTCTGCTTTTTGGGACCAGAGAGGTCTAGATTTTGACTACTCCTATATGCTAAAAATATCTATTAGGTTTATTTATTTTTTTGTACGTTTATATCATTTCTACTTATGTTCCCATATTTTTGGGTAGACTCTGAAGTGTTAAACCAGGCATATTTTTAAAACAGCACTATAAATAGATCAAGAGAAGCAGCCAAGGAAAATGTCACCAACTCACCGCAGCACTGAAAGTAATGTTTCAAGAATGATTGACTCAAAGTGCTTCCTTGCTGGGCATGCAAAGACTGAGGCAATGGTGAAAAAGTTTAACGTACCAAATTCAAAAGGGACATTTAGGACAGCTATCCCACTCTGCCCTCCCTCTTGTCCTCTGACTTTCTCCCATGGAGAAATTGGCCTGTTCCTGAATGGCTTTGCTGTATTTGAAGTAGTGTTGTGTAAATTTGGTTCTGAGTTGCCTGTTAGGTTAGAGGAAGCAGAGGAATAAACCGTGTCAATAAAGGGGAAAACAAAGTGAAGAAAAGGGATGGAAAAAAAAGTGTAAAGAAACTGATGAGGAATATTAATAAACAATACCAAACAAGGCAAAACAAAGCCCACCTCTTCTCTCAAACACTGTAGCGTAGAAGTGACTTCTGGGGGCAAAGAATTGCTTTGGGCAGGTCATGTACCTACCAGGACCTCAACCTTCCAGGCAAGCCTGCCTTTCACAGTCCATTGGCAACAGTGCTGGTCCCCAGACCAAAGAAAGGAGTTTTAAAATAAAGTTTTCCCTTGTCCATGTGAAACTGACAAGGGAAATAGGAAGCAATGCCGCTAACTTTTTATGAAGTTAAAATTGAAATTACTCTTTTATTCTGATGTATTGACCCTGAGCAAGGACAAACCTGTCAAAAAGGACTCCTTGTGGGTAACTTGCCCAAATTAATAATCAAAGCCTAATAGCAGTTGTCACACTGCTTCTCAGGGAAAAACTACTGACTCTACTGCCTCACCTCCTGCACTGTCTTCTTGCAGACTGAGCTGACCCTTATAAAGGAGGTCTTGAAATCATATTTTGATCAATGGGCTGAGAGCCGCCCCATCCAATGGGGAGTGGCTCCATAATAACCAATCAGGATACACGATTTTGATCAATTATGACCATGCAATTTAGACCAATCAAACTGTGTAAGTTTGGATCCTTCATTTGCATAAAAATGGATAAATCAGGGACCAAGAAGGGCACTTTATATAAGTTGGCATCCCTTTTGTCTTGAGGGGTGCACTTCTGATTTCTCCCACAAGCTGCATTTCTGTGTTTTACTAACTGTTTGCCTGAATAAAGTCTTACCTTTTTCTGCACCCCAGAATGGAGACTTCTGTTGGCATTGTATTGGTAGCAGTGATGTGCTCACTTTGGCAGCAAATATACTAAAATTGGATTAGTGGCAGGGACCTTCTGTTGACAGATATTATGTCCTTTCTAAACTGGTGATGTTAAAATGTTCCTTTTTCACCCTATGGAGCTAGTAGCCACTGATTGTTTTTCGTTTGTTTGTTTGCTAGTTGCCTTTACATTTCCAAGTGGGAAATACATTATTCAGGATCTTCTAAACTTTTGACTATGCAAGTCTTTTATTGAAAAGTACTTAATAGGAACTATCTTTCTATTAAATATTTTTGCTAGTTGCTTTTTGTCCCACTTGGCAAAATAAAACAGTTAGGAAACTCTCCACCTCAATTTTATAAATATATGTATTACCAACCCATGAACTACAATAACCTGAAAAACATTGGTTTAAAAGGTTTGCCAAAAGTGTACCACAGGAAGTTAAATCCAGTGTGGATAAAATGTGTTCAAAACAGTTATCATTATGATTAAAAGTTACTTCAAATGAACATCAAAAATAATTTCACAATAGAGCAGCTCGGCAGGTAAAAAATAATCCTTTTAAATTGCAAATGATGTGCAAACATGTCACTCCTCAAATAATTAACCAGAAAAAGTTAATGAAAGTCTGTTATTTAAAAAATCTATTTATTATTAAAAACTGCTGCCTTCATAAATCTTTCTCTTACTTTAATAGTTGCCTTCTTTAAAAACCTCATATAGCCATTTACTTTTATTTCAACAACTTCAGTAAAGTTAGAGCAAAATATTAATGCAAAGTCTAAACTTTTCATTCCTGTGGTCAGAAAAATTGTATTTTACCTACAAGTGATAACCATGTCAGTAATGGCATAAGTCTCTATATTTCCTTTCTGATATATTTTAAATTTAGTATACATTACTAAAAATTTGCAAACTTATTTACCGGCATCTCTTGCTCCCTGGATAAAATACTAAAACAGTAGACCTGAAGTCTAAAACTGGGATATGAGTGTGATCCTGAAAGAATTAGAAAGAAGACCTGGATAGCATTATAAAATTATAGTACTGAATGATAATTCAGAAATTTCTTGGTTCAGTATTTCTCAACAGTGTTTCTATTAAATGCTTCTCAATAAAAGAGCTATAACGTCATACAAGTTTAGAAGATACTGAATAATATATTTCCCCTTTGGAAATTCACTATTAACATTGGCACATTAAAGGTTCTGAGAAGTCCTGCATAAAGGAAATCTCTTTAACTGGGTTTAAGGTTTCCCAAACTTTCTTTAGCAATTAACATTCATGAATAAAATGCATTTTGGGAACCAACAATCTAATAGAATCTATTTAATTTGTTGAAAAACTGGGACCAGAGAAAGATTAAGAGACTTGTTTAAGATTGCCCAAGTGGGTAGCAGTAGTCTGGACCAGAACCGAGACCACTTCAGTCTCAATAGAGGGCACTTATTATTATTATTGTTTTACCTCATATTGGAAACTATTATGGAAAGCCTGTTATGAAAATGAAACAGAGACAAACCAAGTGGATATAAACTATGTTTTTGTCAATTTCCATGCCTTTCCAAGTTGATGTTATCAGAACATTTTTAAAAATGTGGAGGTATGTACATAAATAAGGAAGAAGGGTGGTTTGTAATTGGTGGATGGTGTGGGGAAGTTGCTTTTTGCTGAGACTACTTATTCAGATTATATGTTGTATGTATGAAAAATTGAGATGTTAGCTTCTAAGTAACATACTGAAGCCCTCTGTATCTAAAGATCAAGTTATAATGGGTTGGACTAGCATGAACTTGGATACTCTTGTGTCAGAGATTATTTTGGGCATGTGTCTGACAATTCATTCTTAGAATGAAAATAATACACTATACAATGTAAAGTCTCCACAAAATATGTTCATGTTTATTTAGGTATATCTACTACCTTCAAATGTTTTTCATTTAGAAATTTCTTAACCTAAATTTAATAAACATAATTTTTTAAAAATACTCTTAAATTTTGTTTTTAATTGTCATGTAGCATTAGTGCCCCATATCAGAATAGAACTAGTCACATACTTCTTATTAGTTTGGAATATTGTTAGATGGTTAATTATAGAGTGTGCACCTGAAAAATTTCCATTGGTTCCTTGAAAAAGGCCTTAGTGATCCATTTTGTACCAATGGGTTAAGAAAAAGAAAAACAAACATACTTCCAATTTGATAGTTTTTATTTTGTAGAAACTACTTCTGAGAGAATTAAGAATTAAGGATGTTTTGTAAAAGTGTTTAAGAAATACATCTCCAAATTATTCCACATAAAAATCTTGTGATGGTGAGAGAATAGAATTTTAGAATCATCTTTATATTATTCATACAACCATGCCACCCTGAACACACCCAATCTCGTCTGATCTCGGAAGCTAAGCAGAGTCAGGCCTGGTTAGTACTTGAATGGGAGACCACCTAGGAAGACAGGGTGCTGTAGGCATTTTTTTTAAAAAAGTGCAATTTATTCTTTTTTCTTTTTTCTCTTTATTTGGTCTTTTAACTTTTTCTCTTTGTGAGAACAATTTTTTTTCCACTCGGTCTGTTTTGAAAATATAGTGTAAGAATCACATTAAAATTTTCTTTATAGCCTCATGGTACTTCTCTGTTAACTTGCATACAGACAGAATCCTGTCCTTGTTCCTCTAAACTGTTGCAAACAGAATTCTAATGGCCTCCATGGTCTCTGCTCCCTAAAGATTCTCCCATGATTATATCAGTTATGTGGTAAAAGGATTTTTTACACATAATTAAGGGCACTAATCAGTGACCTAAGATGGAGTATCTAGGTAGGCCTAACCTAATCACCTGAGCCATATAAAAGCATAGAGTTTTCTCCATCAGGTAGAAGAAGTGGGAGTCAGGGAGATTCCAAGTGTGGGAAGGTTTTAATGTGCCATTCCTGCCTTTGAAGATGGTGCAAGCCATGGGGTGAGGAATATGAACAGCCTCCAGTGCTGAGAGGAGAGAGCCAGCAAGTAAATGGAAACCAGTCCTACAACAAGAAGACAGGAAACTACCAAAAACCTGAAGGAGCTTGGAAGATTTCTCCCCAGAACCTCTAGATAAGAGCCTAGTCCAGTCTATACATGAGTTCTTTAAAAAATATGTTAAAGAAATCTCTACCAATTCTTATTATAAAGAATTATTTCTTTAAGTCAAGATGTTAACTTTCATAAAATGTCTGTATGTATCTACAGTGATACTATCACTTCTCTCCTTTTTACCTATTAATCTGGTTAGTTATTATTGTCTTCTTAGTGACTGTCCATATTTCTGATATGAATCCAATGAAGGCATAGACTATGCATTAATGTGCTACTGGGTTCTAACCGTCAAAGATTTGTACACTGATGTGTGAGATTACCTTGTAACCTTCATGATGCTAGTTTTGTCAGGTATATTAACTGATATTAACATATCCATTCCAACCTGTTTATGCTTATTGTTTGCATGGTATATCTCCTTCTATTAACTTGTTTTCAATCCGTGTCTTTATATTTAAAATTCATCTCTTGTGGAAAAAGTCTTGCTTTTTTAATCCATCCTGATAATCTCTGACTTTTAATGGAATGTTTTGTCCATTAGTATTTAATACAAGTATTAACATGGTAGGATTTAGATCTACCAATATATTATTTTCTATGGTTAACTCCTCCATTTTTTGTTGGATTTTTAAATTTTCAGGATTCTTTTTGCCAATCTGGTGAGTGTGTGGTGCTATTTTATTTTGCTTTTACTTAGCATTTTCTTAATTACTGAGATTTGCCATTTTTTCATAGGTTTGTTAACCATGTAGATATCCTCTTTGTGAAGTTGATCAGGTCTTTTGCCCATTTTCCTATTGGGTTAGCATCTTCCTTATTGATTTTGTAGGTTCTTTACATATTCTGGTTATGAGTCCTTGGCTAATTATATGTGCTGCTGCTGCCTTTTTCCACTTTATACTTTACTTGCCTTTTTACCACACACACACACACACACACACACACACACACACACACACAGTTTTAATGTGATCAAACCCTTAACATCAGTGTTTTTGTGCCTTGTTTAAGAAATCTTTCCCCATTGCCAGAGGCCATGAAGATATGTTATCTTCTAAAAGTTTCAGTGTTTGGTCTTTTATTTAGGTCTTTATTCCATCTGGAGTTATTTTTTGTGTATATGAGTTTGGGCCTAAATTTTTTTTTCCACAGTAATATCCAATTTTCCCCACATTTTTATAAGAAGACTATCCTTCCCCCACTGATATGCAATATTACCCTTGTTGTGAATCAGGTGTTCATATATGCATGAGTCTATTCTGGGTTTTCTATTCTATTCTACTAGTTTATTTCCAGGAACTTTGCCAAACTCTAAGTTTATAATATCTGCAAATAATGACAATTTTATTTTTATTTCCTACTCCTATGCATTTCTATTTTCAGACTTCCTGCTCTTTCCAGGGTCTCTAGTACAATGTTGAATAGAAGTGAACTTTTTTTTTTCTCCCATCACAAAGAGAAATTTCACTTTTCCTAGTTAAACATAAAATCTGCTGCAAATTTTGATAGATGTCTTCTCTCAGATTAAGAAAGCTCCCTGCTAGTCTTAATTTACTGAATACTTCTAAAATCATGGATATTAAATTTTATCAATTTTTTTCTGAATCTATTGGATAAAGTTTTATGCTTTTTCTTTTTAATCTACTAATTGATAAGTTATATTGATAAATTTTTTGTTACCAATGTTGAAATCCTCACATAAATCCAACTTGGCTGAAATATATTGCTTTTTTTACATATTGCTGAATTTGTTTTGAAATTATTTTGTTTAGGATATTTGCATCCACGTTCATTTAAAAAACTGATCTTAATTTTCTTTTCTCAACTTGTCCTTGTTAGATTTTTGTACCAACACTTTGCTAGACTTATAAAATGAGTTATAAAGTTTTTCCTTATTTTCCATTCTTTGGAAGAGTTTACAAGATTTAGATTGTTTCTACTTAAATGTTTGACAAAACTCATTTAATACCTTTTGGGACTGGATGTTTTTGTATGTGTATAATAGATTTTTAATGATGAATTCCGTTATTTTAATAGTAATATGATTCTTCAGATCTTTTTCCTTCCATAAGTTTAGTAAGCTGCATTTTTATTGTAATTTTCCATTTTAATCAAATCTTCAAATTTATTGGCATAAAGTTGTCAAAAATATCCACTGGTCATCTTCTTAGTGTTAGTAGGATCTAAAGTGACATCCTCCTTTAAACTACTTGATTATTTGTGCTTGCTTTCTTGACCACAGAGTAGATTAATTTACTAATCTTTATTATAAAGAACCAACTTTTACCTTTGTTGATCCTATCTTTTGTATATTAGTTTTCTGTATATTTGTCTTGTGTATTTTAATTTCTGCTCTCATCTTTAACACTTCTTTTTACTTTTCTAACTTAAGATGTATACTTATTTTCAGTCTTTTAATTTTCTAATAAAGTTCCCTCTAAGTAGTGTTTTAGCTGTATCCCATAAGTTTAAGATATAGTATTTCCATAATCAATTAAAAATATTTTCTAACTTGCATTTCTTCAGCTCAAGGATTCTTTTAAAGTATGTATCTTAATTTGCAAATATATAAAAATATTTTCAGCCTTTTTGTTATTTCTAGCATACTTGTAATTAAGATATTCTGTAGAATTTTGATTCTTTACAATTTGGTTGATACTTTTATGTACCTTTTAGAATTTTTTTAGTGCAGGTCTGCTAATGGTGAACTTTAATTCTTGCCTGAAAATGTCTTTTCAGAGCTATAATAGAGGAGGCAGACTTGTTCCTTCTAAGTAAGCATGCTTACTTAGTATGTAGCTTCCAGACTCAAGATCTCTCATAGTCCTAGAAAACTGCTAAAGTTCCAGCCATCCTGCTTGCATTCCTAGAAGCAAGAAGAAAAAACAAAAAGCACAACCAAGCTGTCCATTCTTTTTAAAAATGACTTCTGAAATTTTACACCTAACAACTTCTACCTATATCTCATCAGCTACAACTTAGTTACATGACTACACTGATGAAGGTGGGTTACAAGGTATAGTCTTGAAGCTCAGTGTTTGGTGTTTGGAATGAATCAAAATTATTGTTACTAAGAGAGAAGAGAAAAATGAACTTGAGTAGGTGGAGAAAACAGTGCTTGAAAAATTCAGTTTTGGCTTTATGCAGCTAAGGAGCTACATGCGCTGTACAATGCTGTCATACATTGTGGAGACTGTCAGGTTGGGGTCATAGTAGAGAAAGTTCTCTCTATAGTCTCCAATGGTGAGTAAGCAGGGATGGATGCTTATGGCAAGGAACATGGCAGACAGCTCATGGCCTGGCTTTTGAAGCCATTTGCACAAAAGTCCACCTTTAATATGCCTATTTCCAGATTACAGACCTCCTTTCATGGAAAGGGCATAGTAGAATACTCTCAGGGTGTAGTTCACTCTGAGGAAACAGTAGGCAGAATATGCATTTTGTTTAGTTTTAAAAAATCAGCTATGCTCCTGTTTGAATAATCCCAAAATTTTTGGACTCTAGTCTCTTGTAGAAAAGCTCTGGAGGCACAATTAAGTTGCTCCGGTTATTTTATCATCCTTTTGTGTTTTTCTACTACAGAATAAGTTATAATACTGTGTTGATTACAGACACAGAAGAGTGATTTAATCAACCAGCAGGGGCAGGCCATAACATCCCAACTATGGAAGCCAGCCTCCAAGATGGCTCCTGAAGATCTCTGCCTCCTGATATTATGACCTTGGGTCTCCCCCTCCTATGTTGGGGAGCCACATAATATTACGAAAATAGTAGTGTGACTTCTGACCCTAGTCTTAAAAAACACTGCAGATTATTTCTTTCTTTTGAATCATTTGCTCTGGGAGTAGCAAGCTGCCATGTGTGAGGTCACCCAAGCAGCCCTACAGAGGCTTACATAGTGAAGAACTAAGGCCTCCTGCCAACAACCATATGAATGAGCCAAATTTTCAGACAATCACAGCTCCAGCCGACAGTTTGCTTGCAACCTCATGAGATATTCCACGTTAAGCCATCCAGCTAAGCCACTCCTTTATTCCTGACCCACAGAAGTTTGTTTTCTAAGTCATTACATTTTGGGGTCATTTTTACTCAGTAGATAACTAATACACTAAGTTTAATATGTTTACCTCCCAACAGAATTCCTGAGAGGTACAACTGTAAAACATCTCCCCTTAATAAATCTTTTCTCTTTACCTATAAGATTGTTGTCTCTCATCCAGACTCTAAGTGTTCCTCTTCTTGAATAAGGGTCTGCCCTCACTATTTGCTTGATGAATATCTTCCCACATGATGTTCACTCAGTGGGAAAAGCCCGGCCCAGGAAAAAATCATCCGGATATCTAAATCTTATGATAATTATCTCCTTATGATCATCTCTTCTGTCAGGATATTAGTATGTGAATAAATGGTTAGGGAAAAGAGCAAACGTGCCACATAGTTATAGTCTAAAGCAGTTGTTTTGGAATAACCTAGAGTTTTACAAAATACAGATCCTAGGCCTAGGCCTCACTAGGTCTGAAGTGAGGCCCAGAAATCAATATTTTTTTAATCACTAAATTATTCTGATGATCATCCACTGTTGTTTTTTCTGCTAAAACTGTGTGATTTCCTTCTATATATTTACCAATCTCTTCTCTCTGGAATATAAGCTCCATGAAGGCTGATGTTTTTTTTTTATCTTATTCATTGATATATCCCTGGCAACTGGTACTGTGCCTGGCACACAGCAGAGGAAATCAGAAAGGTAAACAGGTATCAGATCATGTATAGTCATACACATATATGAAAGGACTTCAGCTTTTAAAAAATGAAGAGCTATTGCAGTGTTTGAACAAAGACCTGGCATTTTAAAGGATCATTCTGACTGTGTTAAGAACAGAATATAGAGAGCAGGATGAAAGTAGGGAGACAAGTTAGAAGTTAGGTGAGCTTTATTAAAATGACTTTAAGCAAAAATTGGAAGAATGAAACTGGATATAATGAATAAACACAACCTTTCTGAGTTTTGTTGAAAGGGGCAAAGGAAATTATTCAAGCAAAGATTTTATTTTTTTGAGATGGTAGATATAACAGTGTATTTGTATGCTAATGGATGACCCAACATAGGAAAAAAGCACAGGTGGTTCCCAAACCTGGGATTCTAAACCCTAGAAGAGACAGGAACCAGTGAAAGAGAAGATCAGTAAAGATACAAGTGGCTCTTGAAGAATAAGTCACTAAGACTTTTTTGTAGATACTAGCTTCAAATTGTAGTGACTGAAAAACCTTTCCTTGTGGAATGTTTGAGAATAAGGTGGCATACTCCACTTCCTTTTACATAATAAATGCTATAATCACGTGTCAAGAGAGAATGGTTTCCCACAGAAGAGTCTGCTAACCTTTTCCAATCTCCATGGGGAATGTGGGGTTGACCTCAGTTCATGTTACCACCACTTTCTCCTCCAGTTTTTTATTTTGTTCTCTGGTAAACTGCATGTGGTTTATATTAACATTTAAATCCTCTCTCCCCACCCCACACCCCACACCATATTCACTCAGCAACGCACATCTTGGCTGATCTCTTTATTTTGCAAATATCATAGCAGAATTTGACAGGTAGGTTATTTGCCTGATATTTCTGTTCAAGAAACATTTGATCATTTAGATCAGGGTTTCTCAACCTCTGCAGTATGACATTTTAGGCTGGGTGTTTTTTTGCTGTAGTGAGTGCTGATACGTTTTAGGGTGTTGAGCAACATTCTTGGCTTTAACCCACTAGAAGTCAAGTGGCACCTTCCTTCTGCCTCAACCTCCTGCCCAATGTGACAAAAAAAGTCTCCAGACATTGCCAACTGTCCAGGAGGTAAAAATAGCCCTGAGCGCAGAATCACTGATGTAGATGTAAAATTCAATACATTAATAACAGATCTTGATGGTATCAATAATACATAGGACAAAGCTGGGGATTTATTACCTATATCTTTATTCTGTGCTTTTGTCACAGATATTGTTAACCCTCCACCACTTCCCACTATTCTCTAAAGAACACAATAATTTCACCCTGATTTTAAAACCTGATACCTTTACAAATGATTGGACTGGGAGAATGAAGGAATGAGAATAGGTGGACTATGGAAACTTAAAATACTATTGGTGAGATTTTTGTCATCTAAGGCTTTTCAAAATATTTGCCTGAAGCATCATAGATAAATTTTTTTCTATTAACTGATTGCTGATAGCTTAAAATTGGTCTTAGCTGCAATGGGTCCATAAATGTGTATTACTTTGACTTTGAAGTATCAAAAAACAGAACCAGAAGAGCCCAATCAATCTTGAATTCAAGACCCAGAGCAAAATTACAGTAAAGACAGTGTGGGATTGGCACAAGGCTACACAAATACACTACTGTAATAGTCAGGAAAAGAGTATGACAGGTATCAATGCAAATCTATAAAGGGATGAATGGTTTTTCAATTGGTATTGAAACATTTGGATACTTTATGGAACAAAATGAGACTTGACCCTTACTAAACATGATATATAAAATTTAATTTGAGACAGATCACAGTTCTAAATGTGTAAAACAATAAGCTTTTGGGGTATAACAGGAAAGTTTCTTCAAGACCATTAAATAGAATACAAAGGGCACTAACCATAAAAGACTGACTTCATGAAAATTAAGAACTATACTTACTCATCAAAAGACACAATTAAACAAGTAAAATGACAAATCACAGACTGATTTTCATGATACATATATCCGACAAGACTCATATCGAAATCAGTAACAAAATGACAAATAATCCAGCTTTTTTTAAATGGGCAAAACACCTGAAGAGGTCTGTCACAAAAGAGGCTGTTCAAATGGCCAACAAGCATATAAAAAAATGTTCAACATAATTACTTGTCACAGAAATAATTAAAATATAATACACTTACCAGAATGGTTAAAATTAAAAAGACTGTCAATATCAAATATTAACAAGGATATGAAGCAACCATTGCAACTCTCATACATTACTGATGGGAAAATTAGTTCAACCTCTTTGAAAAACTGACAATAGGAAAACTGATAGCCCTATGCAGTAAAATGAAACATACACCTACCCTATGAAGCAGCAATTCATCGCATAGGTACAACTCACAAGAAATGAGTGCACATATCCAACAAAATGTATTAAGAATGTTCACAGAAACATTATTTGTGATTCAAAAACTAGAAACCCAAATGTCCATCAGTAGAAGAATGAATCAGTTATGGTAAAGTCTCACAATGGAATACTCCACAATAATTTTTTTAAAAAACTAATGATATTTGCAACAAAACAGATGAGTATTACAGACATTAAAGGATGTGTTGATGTGAAATTTAATATCAGGCATAACAATTTTATCACAGAATAGTGGTTACCTTTTGATGATGGTATTGACTAGGAAGGGGCATGAGGAAACCTGGAATGTGCCATAAATTTATATGGATGGTCGTTTCATGGGTCCTAGAGAGAATATAGATAACTCTTTTGATGAATTTTGCTGCAAAGCAGAGAATCAGAGTGGTAGCTGGCAGAGAAAACGGGTTTAAAGATTCGTAAATAATGGGGAAATAACATACTTATATGTTGATAAGAATAAAGTAGTGAGGGACAACTGATGGTGATGGAGAGGATGAGATAGCCTGCCTATACAGAAGTAAGGGAGGTTCTATAGCAGCAGGTAAGAAGCCAGAATACACCTAATTGTACAAGTGGGGGTAGAAGTCATGATGGGAGGGAGCCTGGAAGGTTCTTTTCTGACTGTTTCCATTTTCTCATATTTAGTTTAGTGTGGCTGTGTTTCTCTTTATGTCCAGCTACACAGGTATGAGCACCTGAAAGGCAGAGCGTTGGGTTTAACCAGCTTTTCAGTTTTGCCACAGACTAAGTAAAAGTTTTGTGAGTGAGATCATATATACCTGGAAATCTTATTTTTACCAGTTGGAGCATAATTAGCATTAGGCTCTTTCCTTGGACCAAACTAGGAAATAATCTTAAATACTTTTAAGTGAATTCATATTAATATTTGTAACTTTAATATTACAGGGATATTTCATCTCATATTTATATTTTTCCCTGGCAGTGAAAATCTTGGGTCCTGATTAATTCTAATACCAGTATTACTATCAACAATAAAATTACCTAGACAAGTTTTAAGATTTCTTTGCAGTAATTTTTTTTCTTAGAATATATACCATTAAGGATGTACAGATGGAATACTGTATTCAACATTCACTTGGAATAATTATTTTCTCTGTATAGATCCTACCAATATGAAATATAGGCTCTTTAACTGTTGGAGTTAAATTTAGATGTTTACATTTTACATACCTCCTACATTTTTTAAATGTACAAAACACGTTGTTAAAGACAACCAAAACTACATAAAAGGTTATATTCAGAGAAATCTTGCTTCCATTCTTCTTTCCCCAAGCCCTCTCCATCCCTTATAGGTAACCATTTCTTTACTCTGTGAAGGAAAGAATCAAACATTTATCCTTACCTTTGGGGAAGAAGTGTAATTTATTTCCTGTTAATGAGAAAAAATTATTTTTTTACAGAAAAATGTCAACTAATGTATGTTGAATAAATTATTTAACAATTTTTTTTTCCTGTAAATTTTAGTGAAATAATTCAAACAAGAATACTAAAACCATTGGGCAAAAGGTTGTTAAAGATGATGATATTGGCACAGAACCAAAGTATCACCCCACAGATTACTTGCTTACTGCAAAGGAAAAACATGTCTTACGATCGAGAGATCTGGCATTACCATCTTAGCTAAATGATCAAACTTGATGTGTGCTCACTGATGGAATGCAATATGAAATACACAGCATTAACTATGAAGAACTCTTGCAAAAAAAAAAAAAAAAAAAAAGCTTAAAATAATTGTGGCCAAACCTCTAGGCTAAACTTCCAATTAATGGGAATATCAGAAATAAAAGAACAAGTTACACAATCAGAAAAAACCAGTGTGGGGGCCATCCTACAAGGCAGCTGATCTGGTTTCTTCTAATAGGCAATGTCAAGGGGAAAATGTGGCAGAGCTGTTATAGGTTAAAAGACACTAAATGATTTAAGACTAAGTTTTTAAGACATAATGACTCACAAACAGTAAGGTATTCACACCAGGTACAAACCATACATTTGTGTGTTAAGCAACTCATTATTACTCTTACTGTATAAAAAGTAACATTTGTATATAGAAGTAACATGTGAAGTGTATTACTGATTCTTTACATTGGCAACAAGATGGACATTGAACATTAGAATTGTAAATTTTATGTATATAAATCACTTAACATTTCATTAAAGTTTTAAAAAATTGTTTTTAATTTAAAATTTTATTTAAAATTGAGACATTTATATTTTGCCTTTTAGTTTTAATAATTTTGAATTTTTAAAACAATTCTTGAAAACAAATAATTTTTAATATTTATTTTAATGTTCACTTTTGATGAAATAATTTAAATATTATACATTTGGAATACATTTTTTTATAATTCATATCACGGCCAACAGAAATTTAAGAGAAAATTCTTAAGTGTAATGATTCTGCTAGAATGAAGGCAAGACAAATGTTTCCTCAAAGATTTGAAAAGACAAAAGATAAACACAATGGAAGAATAGCCAAATATATAGAGAATATAATCAAAATAAGCAGTGTTCCTGACAGAGAGAATGGAACAAAAGAAACAAAGGCATTAATCAAAGACAGATGTCCTTATCACTTTACCCAAACACTGCTATTCAATGCCCAGATATGGCAATAATTAAATTCAGTCATTTTTAATATTTTGCATTTTGTCACATAAAAACCATAGTGCTACACGTCTTTTTCAAGTTTAGTGTAATGAAAATTTATTTTCCAAAGTAAAAGGATGGAATATATTTTAAATTTGTTAGTGTGATTCAAACAATTTAAATATTTAGACATATTACATGTGGATCTCCATTTAACTCTTGCCTTGGGCCCTGTAAACACTGGAGATGAGCCTGACTGCAATTTTCAATAGAAGGAAAAATTAAGCAGTATCTATAAAGTTTTCAAAGAGAAAATCCTGTAACACTAGAATGTTAAACCATTTATACCTAGTCAAGTTTCCTTTCCATGTATAAAAGAAACAAAAAGATCATTTCATATATGCAAAGGCTGAGAAAATACACCATCTAGGACTCCTTGGAAAAGGCACATAAAGATGTCTACCAAATGGCCCAAAATTAAGAGCTCTTTTGAGTTTGGGGGATCTCTGGGAAGATGGAAGTGTGAAGGCATTCCTGCCACTCAGCTCTCAACTGTAGCCCAAATGCCCACTACCCCCTAAAGTAGGCAGGTAGAGTATATGAGCTAAGCCTCAGGTCTGTACATATCTCTTTAGAATGAGTGAGCAGGACTTTCCCTTCCAGGCCAGATGAAATACTGGGGTCCTGTAGAAAGATCAAGACCCCTGAATGAGGACTGAAAAGTCACTTACATGTGATCATACCAAATCTTATGATTATTCATTTTCAAATCTCTGGCCCTTGGGGGAAAATGGAAACTGACAGATTGACTGAACACTTCCTGCCCCAAAATCTGAGAAGCCAAGGGAGCAGAGTTCTCTGTATGGGATAAACAATCTTCTGGCTCGAGCACCAGCAGCAGACTACACGAAAGGAAACATCAGTGTCTCTCAGGACTAGCAGAGTCACGCTGGAGGTACACCAGCAGCAGGATCTGGGCCCTGAGCAAGGCTGAGGCCCTGTGGAGGCAAAGGAAAACAACAAGGCTCCTCACCTAGCACTTAGAGTGAGGAACAACAGGAACACCCAGAACAGAGATTATCTCCTGAAACAGAACCACTCAAGGGCAAAGAAGCTACCTTAAACATAAAAAATGAAGAGCTTGAGGAAATCTGATTACAAATCACAAAACACGGATTTGAAAACTTTAAGTAGATAAATCCAAGCACAGAAAGGTGACTATTTCAACTTCCATTAATTAAAAGTGAATTCAGAGGCCTGTCTCAAAACCACTCAGCAAGCATGAAAAATGGAACTCAAGAGAAAAGATGACATCTGATCTGTATAGGTCGAATCGCATCTCTTATTACAAAAAACAAAAAACAAAAACACAGGAGTGCCAGAAGTTAATGAAATGTAGATGAAGAAAAGGCATTAAACAAATTAATTAAAAGAGAAAACTTAAGTTTGTAGATTGAAGGGGTTAGAAGCCCCAGTCAGGATTGAGAAAATATGCATACCTAGATTAGCTTCACAAAACTCTCTATTTCAAGAATAAAATCATACAATCTTTTAGACTAAAAGAAAAACAGCAGGAGACAAAGAATCATCTCCCCACCTACCTTCTAAGGAAGATTAGTATTGTGTTTTCAAAAAGATCTCTTAACAATTTCAGATAAAATCAGGTTAGGTTGTTTCTTAATTAAGTTTGAGCCCTCTCTTATGTTGCTTGGTATATATAGTATAGTCTTTACTAGGTAGCTGATATAGTCTCTTAATATTTCCTGATCTGGAAATATTTTGTTCACTCAGCAAATGAAGGATATCTTGGCTGGGTAACAGACACTTACATCGTATGTACTATGTCAGGCACTGTTCTAAGCACTTCAGAAGAATTAATTCTTTTAATTCTCCTAACAACCCAGGAGGTAGATGCTGTTACAATTCCTATTGTACTAATGTGAAATGGAAGTACAGAGAAGTTACAAAACTTGTCCAAAGACACAAGCTGGTAAGTGGCAAACCTTTTCTTTCTGCTAATACCAGCCAATGTACAATATTAAAAGCCATAGCAGAACAGAGGCATTATAAAGTAGTGATTCAAACAGGTCCAACAGTCATAAATCTGTAAGCACTAACAATATACTGATTTGACTTCAAAAAAAGTCAATTTGTGAATGAGAAAAAAATATCAAAACTTAAGTCACTAAAAGATATAACTGTAAAAGTATTTATAATGCAAAATAAATAGTTAAATAGCTCTTAGAAAACAACAGTAAAGAGAAACAACAGAAAAAATGGACTGGGGACATAAACATGCAGAGGAGTAAGTATTAATAAGCAAAAGTCGATCTGAATATATACACATAAGAAACTATTTCTCTACAATGCAGAAAAATATAAAGAAACAATGACATATCACGTTACACCCATCCAATTGTCAAGAATTAGGAGCCTCAGTCAACACCTTATCAGCCCTTCCTACAACCGACAAGGCCACGGTAAGCTGGTCCTGGGCTGTCCCTTCAGACCTCGTTTCTTTCCACTCTCATCACTCCTTCAAGTCACTGTCCAGCTAGTGATCTTTAAACACCCAACAGTCTCCTCTGGCTGAAACCTTCTCTCCTTAGATATGACCATGGCTGCTCTTTCACTCAAATCAGGTGCTTACCAAAAAGTTAACTGCTCAGGAATTTGCCTTTATCACCCACCCAATCTAATACAGAATCTCCCTCCCATAATGCTCCATCTGTTTATCCTACTTTATTTACCCTTATAATTACTAGTTACCTAGTGTAACTGCTTGTTTTAATGTATTTGTACAGTATTTGTTTTATAACTATATTAGTTTTATAGTCAGGTATTTGTATATTGCCTGTCTCCCGCAATAGACTCTAAACACCATGAGAGCAGGATCTTTTTCACTCTAATGACAGTATCAGATGCACAGCAGGGACACTCAGTAAATATTTGACTAAATGAAAAGCCATACAATGAGCGAACACCCACCACTTGTAAAGGTGCTAATAAAATAGAACTCCTCTGTACTTGTGGGAGATATCAAGATTTATAAGTGTGTTTGAATTATGTAAAATTATGCATGTGTATGACAGTGTTCTCTTCAACCCAGCAATGGGTCACCATCTCTATAATCGGAAAAAAGTTCCACAATATAAGGACGCATGCATAAGAAAGATGCCTATTCTAACAATACTTACAAGGGAAAAAAACTGGAAACAAGAATGAATGCTCATCAATAAGGATATGGTTGAATAAAATGTGGTCCATACACAGCCTAGATAGTGTGCAGTCTTTAAAATAACTGAAATTAGATCCGTGCCTGTTGATTTGTACTACATAGTAACCAAGAAAGGCAAAATTCAGATTAATGTATATGTGAGCCCATTTTCTAAAACAATGTCTAAACCTCTACTCTATACATGTGTGCATATATAGCAGATTAAAGGTGAGGTATCAGATTTTTAATAATGGTTATGTGGGGTCTGGGTATGGTAAGGAAAAAATTCTTTTGAAAAATGTCCAAAACAAAATAAACACAATACATGGCCCCTTTATGTACAATTATTCATGTAACAGATACTGTAGGTTATCTACCGAACAGATATCCCCCACCATTCTTTCTTGCTATCAAAGTCTACCTCTCAATACAGACGCCAAAAATGCCAGAAGCGCTCTTTACTAGCCTCCCTTGCAGTTGAGACATGACCACGTACCTGAGCAATGGAAAGTAAAATTCTGCTGGGGTCTCATAGGAAAGATATTTTTTTTCCTTGAAAAGAGAGGCACAAGGAATACATTTTTCCCCTGCTTCCTGCTTTTGAGCATAGTTATCTATGAAAGTTATGGCTGAAACTGTGAGAACTATTTTGTGACTATAATAAGTAAATCAAGAAAATCAAGAGACATCATTCTAAAGTCCCGACGGCTTAGCTGCTGTAAATCCTGTAACTGTCAATATCTAGCCTTATTATGTTACATATTCAATTAACAAATCTATTATTGACATTACTTTTAGTCAATATTTGAGACAACTGCAGCCCAAAATAGTAACTAGCCCTATTTTATGTGGAGATTATGAATACATGAAAATATGACCATCAAAGTATTAACAGTAGTCCTCATACTTTTATAAATTGCTTGAATTTTTAATAAGCAAACATTATTTATATAGTCAGATCAAAATAATAAAACTGATTTCATTATTTTTAAAAATGATTTCAGGAACAAGCAGTAAATAAGACAAAATAGAAATAAATTTAAATGCTGTAAATGTAATTATAAAACAGTGCAAATTGTCAAAATTACTACTCAATGAGAAAAGAAGCATTGTAAAAACAGTATTAAAATAATTAGCTTTTTGAGAATAGTTAAGAGTTGAAGCATTTTCTTAAACAAGAGGAGCTGAAAACATTCCATGTCATAGAATGGTTAATACCGACAAAGAACAACACAAGTTTAAGAATGTTTGAAAATTTAAGGTATCTACTACAAGGATCAAAACTAAAATACACATTTTAGAAAGACAAAAGCAAATAGTTTAAAGCAAAACACTGAAAAAGGTAGCAATCAAGCATTAAAACTAAAAGGTGACTGTCACAAAGATAGAAATTATAACAAAGACAGATGGTCTCAGAAAGGATTAAAAATGACCAAAATCTGGTTTCCAATAGAAAATAATAGACTGAAGATAAATTTACCTCCCCTCCTTGCCATAATCATAATGAAATATTAAAGAGGAATAAGGATTTGTGGAAATCGGCATCTTTCCCCTTCTTCTGGAAACTGGACAAAAGCAACAAGAGTATAGGGAAGAAGGAAACCCTGTGACTTCTGTCACTGAAATATAGAAAACATAAAATTCGTAGACACCAAAACATAGGTAGGTTCTGCCAAAATCACCTGAGACTACTATATAGAAGAAATGACCACTGGGGGCAGATCTCAAAGAGCACTAAAAAAAAAATACACTTCTACCCTAAAATCCATGTCCTTTACAACAACCAGTGCAAGAACTAAAGTGAGGGCTGTCACAGGCAAAATGGAGTAAACAGCTTAGACAGTATCAAGAAAGCCCAGCAAC
This sequence comes from Macroglossus sobrinus, assembly GCA_004027375.1. NCBI lineage: Eukaryota > Metazoa > Chordata > Mammalia > Chiroptera > Pteropodidae > Macroglossus > Macroglossus sobrinus. The sequence continues at coordinate 52,835 of PVKZ01002097.1, forward strand.
AGAAAATCTGAGAAACGCCTGAAAAGTACACTTAAATTTCAACTAAGTAACTTTTTAAACTGGGTGCATCGAAGATACTATAAGAAATAAAATGAAGAGAGCAAAAGTGACCAAAAAATGAATACTCCTATAGAAAATATAAAAATTATAGTAAAAAAGAATAAAATGGCTATTTTCTTCAAGCTATTTTGGTAACAACTGAAATCCAACTAAAGTAAAAAAGAGAGGAGGGATTTATCTGCTCATAGAATGCAGAACTCATTGAAAAAAAAGTAGGAAAAGTAGGGAAATATACGGGCTTCAGCAACAAATGGAATCAGGAACTCCACATCTCTCATTCTCCTTGATTCTTGGGTGCTCCCCCAGCCCTTAAAATATATTCAACGTCACTCAAAATAAGAGAATATTAAAGCTATACCAAAATAGCATTTATCCTCGTTCCATTGGCAAATATTAAATTAAAAACATACTGTTTGTTGATGAGGCCATGGGGAAACAGGCACTCACACACTGCATGTGGCATGCACATTGACGCAAACCTCTTAATAGGGAAGCAATTAATAAAACTACATACAGACTTTACCTTTAAACCAAACAATCCCACTTCTAGTTGCTTCTAGTTGTTTAACCTGAAGATACATGAAAATTTAACTGTAAGATTATTCATTGCAGCATTGTTTGCAATTGCACATATTGGCATGCATGTGGTCATACATAGGAGAGTATGTAAGTACTCTGTAGCTATAAATAAGAATAAAACCTCTGTGAATTGATACTGAACAATTTCCAGAACACATTGTCAGGTGAAATAAAGTGCCAGAGTGATCTGTAGTATGTTATCTTTTGTATAAAAAGACAAAATAAGAAAATATAATGTATCTACTCCTTTGTGCGAAGAGAAAAGATAACCCAGAAGACATTGTGAGTTTGGTTACCCATAGGAAGCAGGTAGGAATGGGGTAGAAAGGACAGAAGGAATTGGGGGGAAGATATCATTTTTCTGAGTAAAACTTTATAGACCATTCTGACTTTTGGAAGTGTGAATGCTTTAAACATGAAAAGAAGAAAAGGGAAAAAGGGAATGGGGAGAGAAGGAAGGGAAGAGGGAGGGAGAAAAAAATAAAGAAAACGGGAAGGGAAGAAAAGGAAAGGGAAAGAGGGAAAAAGGGAAAAGAAAAAAGGGGAAAGAGAGAAATAAGTAATTATGGGGGCAGGGTACCCTACAATGGAATACAAAAAGACACAAATGAACAAAATGCTATTTCAAATTATAACAGCTACACTGAAGGAAGGGATGGGTGGGAGGGAGAACTGAAGTTTAAACACAGTATTTGAACTAAATGCCCTAAATCTAAATATAAAATTAACTCTAAACATGTCTTAAATTCTTAGGCTAGCAATTTTGAAACTACTTTGTTTATTCTAGGATTGAACAAGTAAATATATTGGGGATATTCTGCTTTCACACTGCACACAGAAAAGAATTACACATATGGAGAGAGAGAACTGGAAAAACCCATGATGTTAGGTTAGAATTAGAGATATCAGTGTCAACTCAGGGATTTAAGGCATATGTATATAAATGATTATAGAAATCAAGATGTGTGGGGGCATATATTCATGCATCAATTTCCTAGCTGTCTGCTGTGAGAACTTATAAGCAGTGACAACCTTGCAGCAATGATCTTGGTTACCAAATTCCAATTTAGTGCCCAGATCTTTGTTACTAAATTCTGTTCTCCACTAAAGGAATCAGGGTTCAATGGAGAAATCACCAATTTCAGGGCTAAAGTCAAGATGAGTCAAGAGATACCTAAGACTTAACTTTTGGACCCCAAAGTAAACTCCATCAGAAAAGGATGTGATTATGTCAAAAGGACAAGGAGCCAGCTTGAAAGGGCTCTCAATGGCCAAATTTGGGGTAATTATGAACATCAAAATGACAGTAATGAATTATTAATTGAATAAAATAGAATGAATCTGCACTGAATAAAATTAATTATGTAAATAAGAAAAAGCTCTTTCTTATAATAGAAAATCAACTAATACAGAAGGATGATGGAAACAGAAAACTCGCCACCTGGCAATCAAAACTGAAGGTCATCAGTGAGTACTAAAAATTTTGCAGGTAAATCAGTAGAGAAACAGGAAGTTCTACTACAAGATACTTATTAACTACAAAGAGAAAATTAGTATATTTATAATGGAGAAACTCAGAGATATCTCCTTAACCTAGTGATCATAGTTAACATCACCAGTAATGGAACTGACATGTGCTCTGTAGTACGATGTCCTCAGAAAAACATTTCTGTTCTTGCCAAAAGTTCATAACCTGATTCTGATCACATGAAAACATTATTCAAACCCAAATTGAGCATTGGTGGTATAGTGGTGAGCAAAGCTGCCTTCCAAACTCAAACTGAGAAATATTCTACAAAATAACTGGCATATACTCTTTAAACATGTTCAAAAAAAAAAAAAAAATAGAGGGCTGAAGACCTGATCTAGATTAAAGGAGACTAACAGGATGACAACTGAATGCCAAGTATAAACAAGTTTTCATTTGCTATCAAGAAAATTACTAGGACAGATTATACTATTCTTACCACTGTATTATGGTAAGAGAATGTCCTTCCTTTTAGGAAGTATATACTAAATATTTTAGGAAACACACACTGAAGCATTTTAAGGCACAGGAGGATGTCAGCTTATTTTGAATGATTCAGAAAAAAAAATTTAGACAGAATACAGTAAATGTGGTAAAATGCTAACACCTGATGAATCTGGGTGAAGGGTCTATGGAAATTCTTTGTATTATTCTTATGACTTTTCTGGAAATTCGAACTATATCAAAACAAAAAGTTAAAAAAAATTTACCTAGAGTTCATACTTAGGTAACTTTAATTACTGGTCTGGAATGAAACTTAACTTAAATAAGATTCTAACCTAAAGCCAAATGGATTTCAGGAAGCTGGGAGAAGCAATAGGTCTAGAGGGGAGGTTTCAAGGCAGGTAACACCAGTGGTGTCTACTGCAACAAGAAATATTAGCCATTTCTCTGTATGATAAAGCATGAAATTAACAATGAAAACTGTTTGAAATACCAGGGGGAAATGAACATATAGACACAATCTATTACAACAAAAGCTTCTTTAGGTGAGAGACTTTTGTTCAGCTTTGTTATTAGTTAACTAGCCTGGCATATAATATTTAATAAATGTATTTTAACATTCATATTACATATATAAACTTACAGATTATAATCAGCATGAGGATAGAACCACATCTATTTTATTCTCCAGTCTATTAAACACTTAGCAATAGCTAGCACAATAGGTGCTCAATAAATATTTACTGAATGGCTAAATTTGAGTCTGCTCTTTAAGCTGATGGAAAATTGCATAATAATACCTTTAACAAATTAGAATTCTAGTGGAATAAAAATATTAATGTACATAATCCCTCTACCATCTTTTTAAATTTATAACTTGATACTACACTTGGATAAGATGAATGTAGGCTCTTTTGCTACAATATAAGTATATAAGTATTCATATTACAAATGAGTTTTTTCCCCTCATGAATTGTATGACCTTAAAGAGGCAATGTAATTATTTTACCCTCCCCCTAAAAAATCAAACATATTCCACAGAGTACCTAAAACCAGCATTACCACTTTTGGCAATGTCTTAACTATTTAACTGATTAAAAGTTAATGTTGCTATATGGCAAAAGAACTCATTATCTAGAAGTAAATTTATATTTATGTTAAATTAAGAATTGAATTATGCCAAATAAAATAAGTCAAAGACGAATATCACATATGATTTCACTTATATATGGAATCTAAAACCATCACCAGCAAATGAACAAAAATTCATACACACAGAGAACATACTGACAGTTGCCAGACCTGAGAGGTTAGGGGGTTAGATGACAAGATGAAAGGATTAAGAAGTACAAATTGGCAGTTATAAAATAGTCACAGGGATGCAAAGTATAGCTTTATAAAGTACAGGAATATAGTCAATACTATTGTAATAACTATACACAGTGTCAGGTGGGTGCAAGACTTATCAGGGGACCATTTCATAAGTTATATAAATGTCTAACCAATTCGCTGAACACCTGAAACTAATATAATATTGAACGTCAACTGTAATTTAAAAAGTTAAAAAACAGGTGAAAAGTTAATCAAGTGTGAACAAACAATGGAGGCTTTAAAAAGAATTTTTTATGGCCAATTGATATAAATTGCTTTATAATTTTAATAGGCTGGGACTAAATGAAGATAGAAATCAGAATAAAAAGGAATTCACCTAGCATAGAAAAATCTCAGAATACATTTAAAATAATACAGTTGAGGACATCTTCATGAAATCTGTTTTGGTATGTGCATAAACTAAGCCTAATATAAAGTGTATTTCTTATGGTAGATTGCAGTAAGAATATTTTGAAAATGCATTTTATGCTTTGGAACACTTTCAGTAGAAGTAGGCTCTTCTGTGCAGATTTTGTGACATACCATTCAGGTATGTGTCTTTATAAAATCCAACTTTCCCAAAAAGAATAGCAATCTTATTCTGAACTCTGTTCCTAACACATATAATTGTGCACATAATGAGTTCTTTAGATATCTGTCAACAAGTAAGACTCACTGCTATTTGAAACTTATTAAAAAACACCAATCTAAAGGACTGGTTCTCAATAGGCACAGTGCCACTGGCATTATTAGAGATGAGAAATACACAGAAAGGATCTACACACCTAAGAGCTAGTATCCAAATGACATTTATGTTAATGTTTTAAAAATCTATTTATAATATTAAAATTTTTAAATCTCACTGTATTATATAACAAACACCAAGTAATTTTTGTAAAAATATACAATGACTTTTCCAGAAATACCACATGAAAACTGAGAAAAGATATATTTTGTCTAGAACTTTATTAAGTTTTGTTCACCATTTTGGAGTAACTTAGTAGCTTCAAATTAACAGTTGTTATTCACACTGATACGAGATGTAGGTTCAATTATCAGACTACTTCATAATGTAGGTACACTTATGCTACAATAATTTTACTAAAAACGACTTCCTTCTAATTACCCCTCTCAATATTCTATTATTATCTACTATTCTTTAGTTAGAGAATTTAATAGTTTTCTTTTAAAAAGTGGGTAAGCAAGTTCAATTACCAATGAATTTCACTTCAGGATATCAAGAGTGTACAATGACATATTTACTTTTGCATATGGGGTGCTGTGTCTGATAAATAACCACTGATTTAAGGATTTATGTACCCATGACCATCCCACTAAATCAGAAGCCCTTAATTTGGGAATAAAAGAAAACTCAGCCTATGGAATCCATGGGGTGGTTTCAGATGAACAGAGTTCCCAAATAGTACATACATACTAGAATAACTTTACACAACTAACATTGTAAAACTAGAATTTGAACTCAGGTTGTCTGACTCCAAAGCATGTGTGTGCTTTTCTGGAGTAGATGGCTGTTTTTTCTTTACTCTTCCTGTGGAATACCTACTGGATATTGTCTTCCTATAGCATAATAGCCTGTTAGATAACTTAGTGCAAAACTTGTGTCCCACAAATGGCCATTGCCCAAGCATGACATCATCTTTGAACGACTTGCTTCTCTCTTCATTTGGTCACTAGAACAGGCTTTATGGAATGCATTTCGCACAGTAACCTTACTTCTAGCTTAATCTTCTCACATTTTCTACCCTTTCATTTTTTTTTTTTTACTTTTTGTAATAAAGGAACAAATAAATGCACACTACATGTTACTTTAGGTAATACAAGAAATATATGAGTAAGACAGTCCAAGTTCTACAGAGTGAAAACAAATTTTGTTGGATTCAGAAATCACTTTGCAATCATTTTTATAATTTAAAACACCAACTAACACTTTGATAACAAGTACATAAGCTCCAGCATTTTCCAGTTTGAGAGAACTCTGGTTACCTTGCTACTTTCCAAAGAGCAATAAAAGAAGCATTAATTTGCAGATAATGAGTATTTCAGGACATGGGTAAAAAGTAGCAAGGTCAGTTAGGATGTCTTAGTGTAAGAACACAGATAATAAGAGGGAAAATAAGGAGAAACTGCAGAATCCGCAGAGATACTATCTAAGTAGAAGGTGAGAGGAAGAAATAGTGATGCAAATCACACTTAGTTGACTGTACTGATAAAGCCATCAGGAGGAAATGAGGTTAAGGTTTTTGCCAAAAGTGAAAAGGAAATGGAAAGAGGATATCTGGTTTTTCTCTAACACCATCACTACAAAACATTTAGTTAAATGTCAGCACTTTTTCTATAAAGGCCAGGTAGTATCTTAGGCTTTGCAGCCAGCTAGTCTTTGTCACAACTAGCCAATGCTACCACTGCAGATGAAAAACAGCCGAAGAACTATGTAAACAAATGCTTTAATAAATAAAACCTTATTTATAAAACAGAATTTAGGTCAAATATGGCCTATGAACTAGAACACTGACAGAAGTCCAATAGGCAGGGAGAAGGATGGATGTGAAGTACAAGAAGAAAGTCATGGCTGAAGACACAGATTTCAAAGTCACTGTTAGAAATAAAGTGACAAGATGGAGAATCTAAGAATAGTAGAGATGGAAGATACACATTTAAAGATAGAACAAATAGCAGCATTTTTTAAAAAAAGCATTAAGAGGAGATAGTCATTTCCTGAAAGGAGAAAAAGTATGTGAAATAGGAACTTATGATTCCCTTAAATATCATTCTGGCTCAATTACAAATTCGTTTTACTTGGAGAACTGCAGAACACTGCAAAATTTAAAGACCTAAATGTGTATGCAATACATTTACACTTTGACATAACAAGACAATGCAGAGCAGGGTCAAGATGGGATAAACCTTATGCTGCATGTATCTTATTGAGAAGCCCACACCCTAACAAAATGTCAGAAATCATGCACAGACTATTCACCCAAAACTCAGTAATCAAAAGGTTGAAGACAAAAATAAAGGTAAAAAATAATATCCTTAAAAATAAAAACAAATGCCAAGATGAAATGGTTACAAGATACAGATGTTTGGGAAATGCTATCATTTCAAAAATTGTGAAGTTAAATTCATTACAAGGCTTAAAAACAAAACTAGGTCCAATATCATTGTAATTGAATTCAAGCTTTTTCAGTGTTTATAGACCTAAAACAGAATGACTACCTAATTGCTTATCTTTGAGAAAAGTACAGTCTAGCAAATAAACTATTTTACTTGTATTTATAACAATGTTGGCTCATTAAAAGAAAGCAAAGCAATTAAACCCCAATCCAAAAAAAAAAAAATAAAATAAAATAACCAAAATTGCAAAACTTACAAAGTAGCAGTGTAGATAGAACACCACAATGATAAAACTGATGATTCATGTATGTAAATTAAAATGGTCTGGGTGTGAAAGAGGTAGAGAATGAGTGCCACTCAGTACTTCCAAAGAAGAGCCATTTTCTTTACACACACCAAAAAGTACAGTGCACACAGATAAGACTACCACTTACACTAGGGGAATGTAAAGGCAAAAATAACAAGGAAAGGAGGAAAGAAAGGGAGGAACGTAGTCTTCCAATAAGGTATATATTCATATAATGGATCATCAGACAGTTAACAAACATGTTCCACATGCACTGACATTTTAAAATGTCCAAGATTAAATGAGAAACAATGCTAGCAATATTACATGTCCAAATAAAAATGTTACATAACACGCACACATACATATATCTGGTGTATGCACAAAAAATTTAGACATTTAAGAAATTTGGATGGTACCTTGAAAAAGAAGAGTAGGACGGAAGACAGGAAATTTTCACCTTCTACTCTTCTGTAGTGAAAATAAAATAAGCATATATTATGTTTGGTTAAACAAAGAAAAAAAACAATTAGTATTTTGGGAAGGTGGCTAAAGCAAAGACTGTTGTCTATAAAACCACACCAATGCAAACACAAATCACATTTAAAATGTTTCTTCTTACTCAAAGTATGTTAAATGAATGGCGAATTTTTGAAAAGGGCAATCACATAACCAAAAAAGAGCCACAAAACTTTACTTGTAAAATCATAGAGTTCAGTAATATAAAGCAGAAATTAAATCTTGCAAAAGCTATAATTTCCAATGGTGAGGGTTTGGCCACGTCCTTCTGTATGATCTGTTTTGATGCAATGTTAGAGCTGGATCTTCAGAGCAAACCTCATTTTATATTTACCTAGACTACTAATCTGCAGTAATACAAACCCTAGGAATTCAATTTCAATAACAAAAACTATTTGTAGAAACTTATGAAGACAATTATTTTTTAATAATGTCTGCTTTTAAAAGTATAGAGCAGGTGCTAGTCCATTTTGTTTTCTGCCCACACTTAGAGCAGAGTAAAAAGAGTTAAGGTAGGAAAAGTAGGGACCAACTGCATGTGAAGTGCAAAACTATAAAGAATGATAAGTTCTAAATTAAAAGGGGCAAAATTAAAATGTGAAAATTGGTTCAATTGGAAAAGACATAATGTCATGATTGGGGTTTTTTGCTCATAGTTGTGGAAGAAACAGTCACAAGAATATTAAAGTCTAAAACTACTTAAGGTACTAGGTAGGCTGCCTTAATTTGTAATTTATAATAAGCTTAATACCACAAAATATTATTGCAAGATGCTACAGATTAGGACTGAAATTTTTACACCAAGTTGTGAGGAAATGATGGGTAGAGAGATGACAAACCCAGTTGCTTTAGGGATTGCTGGGTAAATGAGCTGGCTTTGACGACTGAGGATAACAACCTAAGAGTAGTGTTTCTCAAACTGCACTGTGAAAAACATACTTTCGCAAAATATATATTTTTTAATTACTAAAAAAATAATCATACTTTAACATCATGGCAATATCAAATTGCTGTATAAGCTTCTAGACACAATTTCCATACTAGTCCACAGAGACACTGGATAGCAATGACCTAGTTTTGTTTTTTAATGTCAATCTGACCTAAAATCAAGATTTTAGTAAGAAATTTCAGTTTTCTTCCCCTGTGAAATAATGAAGACAACCAATAACAATTAAGAAATTAAAAAGTAGCATAGACTTGTCATTAATGTTTTAATTTTGAAACGTGAAACACTGCATTACCACACTGCCTTAAAATTAAAATTACTTTTAAATGTAAACTTTAGCATTTAAGAAACTCAACTCTTATCAGTCTGAAAATTTAGCCATTTATCTTAGAAGGTAATAGGACACAGACACCTAAAATTGAATATGAAAGTATATACTTAACCTACATGCCTATAAAATCCTATACCACTGTCTCTAGGTTCTCAAAACTTCCCCAAATGATTAATTTAGTATACTGCTAACAGAGTGAACCTAGGGGAATTCTCCATCTATTATGTTTCATTACCAAAGAAGTAAAATAAATGTTTGTATGCCTATACACTGACTAAGTAAGTCTGGTACATTTTCTATAGCCTATCAGATAAAGAGTCTACACTATTGAGAGAGTATAATGTGATTTACAGGATTTCTGGAACCAAATTTCTAAGACTCAAATCCACACTTTGCAATTTACAAACTGTTAAGTGTTTAAATCCTTACTTCTTATATCTTCATCTGTAAAAAGAGAGTAACAGCACCTACATCAAAGGGTTATTGTGTAGGTTAAAGTGCATGTAAAGTGCTTAGATACTGCCTGGCAGATAAGTACCTATGTAAGTATTGTAATTATTTAATTCTTACATAGTACGCCTCAAATCCTCCTGTAGAATTGGGATTAACAATTAAATTGGTTAAATGTAATATCACACAACCCTACAATGAATTACTATTCATCTGTCAAAGATTATTTTAATTCTCTATTATGAAAACATATTTACAACATCCTATTGGACAGGGCAAGAAAAAAATCATGTAGTATAATCTTATATTTAAAAGTCAATGAAATTATGAAAAGTAGCAAGTCACTGAAATACTTAAGTGGCGTTTGCCAGAAGTGACTCAGATTTATCATTCTTCCCCACCAAATGGGAAAAAGACTTAAATTAGGGTTTTAAAGTTTAGAACTGTGTACATTCAATACATTATTCTTCCTCCTCTCTTGAAAGCTGATGCTTCTTAAAATGGACTGCATCTTAGAATTAAGGAAATAGAGACTTCGCTTCTAATATACTAATTCTAATCCTACCCACTGACAACAGACCACTACCACCGCCACTTTTAAGTTCTTGAAGTGCTCACAACTACACGTATCGACAAATAAATCACCTTAACCAATTACCCAAGATTAAACAGCAGATATTAGCTAAATTGAGATAATAAACACAAAAGAGTATTTCTAGAATATTGAACAAGAGGTGTTTGTGGTACCTTTTAAGCTGTTTTAAAGTTCTTAAATAAAATCACTATTAATTTCATGTTTATTTTTTATAGGATTTGTCAAGCTTTTCCATTTTAAAATGATTTCATTCATAATCATCATTTAAAGACAAATTTTCCTCTCAACTAATGATTTTCAGTCTACCTATTAATTCGGCTTATTCTTTCGTCTCTGATAGCCATATTTCATTTCATGGTATCTGAAATACATAATTATATATTATAGGCAGAAATGTTTTCAAACTTGCTTTCAAATTATGCCTACAAAGATCAAATTTTCAAGTTTACATGAAACCATACTACACCATTTACCAATATAAATAAGTCTTCATACCTATTTATTCCATTCCATTTAGACAGCAACATTAACAAAATTCAATCATAATGCCCCCACTATCTGTACTCTTTTCCTAAGCTATCATTTTGACACTTAGAAAAGATTATCTCAATTCAGCAACCAAATTTTACAACTACTATTCCTACCAATCAAATGGTGATGCACCAAGATCACAATTCTCCTAGGTTATTATGCTGTTCACGTCGAAGATACTACAAGAGAAGACACAACAGAGACTGCCTTGCAATAAAAAATAAAAATCCCTTCTATAGACATGGAGAAATAAAAGGACAAATCTAGTTGTCTAAAAGACAATTCACTGTACACATTTTATTTACAGTTTTGTACACTGTCTTAATATGAATGGGACCGCTTTTCTACTTGAGCCATTTTTTAACCAAAGCAAAATAACCTAAGTAATACAAAGTGTTAAAATACAGCATAAAGATACAAAAACAGACATACTAATGCTAATTAGGAATGTAATTATGATGTTACATTTTTATAATCCACAATTATGTTTAGGAAATCACACAAACATAGATCACTGATTTGAATGAAATGCATAAATTTGTAGCAAAGCCTTGTAGTTACAAAAAAACAAAAAATTGCCAAAGAATGCACAAAATTAATGTTTATTCCACCTTTGTGTCATATTCCTGGATCCTTCACCAATGTTACATGAGGAAAAAAACAAAAGCAAAACAAATGAAAAACTGAAATCAGAATCACTAATGTTATCAAGTAGGGAAACAAATAAATTAAAATCTAGCAGCCATCAGCAAGAGTACAGCAAAGATAATGCTGTAAAAAGAAACAAAGAAAATTGCTAGAAAACTGTATGCATCATACTCTTTCAAACCAGCAAAATATGCTTCCACATACAATGGAACATAAACAAAATTATTTTCCTGTAAGGTATAGAAATGCAAGTTCTTTTTTAATATTGTGGATGGGTAAAATGTGTTTGTAAATGGTAATTCTATTAAGCTATTACAGAGTGGGCGAGGAACATATTTATGGATTCTGGGGATGATGTGTACTGTAATTCTTTGATTGGGAAAATGGACACTCTAGCCAAAATTAAAAAAAAAAAAATGAACACAGAAGTACAAGACAAAGGCGAATGAGACTTCTCTTATATCTTAGCAACATTTAGATGGAAATCAAATTTAAATGCAGTCCACTCTGCTTTTGAAGAGGCTTTGGTTCAGCTCCCAAATCTCGATTGCTTGACGCAGTCTCCTATGAGAATACTCAGAAGGTGTCTTCTTAAACAACAAACCTATTTTTAGTGGTGGAGCCGCTCTTAGTAGCTGTGTCTGCATGGGACTGATAACCAATCACTATCTTTGGAGGAAGTCCTAACCTTTCCTTATATACCCTCCTAGAAGAAGAAGAAAAAGAAAAGTCACCATTAATTTTTATTCACACACACACAACACACAATTCAGTATTATTCTTTGTATTTAGAAAATATCTAGAGAGTGAGGTTAAGAAATTGCAAACCCTTTTCCTCTTAGCAAAATTTACTCTTCATTTTCACAGCAATCTTGGTTAATGACTCAACCAATATTTGAGTCTATTATGTATCAGATACTGTAATAATTATTAATAATAAATATTAATAATAAATAATTAACAAATCAATAATAAGCAAAATAGGGAGTCCTTGGGCTCAATGTTTATAGTATTTCTATTGCTTACAAATAATTGCAAATACATATGGTAATGCTATTAACACATATATAATTAAAATCAAAATCAAAATCAATTCCATGCAAATGTCTATTTTAATTCTGATCTAAAATGCTACAATTACCTTACATATAAAACCTAGTAAATACTGCATGTATGTTACTGCACAATTACTCTTATACCTCCTACTGACAAGATGCAGACATGAAAATTAAAAATTTTGAAGGCAATTTATAGTATTTTCAGGTAATAACTCTACAATCAAACTTTCAAATAAGATGTGCCTCAATTTTAGAAACAAAATGTGGTAAGTGCCAAAGAATGTAGGTATAAGGGCTGTGATATTTTATAACGAGGAGCTAATCTCAACTGTGAAATTAGAGAAATTTCCCCTTTAAGAGTCATGAAGTCACAAGTATGCAAGGATTATTAAGCATATCTGAAATCTGAAGAACCGAAATCTCTGTGGCTACAGCTAGTAAGAAAAGTGGATAAAACTGACAAGGTAAAATTAGGGACAGATAACAGAGTATTGCAGGTCAAGTTGGGAATCTAGTTCTTTATTCTAAGAAAAAATAGTAAAATGTCAAATGTAAGCACCAAAATTAAATAAAAATGAAAGGATAGACATTTTCATGGAGCTAAATTCTTCAATATGACATAAGATAGTTTTATTCCCACTTCATCTTCCAGAAGATATCACTACATTCCTTCGATTAGGGCATCTAAAATCAATGTTATGGTAACTAAAATTATCACCATTATCAGATTTACATTATGATACAATGTATTCCCTTCAATTACACTTAATCATTAAAAATGCCAGAGATCAAAAGCACTGATGCACATGTAACTTGGATGGGTAAAAGACAAAAACTGTCCTTGAAAAACTAAAGTCAAATGTTTTATAAAAATTTCAAAAACTTTTAACAATGACACAAAGACAAAATTTCCTGAGGAAAGAAATTCATATTTAATTTCTTTAACTTGTTTTCAAATAAATATGAAATTCTCATAATTAATATATGTTGATGTTGACAGACAGATTGAGAATATGAATAATCAACTGTGTTCTCCTACAGAAACCAGAAGAATGAATCATGGAAAAGCCTTATACCTTTTAATTCAGAAAGGATTCATAAGAGAATTCACAATCACAAAGGGGCAAACCAAACATTTTATGATCTATGAACAGTGCTTAATTCTAACACAAAATCTTAAGTTGATTTTTACTAATGTAAATGTAAAAAAGAAAATTCTACTTAACATTGATGCTAAAAAAAAGGACAGGCAATGTTTGTAAACAGTAATATTACAAAAAAAGTTTAAAATTTACACTTGTGCATTTGAAATATGAACCAAACCAAGATAGTGTCACTTAAATTTCAATAAAAACTTGATGTACAGTGTATACACGTGCATAATACATAAAATATACACAAAAAATTGCTGATTATAAGTATTAATCACTAACATTACATTTTTAAAGTAGAAAAAGACTTATATTCTCATTTGATAAATTAATAAAATGCTACATGCCATAATAGATAAAATTGTTTATGAAAATACAAGAAAAATAATGATCTACAAATTCAAGTATTTCTAAAGTTCTAAATAAAAAATATTTCTGCTTTTAGTTATCTTAATATTTTAAAAGAAACACACAAACAGCAAAACTTACCCTATATGTGTAACAGCTTCTCTGTTTTCACATTCAGTAGTCCATATTGCTATCTTATCCCCTTTAGCTCTAACATTAACAACAGCTCCACATACATCATCACTGTAGTCATCAAAAGATTCTCCAATAAGGCACAGCAGCTTAAAAACAAAACCCAATTCCAAATTACATCCAATAGATTATAAACAGCTTACTCAACTACAAATGGCTCATATATTTGTATACATACACAAAACTGAAAAACAGTTTTTAAATTCAAGAGTAGACTTTCTGAATGTATACATTATAATTACGTATAAAGTTCTCTCTCTTGACTTTCAAAAACTCCATTTGTTCCTTTGTTTCTTTTATCAAGAACATTTACAGTTGTTTTAACTTTCTCAGTAAATTGTGCATTTGATGCCAGGACACATATAAAAAGTGAGTTATTTTATTAATATTCATTTGTTATGCTGCTGCTTAGATTAACTGCCTCTTGTACTTGCTGCTTTTCATGAACACTTTTCTCATGTTTTTTTTAAATTGCGGTAAATATACATAAAATTTAACATTTTAACCATTGTTAAATGTATAGTTCAGTGGATAAAGTATATTCACACAACACTGTGTAACCATTACCACCATCCATCTCTAGAACTTTTGTTCTAGAAAAACTGAAATGATTTAATGTATTTATTGATATTTATTGATAATCTCTCCCAAAAGCAAAACTGTCTCTTAAAAAAAATCACAAATATTAATTGCTTAACTTATTAAGTGCTTACTATAACCCAGGCACTATGCCAAGTGCTAGAAATACAAAAGAGACTTCACTGATCTAAAAAGTTTAGTATACAAAGCAATACTTTAAGAGGACTATAAAAACTTACATTATATAAAATGTAAGGTTCTGTAATTTTTAAGTTAACGAAATGACTAGAATGAGATTGCTATAGAAGGTGAGTCAATTTGTAACGTGGTAGGGGGTTCTGCTGTACTAGTTTGTAAAATACACAGGATTCACATGATAGAACAAAATTAATTGCTGCCTTCGATTTTCTAGAGTGGGCACCCTCATCTCCTCTTTAAGTGACCAACATAAAACATAATGTAAACCAAGTTTTAGTATTCCAAAACTGTTTGATGACCAACATAAAACATAATGTAAACCAAGTTTTAGTATTCCAAAACTGTTTGATGACCAACATAAAACATAATGTAAACCAAATTTTAGTATTCCAAAACTGTTTGAAAATTTTAAAACCTTACTGTCTCTAGCCAAAAGCGATCGAGATCACTTCGTCTCTGCTGTTTGTTCAATGTAATTAGCCATCGTCCTCCTCGTTTGTTTTTCTCATCTTCCCACATAGGCTCAATACCATCCTACAAGGTGGGAAGACAACAATATTAGACAATGCTATTACTTTAATAGCAAGTGACATCCTGTCAATTTTTGACTTCATTCTTAGTAAGACTATTATTGATGTAGTGGGGAAAAAACCATACAGGACTTAAAGCCGGAGGCATGGGACTGCAGAATTAGAGTCCTGACTTAAGCACTTATTAGGTATCAATCCTTGCATTTCATTTAAGTTGGAAATTCTTGAACATTCTGAGAAATGTAACTTTGAGAAGCCTCATACACTTCTATATATAGAAAACATGCAAAATGCTTATGCAATTTCAGCAAATGAATGAATGCCCCACTACTCTCTATTGCCTGATAAAACCCATTTATAAATATCTCAAGGACCCAAAAACCCATGTTAAGATTCCCTGACAAAGCTACTTAAATATACAGACATTGAATTGAAATCATAGTATGTCCCCATAAAGTAAAACTTTCACTTTATTTATACTATAATAGCAGAAAATATATTTATGCTAAAGCCTAGTAAAGGTAATTTAATGTTCTCCAAGTAGAGCACTGACTATTTGTGGCAAAATTTCTTAGTGAATATCTGAATAGTCCAGTTTTATAATAAATAATGAAATCTCCAATTAAGCATACCTTAAAAAGTGAGTAGTCACAGCCAGGCATTAAATTACTAGACAATTGGATATGGTTGTACAGACTAGGCAAAAGAAAAAGACAATTATAAACAAAAAATATGTAATGCAGAGTTTAGGAGCTTACATATATATTTAGAAAATATGATCAAAATAAAAAGATACAAGTTAATGTTTACTTGTTTTTCTATGAAGTCAATTTCTGAAATGGACCAAACAGGTCTTAATAACATCTAATGATTTTTAAGAAAGTATTTTTAATAATTTATTTTGACAAAAATACATTTTGACATCTTTGTTAACTCAATGCATTCTTAGGTATACATAAGTAATTGAGAATAGAGATATGAGGTAGCTTTAAGTAGATGAAAAAATTTATGAGGCTAATGAGCAGTTTTAAATACACAAAAAGACAAATCAAGAGAAAGCAAGATGACTTTTTGACCATTAGCATTGTATGGCTAAAATAACCCAACATTATTATTCCTGAAGGTAACCAAGAGTAGAAAAGCAATAGTTCCCCAACTCCAGATTATTACTAGTCAGCAAAGTAATCACTTGGAGAACTTTAAAATTGTTATAAAATTGACAAGAGTAAAAATGTTTTACTTGTTACCAATATAAATGCAAATACCATGATTTTAGCTATGACTACAGGCCATGGATGATGCTATTTATCTTTAGTCAGATTCTCTTGGTGTTTTTTTTTTCACCGTCTAAAAATAGTTTGAGCACAGTTTTAAGAAAGAATCTGGCATCCTTTGGATCACATCCCACAAGAAAACATACAAATCCAATTTGGGTGAGACAGCATATGACCAAATAAGGTTTGTTAGCCACTGTCTCATGGTCACTCTTTCCAAACATTATCATTGACAGCTTCCACTAGACAACAAGAATCCTGGATACTAATAGTAACTACAGAATTAACTCCACCATTTTTATAAAATTAATGGATCGTGTAGAAGTGATCTTCTTAAATGATATTCAAGGTAGAAAAGGTCTTTCTTGTTCATGTTGCTCTAAGATCTCTTAGTAATAAAATTTATAATGAGAATTTGTAACGGCACAATTTAAACAGAATCCTAACAATACAGACTGGATGAATCTGAAAGGACTCAATGGTTGCTTATCACTAAATTTGCCAGGAAAAAAATTAAGTGACTTAGATAATTAGAGAAAGCGGAAGGATTCCTTGATATCTCTAAGTTATGGTATTAAAATCTACTATGAAATGAATTGTTTACAAATAACTAAAGTATGTTCTAATTAGAAACAATTATGTAAACTGGTGAAAGCCAAACAAACTAAATAAATGAAAATCTGATTCAGTGGAAGAAATGACGAGACACTTGCTCCTCCCTCCTCCACAGACTAGAGACTTTTTCTGTTTTAGTGGACTCTTGAATAAATTATAGAAAAAAAAAAACCATCATGTTTTGAGGAAGGATGAAACAGAATAACCCCAGTCAACTACGCAACTAGACCGATGAAATACTGAGGGCTTAAAAGTAATTCTATTAAATAAGGAAGAAAAAAAAAAAGTCAATGCTTTCAATTAAAAGTAACCAAAGTGACTAGCTCACAATTTGTAGTTTTCTCTCATTATTCTATATTTTTTTCCCAGTGATTCAAATGCATAATAAATGCTTATTATGGGAGAAACATTAGAAATATACAGAATTCTGCCCCAAAGGAAGTATACATGAATTGTCTGAATTTGTTCTTTTGTGTGGGCAGAACACATTCCAGGAGTTACATTAAAACATAAGAGCATCAATTTCATATATATATAAAATCAATTATATATATCAAATACATATGTCAAAATGATCCAAAAATATGCTAGATACACATATTATAGAATATTTTAAATAATCACTAGGGAATTTACAGCTCTTCATTATCTTAATGTTTCAAAGTTCCTCCCTACATGTATATTCAAGTATACATACTAAATTAACTTAGTTCTTAGAGAATCAATATTGCAAATCCTGAAAAAGACTTTACAACTTTATATTTTATTTTGAAGTCATGCAAAGGCTCATTCATGACTCCCAATCTTAACTTTTTGCTAAATCTGAAACAAAATCTCAAAAACATTTTTCAACTATTCTTGAAGTTGATCACCAAGTATAATGAAATTAATAGATGATCATCACAGAAACTGTCATTCTTTGACAAACCCAAAATATTGAACACTTCAGCCTTTGAAATCTCAAAATAACTATAAAAAGAAATTCCAGAGGTTACACTGAAAAAAATCTGCAAAAATGAGGACCTAACAAAGCTCTGGAATACCCAAGTATGAGGCAAATGTATCTAGGCAACCAAGAAAGGAGACAAGTTCCAACAAGTTGTCAAAAGCTCTACGGGCAATAAAGGATTCTCAAGCCAAAGATACCTCAGGACAAGAAATAAAGAACATGCAGGGCTAAAAGATGACAAGACTGAAGGTTTCTAAAACTTGATGAGGAATAATCACCAATTCAAACAGTTGTGAGGCGATGAACAGACAAAAAGGTAATTCTATTGATGTTTATTAATTTTTCATCTTTACCTTCATTTTGTAAATGTGACTTAAAGTGAAAAATTATACACTAATAAAACAACATCCTAAAAGGGTTACTTACGCCCAAAAGTCTTCAACAGTATCAAACTTAGAGATCAGCCGAAGGTTTGCTTGCCAAGTTTTGCTTTTATCATTTTTAAAAAACCAGAGTGCCCATCTAAAAACAAAAAGTCAATGTCAAAAAATGGCAATTTTACATCCAAGTTCATTGCAACATTACAACAGCCAAAAAAGGAAAACAACACAAGTGTCCACTGACACATGAATAAACAAAATGTGGTAAAAACAATGTAACATTAATCAGTCTTAAAAAGAAAATTCTGACACTTGCTACAACATGGATGAACCTTAAAGACATTTTGTCAATATTCTATGATTCCACTTGTATGAGGTACCTAGAGTTGTCAAATTCAAAGAGACAGAAAGTAGAATGATGGTTGCCAAGGGCTAGAGGGAAGAGTAGGGAGCTGTTTAATGGGCAGAGTGTTAATTCTGTAAGCTGAAAAGAGATGCAGAGAGACTGGTGGCTGCACAACAATGTGGATGCACTTAAAGGTACTGAACTGTACACTCAAAAAATGGTTAAGATAGTAAATTTTATGTTAATTGTATTTCACCAAAAATAAAAATAAGCAATTTTTACATGGTAGTTATTATAACTGCAAATAATGAGTAGCTTTCTTTCATTTAAAAGGTATGTATTTTGTACCTAATACATAACAGATTCTTTGCTATACAGAGAGACCCACTGAGGTTCATCCCTCATGGATATTGACAGATATTTAGTAGAGGAATAATTATTGTGTGCTAAGTTTTATGATAATCAAGCACAGTTACTTAACAGGGCAAAAGCACTTAAGCTGAAAACAATGTAGAAACAGGAAAGCTGAGTTTTCAGAGAAACAAAAGGGTATAAATCAAGAGGAAGAAATGGGAGTACTAGAAAGTGGGAAATTATTAAATGTGATTCTGTTTACTCAAACACACAAATGAGAAAATAACAAAATAAAGGGATTTATTAATGCTACCAGAGATATGTTCTGCAATACTGTATACCAGCTTCTATATATCTGTACATACTTGTCAGAAGAAAAAAAGTTTTACTCTAATACCCTGAAAATAAACTCATGTCACCTCAAAGTTACACTTAAATGTTATTATCCCAAGATGATTCATCTTTGGTAGAATTATATTTTTTGAATTACTATACCAGGTAACTCAAAGGAAAATTTCACTTTCTCATTGATAAAAATGTTGTCCAAAGACAGGATTTCCAAATGGATGTATTTCATTAACTCTATAACTAGCATATAAAATGAGATACACTTTATCATCTACTTGATAATTTGTATTTGCCAACTCACTATCAAAGAAAGCAAACAAACAGACCAGAAAATCTATTAAACACACACACACAAGCTCACATAGTATACAGATTTCTAAAATTATTTCTTTCTTCCAAAATAAAAAATAGAACTACCATATGAGCCAGCAATTCTACTTCTGGGTATTTATCCAAAGAAAATAAAAACACTAAAAAAAGATGCCTGAACCCCCATATTCACTGCAGCATTATTTTTACAACAGCCAAGATATAAAAACATCCTAAATGTCTATTGATGGATGAATGGATAAAGAAAATGTGGTGTGTTTGTGCACATACACACAGGAATATTATTCAGTTATAAAAAAGAAAAAAATCTTGCCATCTGCAACAACATGTATGGACATAAGGGAACTCTCAGTAAATAAGTCAGAGAAAGAGAAATATTGTACAATCTCACACGTAGAATCTTAAAAAGAGAGGGAGGGAGGGAGCTCATAGAGAGAACAGATTGGTTGTTGCCTGGTGCAAGGTGTCGGGGGAATGGTGGAAGGTACAAACTTCTAGTTATAAAATAAACAAACCATAGGGATGTAATATACAGCATGGTGACTATAGGTAATAATGCTGTATTGTATATTTGAAAGTTGCTAAGAACAGATCTCAAAGTTCTCATCACACACAAAAAATGTGTAACTATGTTTTGTGAGGGATGCTAGTTAGACATATCGTTGTGATCATTTCAAAATATATACAAAACATCAAATCATGTTATATACCTAAAATTAATATGCTGTTATGTGTCAATTATACCTCAATTTAAAAAATAAAATAATAAAACTGTCTTTTTCTTTACTGCATTCAGCCAATAAACATATAAAGATTTATCCTAAGAAAATAATTGGATGACCAGGCAAAAGTGTTTGTGTAAGAATGTACTTAATTTTGGAGCCTGCTGGTTAAAATGTGAGTTTTCAGGAGAAAATCAGAATGTTGGAAAGCCTATGTATGCCACTGTGACCTTGACATCTTATTAAAATGTAAAGATATTTTTGATGAGTTTAACATATTAATAAATGTTAGTTTTAATACTGTATAATAAAAATTATCAATATCTGAAAGATCTGCATAACTCACTGAACCAATACTTTCCAAATAACCAGTGTGTTGCAAAATTCTGTATCTGTAAAAAGTTTATTTCCCTTGGAAGATAGACCAATAGATTTCAATTTAACAATGCAGGACAAGTTCTTGAATATGGTTTCAGATTCCACATGGCAACTAACCTATAAGAAACCTAGTATCAAAGGAGACTACCCATAATTATTTTAAAAGACTATTCAAAACTTCTCCCTTTTCCAACTGCATACCTGTGTGAAGTCATATTTGTGTATGCTTCCCCTGGAACAACTAATCTCTCAAGTCTGAATACAGAAGAGCTATGAAAATCTAGTTAATTTCTAAGTCAGGCACTTGAAGAGATTTACAGAAATGAAAAATCTATTCTTCCTACTATGTTTTATTTTGAGTATTTTTTCATAAAAATATTTAACATGTAATGGATTTTTAAATGAATATATAATTTTACATTTTTCAGATTTATTTTCTAATATAGTAAATGGAAATAGATAAAAATCTATAAAATCAAAGCTCTGTAGAGCCCTCAAAAATTTTTAAGAGTATGAAGAAGTCGTAAGACCAAAAAGTTTGAGTACTGATGATTTAAATAAAATATAATGCATACACATGCAAGACTATGCGGCCATTAGGATAACTGATATGAAACTCAGAAGCCATGAAAGAAAGGTGATATTTGACTACATGAAAATAAAAAACCTCTAAAAGTTATAACTCCATAGACAATGTTAAAAAGCAAATGATTCCAATCACTCATTTCCAACCCAACCCCCTCTTGGATGGGTTAGCATCCTTAATATACAATACTTGAAAAGATAATCCCAAGGGAAAAAAGTCGATAAAAGAACTAAACATAATGTCCACAGCCTGTTTAAAACCACAAATAAAAATATAAATGCTCAATATGCAATTGTTTTGAAACTTCAATGAAAAGAAATGCACATTTAAAACAATAATACATAGTTTTCTCAAATGAGACTAGGACCAAACTGATTGGCAATAATAATAAAGATTGATGGTTGACAAGGATTTAAAACCAGGAACTCTCCTAATGGTTAAAAACTCCAAGCTGGTAAAAGAGGATCATTTGGCAGTATCTACAAAGGTTGTAAAGGGTAGTCTTTAACATAGGAAATCTAAAATTTTACCTTATAAACATGTTCACAGAAATGGACAAAAACCTTTAAGGATGTACAGGTTTGTAAATAGAAAAAAACCTGCATTCCCATTAATGTAAGCCTGATAAAATATACGACAGTAGTTTAAAATGAGCTAAATCTGCACTGTCAAACAAAGAAGTCAATAGCTTGGCTAGCCACCTGTATAAAAAAAAGTATAGATATATGCACATTGATAAGTTTTAGAACATAAACCAAATTTAACACTGACTACTTCAGGAAGCAAAGTAAAATGAAGAAGAGGGTATCTGAGAAAAGCAGAGAATTTCTACCTTATACACTTATACTCTGTTGATTTAATCATTCTTATAATTATTAGGTTATTACTTAAGATAGCGAAATAAATTCTGCAATATTTGTGAAAAATGGGGAAACTAAATCTGAACCATTAAGCATCTTAGAATATCTTAGAATACTTTTCCAAATGGTATTTATGATTTTACACAAGAAGTAAAATTTACAGAGAAACTGAAATCCTCAGAGACTTCATTTTAACATTTAATCAGTTTGTTTTCCAATGAGGACACTTTTCAGAAATCTCAAGATTTCATTCAAGTTGTAAGGGGTATCTCTTGATTATTTCTTCCCACAATAGCAGCAACACTAAGACCTGTTTTCACAGACAGCTAGAAGGCATACAAAGACAGTTTTTAAAGATACCACTATAAAGATGAATAAAATACTTTAAGGATTTTGGTGTTATTGTTAGGTTGAACTATATGAAATTCCCACTAAACAATTGCTCCATTTAATACCTTTGGCACAACGCTTTCCTGAGGAAGATTTTACCCTAGATGGACTATCTGACCTTTATTATCTTACTCACTAGCTGACAATCCCCATTGTCTAAAGAATTAATATTTTCCTCACTGATGGACATGCTAAAACCATGGGTCTCCTATGAAAAAAATGACATAAAACATGTTTGGACTATTATATCAGTAGCTCTACCATGGTATGAAGGATAAAAATATTCAGGCCGTAACGGGAAAATATGTTTCTTAGATAAATGATGAAACCTTTAAAGTAAATAAAGGGTGGAGGTGTAGATAATGAAAGAAACTGAAATAACTATATTCAGAAGTCAATTCCAATTTTCTTTCTTCCAGATTCTAACAATGTTTATTTGTTGCCATTCACACTATCAATTCTCAGTGAATTCATATGTATTTTCATTATATAAACAAAAAAAGGCAATTAAGTAGAAACACAAACATACTGGGAATGGATATGGTAGAGTTGGAAAAACCATAGAATGAACAACCACTCAGCTACTACACTATAACTGAAAACTTAGCTCATCCTAGCCTCTCCTACCTTGTCTTAAATAAAAACCAACCTCCAGATTCCAAATCCCCCAGCCCTCTATTTTCCCCTTCATAGCCCAACTTCAAGTTGCCTATTCTTGCTCTCTATACCCTTTTGTATACTTTCTATTCACGCTCCACGCTACTCCAATCTTTTCCCATCATCTACACTAGACGTTCTCTTGTGCATTAGCAAGGTTTAAAAAAAAAATCATCCACTCCAATGAATATTTGACCTTTCTGTGACACATAAAATGTGTATACAGTTTATATGTATATACCCTTCATGGGCATTCTCCCTCCAAAAAAAATAATCCCCTAAATGCTGATATCCCAAGCCTCTGTCTTTAGTCAAGTTCACTTAAGAGAACTCATTTACTACTATGGTTTCAATTACCACCACCGATTACTGTTGAATTTCAAACCAATCTCTCAACCAGTTCTTTCTGAGCTCAAGATTCACACATAAAAATGCTTGTTAGACATGGGTCATCCAAGGGAAAATGAAATCCTCAACCTGACATACCTAAAACTAGTCTCATCTAACCTTTCTTTCCAAATCTGTCCTATTCACCATTTACCTTGTTGCCTAAGTCAGAAAACCCATGTGTCAGAAAGCTTACCTGTTCTGTAAAGGATGTTTAATATAGTGTTCTGGGTTAGCAACCTCCTGATTAGATTCTGTTTTATCTTCTTCTGTAGGCGGGGGATTAGGAGTGGGGGTGGTTTCCTAGTGGAAAATAATAAAACATTTAAAATTTCTTAACATATCTATGACAGCAATACTCTAAATAAACTTGAACAAAAGAGCCAATATATCTTTCTTGAGGAAAAGAAATTACAGAACCATTCATATAATACAACAGGACTACCCAACCATGGACCAGTATCAGTCCATAGCCTGTTAGGAAGAGGGCCACACAGCAGGAGGTGAGCAGCAGGTAAGAGGGAAGCTTCATCTGTATTTGCAGCGGCTCTCTAGAGCTAACATCACTACCTTAGCTCCACATCAGGTCATCAGGCATTAGATTCTCATAGGAGCACTGGTCCCTGGTGCAAAAAGAATGGTGACTACTGCAAGAGACTACAGGCCAACCTTTAAGAAAAGCTCCAAACCCTCCATTCTAGCATATATTCATTAAAAGCAAAGGGTTTCTCAAATTTAAAAACATAATACTACTACTATATGTAGTTATCTTCCACTTACACATTTTAATATTGGAAAGACTATCAGATATAGTTGAGAAAATCATCTATATTAACATAACTGTTATATTAAAGTATTGTATATGAAAGTGGGGATGGAGGAAGAATAAAACTAAAGTTTGAGAAGTGTAATAACTATGGTACAATAACCAAGTTTTATAAAGTGATCAAGCCAATATCACACATTAAGGTCCTTGCCTTTATTCCATACTGATATGATGACATACAGTAACTCAGAAGTTCAGCAACTTGTCATTTCTAATTTGGTCCCATGCAAAAAAACTGGACACTGGCTTGACTTTAAGTCTTCTTCTAGGCTAGATAATAATTAATACCATCATCTAATGCCAGAAAATAAAGGTGCCTGGTAAAATAGGTGTTCTCCACATTACTCCATGTAGCTCTTCATCCTATTATTAATTGGTGTCAACAAAATAGAGAGCCAAGGAAAGTTACCCGAAGCTGAACCAAAGCTGATACAAAAGGGGATAGGGGGGCCTGTAACAGAGTATGGGTATCAGATTTAAATTGAACCAGCAAAACAATAGATATATGTTCACAATAATAAGATTATGTAAATCAAAGATGTATAAACTAAAAGATCACAGAACAGATAGGTGTTTAGTACCTATTTTACAAAATACATTTTTCTTATCAACATGCTATGTCCAATAACTACTTTCTACGAGTCCATGAAGTCACTCAAAAAAAGGGCTACATTTTGATTCTGTTCACAGGTATAATGCTTCACACTGCTATACCCAATAGGAACTTACTGACTTGATAACTTAACTGAATAAATTTAAAGGTTGACACAGAGTAGATAAGGCCTTAAAATTTATAGAGTAATTAATGCCTTAAAATATCCAACTGTTTTTACTAGTATTTTCTCATTACAGCCAATTTAAGTCTTCAGATAATAACTGTCAAATGCCATTCCTTACTCTAGTAGCTCAACATTAATGATGGTTTCCAGACAGTCTCAAAGAATAAAGAGACAACAGTTAGGGGCTGACAGGCAGGTGGGTATTGGGGGACAGTGTAAAAGTGAACTGCAGAGGAGTGAGCTTCAAAAATCTATGTAAAAACCCCCTCACAGGTCTTTGGCTGATTCTGGTGGCCTAGCAGAGAACAGCTGAGCCAAGACTTCCGAGGCTGGACACCATTAGGGAAACCACATCTACACCTGGCCAGAGTGAGTGGGTGAAAATCCTCAATTTTCAGATGAAATTCTAGGAATTCATGCCCTCGGAAATCAGGTGAACTATATCTGCCTATCAAATCCTAAAATCAATCCTTGACAGGATCGAGGTAATCAACCTATAGCCTGCCTCCAAGAAACAAACTCTATGCTCTTCAGAGGATAACATAATTCTGAGCCTCCATAAATATTATTTATAATACCTAGCAAACAATCAAACATTACTAGACATGCAAAACATTCATTTAAAGTAACTAATAACCAAGAAATTAAATTGTCCATAGAAAGACACTCTGACATGATCCAGATAATGGAATTGGCAAAGCCTAAATAAGAAGTACAGTAAAAGAAAAGGTGGAGAAAAGGGATGGGAATAAATAAAAGTATTTGAAAAGAAACTTAAAATCTATTTTTAAAATTAATCAAATAGACATTAAGGAACTGTCAACTATAATGTCCGAAATTAAGAGCTCACTGAGTAAGACTGAACTCAGCAGGATGTAGGACTGGTGACCCAAAGACGGGCCAATAGAAAACATTTACACACACAGAGAGAGGGGAGAAAAAGAGATGGTAAGAAACAGATGGAAGATAGTCAAAAAGTTCAAGGACAAGGAGAGAGAACAGGACAAGCAGTACAAAAAGAGATAACCAAATTTTACCAAATTGCATCAGAAATTCAAGTTACAGTTTAAAAAAATTCAAGAAACTCCTAGTATAAATACAAACACCACCTGCACACATCACAAACTACTGAAAATTAAAGATAATATAACTATAATTTCACATTTACTTAAATCTTTTACCTCAGCAGCATATAAAAAATAATGAATTAGAGCAATTACAAGTTTCATGGAGTCCAAAATGTCACCCTCTATTTCATTTAGTATTTTCCCTTCTTTTCTGTTATTTGACTTTTCACCAGTAGGAGAATGATAAAAGACTTAGATGGTACCAAAAGTCTCTGAACACACAGGAACTAAAAGCAGGTAATAATCTCAAGGGAAAAATATATATTCAGTTTCTAGAATTAAAGTTTTCTTTTGAATGGAAAGTCCTACTTTAACTCATATTTTAAGTAAAAATATATAATTTTGAGTTTTTCCTATAACTAAAAAAAGAAAACTCATATTTAAATAAATGTGTGCTGTATAAATCGATAAGCATACTAATTTAAATTCCTTCATTTTTAGTATTTTATATAAACATGCTACATTTTAAGACAAATGTTCTAAGACACTTGGAAAGAAGTTTATTAACCACAGACAATCAATCATCTTCTCAGTATTTGAAATCTTTTTTAATGTAAGCATAGTACTGATGTTTCTCTTTTAGCCTTTTAAGTTGCTATCTATAATTTAATGGTCCCGTGTTCAAATTTTTAAACTTATATGAATTCCTCAAACCCTCTAAATATGTTTTAATTGTTTCCAAACTAGGATAAAAAATATTCAGATACTCTATGAAAATACTTATTCACATGGCACAGACCAAATCTAGTAATATTCAGAAATTACTTCATAATGGAAATTACTTATGAAAATATTAACATTTTAAAAAAGATAAAAGAGCATATTTTCCCAGTACAAATTTCCCATTTAGGTCATATTTTGCTATGACTAGATCTACTGATTTCAACAATCCATTTTTAATCAGCAGAGATTTAAACCAATAAGCTTACTATCAACCATTCATCTTTTAAATTTCCTGATTTCATAATTATGTTGTAAATTATTGCAAAGAAAAAAAATTGTTTGAGACTGCTGAGACATGCCTCATTACAAAATCATTTTCTGTTTATTTCTTTCAACTTATTCTGTTGTTATAAAACCACTGAATTTCAATTTAAATAATCAGGATGGCCTTTATTTTCAACTTAAAATGCTTTCAGCTCACTCCTTAGTTAAGTGTAAACCTCAACTACTATAACAATCTCCACATTTTTCATTATTTGTCTCAATTTCCTAAATATTTTAAATATAAATTAAATTTGACAGTAAAATTAAAGTATTCTGAAATTGTACCTCCTCTTAAAAATCTTTGTAAAGCTATTAACCACTGAAATATCTGAGACATGATCAACAGAATCACCATTAAATAGGTACAGGAGGACGATGTAATACTTACTGTATCACCAACTTCACAAAATTGTCCCTGAAAACCCCAAGAACAGGTGTTTTCATGGGATGGGTTTAAAATTGATTCAATCAGATATTTCCCCAATTATGTAACCATCAAAAAAGTAAATAAGATTATCATGTAATCTGTATGGGAACTAAGAAAAATATTTTACAAATTTGTCATTTTTATGGTTGCTTCATACAGAGTGGGCAATAAAATAGTTTTAAATTTACTTTCAAATTAAAATCAAACGCTTTACTGCCAAGTCCCACAACATTACTCTACGTGTTCTTTCAGCTTGATGGTCTCCCTCATAAACAAATTTCACTAGAAATTACATTGAAAGATCCATGGTTTAAAAATTACCCAATCAAAACAAGAAATGTGAATTTAACAGATATGGCTACTCTCAAAGTAATCAAATTCATTTTTAACTCAAAAGATAAGCTGTACTTGAAAAACCATTGTATAACACAATTCAGATAGGTAGACAGTGTAAAGCCATGAGATGGTGGAGTGTTCATATAGAAGATGGTAAAGCACTGGTAAGAAAGAAAAGACAGGGTTCTTGAAATCAGACAGAGCTAGAATGGTAGCATAGAGTGAGACTGTGAAAGGCCTCAAAGGTCAGGCTAAAAGTATACCTTTCATCCTGTGAGCAATGGAAGCCATTAACAGACATGTCAAAGTAATTAAATACAGATGACAAGGAAACAGAAAAGAGAAGTTTAAATGCAAAATATTAAACCTGGTTTCAATTTGCTGAGTTTATGAGATTCAAATAAAAAAATGTACATTATAATTTAGTGGTCTCAGAGTTCAGAAGCTGTCACAGCAATAGAAGAAAGCTGTGGGGAAAGAAAATTTGTTAAGCAACAGTGGGACAATCTAACAGTTAAAACAAAAATCAACACATATATCAGGCATAGTAGTAATCACGAGGGACAATACTATTATAAAGCTAAATACTTCTCAAACCTAGCATCATTTCTGTGGGTTTTTTCCTAATCTGACTAAAGTTTAGATTCTTCTTTTGCCATGTTCAAATTGACACAGCTTAAGTTCTAAAACCATAGTATGCTTTTCCATGGTTATGAACATTCAGCATTTCTCAATCCAAACACACAAACCATCTCTTCTAGAAATAACGAGCCTTCCCTTCAGGGCACCCAAGTTCTTTCCTCCATTACTTCAATGAACAAATATTTACTCCTAAGAACTTTCGGGATTTTTTCCCCTAGGTTAGGACATCACATAAGTCTTAATTTAAAGTATGCAAAATCAATTGTTCTTCTGATACTAATAATGGTTTGAAGCAGTAACTCAAAGTGTGGCCCACAGACTTCAGCTGTTTATATAGTCTACAGCCAGATTAAGTAGAGAAATGGAAAATAAACATTTAGAAAACTTTCTAGCAATCTGATAGTACTTTTGATGTCTGTTGAAATAAATTATATCAAATTTAGGCTTATATTTTATATGCATTTTTTACCTTTATCCTATTTTTAACACTTTACAAAAACATTAGATCGGGAATTGCTAAAACACAAACTAATTTCCTACAAGAGTATAAGAAGCACTGGTTTAGATCACATACTCTGGAACCATGTTACCCAGGTTGAAATCCTTGCTCTGGCATTCACAGCTGCATAATTTTTGGGCAAGTTCAACATCACAGCACCAAATGACGAATAACAACACTATTGGCAACCCATCTCCAGTAGCATTTCCTTATATTCCCCCTTCTTTGCTTCATCATTGTTTTAAATGAATTGGAATAATCTTAATAGAAATGGAAATGCTCCAAAAAGATAGCTGCTTACCCAACATTTCAGTTAACTGAAAACACTATATACACTAAATAAAGATATGAAATACTAAGCAGAAGGGTAAGCAAACTAAGAACAGAAAGTAACAGCTTTATGATTTTTAAAGTGGTAACACCAACCCTCACACTTCATCCAAACTGAATTTTTACTTGATACGCAACATTTACTAAGCAGTAACTATCAAGCAAGGTGCTACACATTTTTATATACATCATTTAAATATATATATAAATAAGTATATAAATAAATAAATATATATATATATATATATATATATATATATATAAAATCTCAATACATTCACAATATTGTGAAACTACTATTCTCTCTGCTCTTCAAATCCCTGGAACATCAACATGTCCTAACTCTATGCTATTTAAATCCAAGATTATCGGTGTTCATGGCCAGAGATATGTTATATCTATCTTACTTTTACCTGTTTGTTGCTTCATCATTATTATTACTAGAACGCTCCTTCTCTCAAAAGTACCCAGAGTTGGATATACTGTTACCAAGGTACTCTTTCCAGGCGGCATAAGCCTACAGCATGTACTACATTTGCCCCACATCCTTAGATTCAACACCTTCACTATCTTGCAAATACAAACCACTACCAATAGACTAGAAAAAAAAGGCATGAATGGCACATCTCTTCCCCAACACACACACAAAATCCCACTAAGAAAAGAGCAAGTAAATGCCAACGATTAGTTATAGTGAATTTATATCATTATGCAAAACATACTGAATGTCTGTCGTCACATGTCTCAGAAATAGAGAACTGTAAAATAAAAGCCTCTCTTTTATAGATACAAATAACTAACTCTTAAGAAATAATTATTATTATTTAATATAAGATATGTAAACAGACCACAAAACTCTATTCTTCCTTCTAGTTTCCAAACATTCCGTTCCCAGGTCTCTTTTCAAAAAAGGATGCATTTCTCCGAGCACCCTCCCATATGTAAATTAGTATATTAATTAACTAGCACACAAGAACAAGTAGATTTTCACCACCTGCCTTGTAAGAAAAGGATATATTGGTGTGAACACTGAAAATTACCGCAAATAATTAAATCAACTGTTTTTTAGTTTTCCAACATATATCTATAGTAAAGGAATCATGTAATCTGACATCACTCATCACGAAAGTGTAGATTTTTCAGTTCTACTTTTTCTGTAATGAAGGATTAAAATGGTGACCTTTGTGCCCTAAACTAACAAGTTGAGGTAGAAAAACATAGAGATTTAGCAAAATACAAACATTTTAAGTTTAAACACTGCTCAAATGAATTTTCATGCAAAGGATTGAGACCTCAAATATTAATTTTGATTCAAAAGACAGTACTTTTAAATATTCTTTTCAACTAATATAAAATGACACCTAAACAAAAAGTACCTGAGATAGAGGGGAGGAGCTGATTTGTACAAATTAGCCTGTGTCTAAAAACACTGCAAAATTGTATAACCCAACATTCCGATACTTAAATACCAGTAACCTAATTGAGAAGCGCTAAACTCTTACATGAACAGAGTTGATTAAGTTGTTGCACTACAGCTAAAAATTAACATTTCTGGAGAGACACCAAGGATGTTTAACCACATTTTACTAATGTATATATGTACACACACACCCCCCCTACAGGACACACTTGAACTTCTGATCTTCTAGAATACAATTTTAAAACCTGAATGCACATATCCTTAACTCTACTACAAAGACTTGTAGGCATCTTGTTAGATTTAAAACAAACTTTTTTTTTGTTAATAAACTAATTATTAAGGTAGCATTAATATCTGTCAACCAAATTACTCACCTTTTGTAGCTTAGGACAAAATTACAAATTCAGAAAGAAATGTGTGATAATAGAGACATAAATAAACGTTGTGATCTAGAATGATAACAAGACTAACAAAATAAATTTTTATGTCAATGCTACTTAAAACAAAGGCTCCCAGATAACTCATATTTAAAAATAACTATGAAAAGGTTCACCTAAATTGAACATTATACACAAAAGTAAAAAATATCTCAAACTATATCAAGAACACTAAAATGTTAGTTAGGACAAGCATTTGTACTGCACAAAATAATATTGGTTCCAGTAACATGGTAATTGCTATTTCAATTATTCTTTACAGCTTTATAATTACAATTTGAAAGGTAAACATTCTGACTTTAACTGCTGCTTCTAAGTTTATATCTTTCAATTTTCAAAAGCAAAAGTAAAATGAAATGACATTGATTAAATGTTAAGTTTTAAAAGATCAATTTTTACATGTCACAGTTTAATAAGCAGTTGAATGCTTTCTAAATTCTTAGTTTTAAAAAATTCTGTTAAAAGTTAAAGGTTAAAATTTCAATGTAAACCATTTTTAATAAAAAAATAAAATAAAATCTGTTCTTACACTCTTATACAAGTATTTATATCACCTTTCAAAAGAAATCAACCTATAGTTTCTTACAAAGTTAGAAAACCATGTATATTGTCACTGTTTCCAACCCCAGGTTTATAGAGGTTATATCCTTTTACTTACTGAACTTAATGAATTATCAAACTTCCAAATATAAAAAGATCCATATTCTTTGAGTCTATAATTATAATTGTAAGAGATTTCTTCAAAGAAATAAAAGTAGAGAGAATATCTATATCAAAAGAAACAACCAAAAGGTAACAGATAAATTACATGATATAGGCACTAAATGTGATACCTGGAAAATTATTTTAAAATGCTAATGTAAATGTGGGAAAAGGTACATTACAGAACTGTACAAACAATGAGCACTTACTTTTTTGGAGGGAGAATCACTTCATTTTTAATTTAAGAAGTCCTAAATAAATTGTGGTATAGCCAATGAAATATTATTCCTCACTAAAAAGAAATGAGGTATCAAGCTGTGAAAAGACATGGAGGAACCTTAAATGCATATTACCAAGTGAAAGAAAGCAATCTGAAAAAGTTAAATATTATATGATTCTAACTATATGATATCCTAGAAAAGGCAAAACTATGGCAATAGTAAAAAGATTAGTGGTTGCCAAAGGTTATGAGGGAAGGAGAAATGACTAGGCAGAGAAAAGAAAATTTTTTAGGTCATAAAACTACTGATTATATTATAATGGTAAGTACATACCATTATACACTTGTCTAAACTCACAGAATGTACAAGAATGAACCCTAACATAAACTAAGGATGTGGGGTGATAATGTGTCAATGTTGGTTCATCCAATGTAACAAATGTACTCTGGTGTGGGATACTAATAGTGGAGATGGTGTTCTTATGGGGGGGTGGGCGGTGTGAGGATGGCAGGAGGTATACCGAAACCCTACACACCTTCCTCTCAAACTTGTAGTGAAACTAAACTGCTAAAAAAAAAAAAAAAAGAAAGAAAAAAAAAATCCATTTAAAAGTGTGGCGGGGAGGCAGAGTGGGGTATAGTGAGAGAGTCCACAAACAGGTAAATCAAAATATTAAAAAACACCTAGTTGTTAGAATTACTGATTTTTATTTTGCTCACACCAATTTCTTATAACAACATTATACTTAAGCCCAAATACATACTTGAGTCTTCTTATGGACAGCTCAGTCTGTTGCACTGATCTGTCGGTCCCCATCTGCACCAATATCACATTTTAAAAGTTACCTTTGTTTATGTTTTTTTTTCTTGTTGTAGAGCAAGTTCTCCATTCCCTTTTCTCATCTTTCTCAGAAATGTACTGCCAATTCTCATTTGTTTATTCTTTCAGTTAAAACTTCACAATCATTTTATAAAGGGCTTGCAAACTTTCTCTACAAAGGGCCAGAGAGTATTTTAGGCTGGTAATCTTGCTATCACTTATTTTTTGTTTTATTTTACAACTCTTTGAAATATAAAAACCATTCTTACCTAACAGGCTATACAAAGTAGCGTGTCCAGTTTGTGGAGCCCAGCATAAAGTGTAGTTCCCTACCATATCTGCAAAGATTTTGATATTTTGATTCAGTTTGTACTGAATTTAGGTATTTAGGAAAAATTAACATCTTTCCAATATTAAATCTATTTAAAAAGCAAATTATGATTCTTCATTTATTAAAGTCCCACCACTGTATTACACAGTAGTTGTATGGCTTTTATTGATGAATCCTACAAATTACTCATTAAATTTGTAATTTCTGGGCTCTTGAAGGCACTGGCACTTGAGTACATGAATGCTGCAAACTGCTTGCTAGGTTTATTATTCCTGGTAATTTTTCCCCAGTTATAAAAATGCTGTAACACTGTATTCCATAATCAGAATGCAATAAGTTACTTCTAAAATGTTAAGGTGTTATTTCTTTATTTCTTTTCTATTCGGTATTCATTAACTGTAAGCTCCAGGGAGAACTGGGTTAAGCACTTGATAGTGCCTGGCACATGACAGGCACTCAAATGTTTGAGTAATTCCAATTTCATTCCCTCTCAAAATTCCACTGAAACTATTGGTAGATTCCTTTTTAAAGCCCACAACCATGGGGGCGGGTGGGGTAGGAGGTGGCTGGAATGCAGATGGAGGACAAGTGGTAACTGATCAATGCATACAGATCTTTAAAGTCTCAGACGGTGGAGGCATCTTTAGAACTGGGACTGAAGGAAGGAAGGGGGTAAATTAAAGAGAATTTTGTGAGAACTGTTTGAGAAATAACTAGAGCCCTCATTCCCTTCTCCAAGTCATTAGGACTGCTGCCACATGGGTTCAAAACGAAAAAGAAAATAAGCAACTTGGAAGAAACAGGTAGCAAAAATAAAATGCTTTAAAAAAATGTACCTATACATATATCCTCAAAATTTAAGATTTCGTATGCACACAACAATTACTGGAAGCTATTAAAAAAAAAAAAAACAAGAGGGGGACCTCAAGCGAGAGAAACCTGGAAATTAAAATTATCAAGCAGAAAAGATTAGAAAATAAATAAAACTTCCCAGAAAATTAAGCAAAAAGAGATGGAAAAATGAAAGCAAGATTTAATTTTTTTTTAAAGTCAAGAACCAGTCCAGGGGTCTCACACCATCTGAATGACTGTTTCAAAAAGAAAAAAGAGGAGAGGAAAATAACAAGTATGTCAGAAGCAAGAGACATGAGTCCTTGTCATATTTTAAAAATCCAATGAGTATGTAACGCAATGGGCAAAAATATTCACACTGAAGCATGTTATTGTAAAATGGGGACAAAGGAAGATACTTCTGACTTATCAACAGCTACAACTAAAGAACAATGTGAAACAATGTGGAACATGACTTCAAAATTCTGAAAAATTCTACACCCAGTCAACTACAGATATAGTTTAAAATGCAAGGTCTCAAAAATCTTCAACTCTCATGTAACTTTTCTCAAAAAATTACTTGGAGATGTGATCCCCCAAAGTGAACAAGAAATAAAGAGAAGGGAGACAGAAAATGGAGAGTTGCAACACAGAAGTCAGATGTGAGAGAACCAGGAGCACACAGTACAAGGAGATTCGAGAAAGACAGGTGTGCACCAGATATAGAGAGGAACAGTCCAGATTAGAGCAATGTGATTCCAGCTACATTCATTTGATAAGGTTGTTATGACCAAGATGTCTATTATTCTACCTCTAAACAAAAAAACAAAAATTTTGCCATGGTATATCTGGCCCAAAGGTTTACCTATATTTAACTCAGCTTAACCATGTGTTAACCAAGTTCCTTTTCTCTTGTGTCCTGTTCCCTGAACAGCTAAGAATTTTACACAGAAAGAGTTGAGCTTCAACCTACTCTTCAAACAAGATATACAGAGAGGGCTGACTCCCACAGACAACTCTCAAAATTGAAGGTTCTTTGCTTGGCCCATGCCATGGCTCCACCAGATAACTGTAAAGTCCTGTTTCTCAGAATATGTTCATGATCTTACCCACTGGTTTTCCCAAGAGGGGGTATAGTAGAAATTCCAGGAAGCTGAACTCAAACTATAACCCCAAAACTCTTCAGCTTATCTTCTCTTGGGAACCTTCATCTAACAGCGGCAATAGTATCCCTTCTTACGAGTGATCTGAGTTTTTAGTTTTTCAAAACTAAAACACAAAACTAAAAGATACATACACAGGAGGTTAAACTCTAAAAACAATTATACTGTTAAAAAATCAAGGGAATGGTTAATGCAAGTCAGGATGGGGGCAAAGAAATATGAATGTAATCATGAAATATAAAGGCAAGCTACTGGTAATATCTCAAGTGATAGGTACCATAGATCTTCAATTTATTACTGTAAAACTTATCCACATATGTATTTTTATTTTTTCTACATATGAAGATTTAACAATTTGAAAGGGGAGGAGCACTAAAACAAAAAAGTTGTCTGATAGCCAACTACAGTCGCAGAAGTGTTTTATTTGACCAGTAGAGTTAAATTTTCAATTTGTTGCCAAAAAATTTTCCTTACAGATATATTACCCTACGTATGGAATGATATCGGTAAAAAGTTATTCACCACAGCATTAAAATAGCAAACGGCTGGAAATAACCAAAATGTCAATCAATATAGAAATGATTAAGATCAAACCATGTCACACCATCAGAAAAAGTGAAAGCTTTGTGAAAGCTTTGATATGCAATGCTCTAAAAGACATATTAAGTAAAAAATAAAATGTGTCAGAATAGTGTATATGGTTAGCTACCACTTACTTTTTAAAAAAAGAATATACATCATATTTGCTTGTGTATATACAAATCTCTATGGAAACATACAAAATGATGTTAATTGCCTCTACAGGTGATCCACCTGGATGGGATCAGCTTGAGAGGACTTCACTGTATATTCTTATACAAAATTTGAATTCTGAACAATGTAAAGTACTATTTGCACACTTTTTTTTAAAATAGAAAAAAAAAGCCATAGAACAATTTTAATTCCATATAAGGTCAAATAACTATCTCTGAAAGTTTACAACATAGAAGTTTTCCTAGAATAAACAATAACTTATTCAACCAAACTGGTCATATTCAGTTGTAACTTATAAAAGTAGGCCAAATACAATATACATATGTTTGTATATACCAGATTATGTCTCAATTTTAGAGCTACATTGTTCATTTGGTAGCCAGCAGCCACATACGGAATTAAATTATAAGTAATTAAAATTACATTTGAATTAAAGTTTAAAATCCATTTCCTTGGTTGGACTACTCACATTTTCAAGTGCTCAGTAGGGGTGTGTGGCTAGTGGCTGCCATGTTGGACAGCACACATATATACGTCATTTCCATCAACACAAAGTTCTCTGGGACAGACCTTTTCTAGAAGAACCCTCAAAAAAACTGATTAACAGAGAATGCTTTGGAGAGAGGAGAGGGTGGCTGAAGATACAAGATAGATTTTCCAGACTAATAACGTAGGATTTAGCCTGTGCCAGGCAGCATCATTAATGTTTCGTGTTAACTCAATCCTTACTGTACACTTAAATATAACTGAATTCCTTTGCAATCCTAAGTATTTTATTTAATACATTTTAAAACATCATTCTGAGAATACGGTCAAAGGTGTCACCAGATTGCTAAGAAGATCCATTTAAATTTAGGCCATGAGCATGTATTACGAATTCAAAAATTACAAAAAATTTAAAAAAAAGCTAAATACCATTAACTATAAACCAAAGTCCAAGAGATTTTTACAATCTTAAGCATTATTTAAAATAAAACTATGCCACTGTCCATAAATCATCTCACATATTCTTTCAGAGATATGATTTCATATTTTATTTGTGTATTATAATGATCTATGCATCAGTTTTATCCTTAAGGTAGGGGTTTTACTGAAGAATAAGAGTTGGACTTTTTAGTTTCAGTTGAATTTATTTAACAAAAAAAGAAAATGAACCTAAATTTGTATTCTAGCTCTCTAACTTAGGAACTATACAGCCTTGATAAAGAAATTTTTAAAATCCCTCAAAATATGAATTTCTCACCTATAAAAAGTATTTATCCCACAATATTAAGAGAATCGGAAAAAACTACAAGATGTAAGTTTTATCTTTCCAATTAAAATATCAAATTTTCTTGCCTTAGTTAATATTTAAATATTATCATTTTACAGTAACAAGTTTAAAATATACAACTAAAACATGCAAATGTACATTTAGCTTTAAAGATTACTGTAAAGCCATGAGTTTCAGAAAAGTTTCATAATCTTATTACTATCTTCCCAAAACAATTTAGCTTTTAAGACTAAAAACATACTAAACTAAAATTTTTTCAAAACTGTTTTACTCTTTGCCAAACCTCTCACCAAAATTACTAAAACAAAGGTAGTTGAGAATAAACTCCATATTCTCAAATTTTAAAAATGTATTTATTGCATGCATTGTTTTCACCAGCAAGTATTTTAACTGGCAAATCATTTGTTTGACAGGATCCAGAAATCAAATGAAAAAGGGGAGAAGGGAAATGACCATTCACTTTCTTTAAAAATCTACTCACAAAGTTCTGGACCAGTTACTAAAATACACCAGTGTTATTACTTGTTCAGTCCACAGATGCAGACACCAGTGTGCTATTTTCTTATTATTCTGTACTTCAGCTATCAAACATTGTAGTACAACAAAGCCTAAAAAAAGTCCATACATTTTCTCTTATAGCTGCAGCAAAATATCTAGTGAAGTTCCTCAAATTAATTTTCCCAAGTTGCACAAGGAAACCACATTATATGCCTACTGGAAAGACTGTCATAGTTAAGAACATATACTCTGGAAATTGGTTGCTTTAGTTTGTACTCCACCCCACCACTTAACTGTGTGATCCTGGACAAGTTTGTAACATAAAATTACTTAATCTTTCTGTGCCTTGGTTTCCTCATTTGTGAAATAATAATACCACCTACCTCATAGAGTTCTGGTAAGAATTAATATATGTAAAGCACTTAGTGTGGTGCATAACATAACAGCAACTTCTATATTTTAGCTATTATTAGGAAATAAAAATCTGGCTACATTAAAAATATCTGTAACAGATTGTATTTAAAAGGTCATTTTTATTAAGTCAGTTGCTTAGAATTCTAAATTCATATCCCTGGAAATCCAGTGTTGGTTAGATTTGTCATAATTCCACAGAAACTTATTGAACACAGTGTGACCAAACTACGGCTTCCTATTGTTTCTGTGGGAAAATGTATCACAAGTTCCAACTGGAGGGAAAAAAATCTTTATTTTTCTGACATTCTCAGGTTCTAGAAGTGACTAGAAATGCCTACTCAGTACCTAAGAGACAAAAGTGATTATTTCTTTTGTTCCAAACACAAACAGGAACTTTTGAAGAAATGCTAATGATTTTTATGGTAGAGACAGAGTGGGAAGAGTATCTCAGGGTTGTGGATCACAAGCTTTGCATTTCTTACTAATTGCCAAGGATTGATAATCAAAAGGCAGCTATGTGAATTTACTAGCAGAGAGGAAAAGGAGAATATATGTATCATGTATATACCTGCACGCAATACATTCACAGAATATGAACTTTATCTCATTCTTTATAACTGACAAAATATCACCGCAGAATACTGCATAAAAATAGCAAAATCACTGTAAGATATCTTCTTATTCCCATTTTTCAGCTAGACTTAAGATTTTCAGTCTTCCTTCAAGGTCACACACACATTAGACTTAAACCATGCTCGTTTCCACTTCTAAAATGTCTCTATGACAAAGATGAAGCAAGTTACAGGTACTAGCTAGAAGAGCCAGAAAATTTCCAGTAGTAGCAGAGAAAAAAAAGTAGAAATAACCATTGCTAGAACAACTATTTCACAGATTCCTTATTATGTCCAAAACTGCTGGTACTTCTACATTTTTTACCATATATAAAGTTTATTAAAAATTTTTGGCCTAAAATGTTCTGCCCAAATTGGATTAAGTTTACAAAATTTTACATTTTATTTTCTGCAACTTCAGTGTATAAACTGTGTCTATTTACAAACTGCATTTCTCTAAGTCAAACAATTATGCATACTATTAGTTCAAAGTGTAAGATGAAGTGAAATTTATAAACACCTGAACTTAGTTGGTTTATGGATGAATTTGGACAGACTAGGTTCTTTCATTAAAGCAAGAACACACATACTAATTTGCAAAGTCTCTGGTTAGCAAAAAACACTGAATTATATAACATATTTGTCAATAGTATTTATGCCTTACTTTTAAGAAACTGCAATAAAAAGCATGTTTCCAAAGAATTAAAAAAGAAACAAATCAGTTGACTGTCCAAGTTGATTCTACTTATGAAATTAATGTAGCTTAAAAAATTCAAGAGACACGTAAAATTACACATATTCGGCTTAACTAAAAAAAAAAAAACTTACCTTGAAAAAAACTACAAGTTAAAAAAAATAAAAGTCCAATAATGAAGAATGCAAATGAAGATAAAGCTAGCTACAAAGAAACATGACCCAATGGAGACAAGATGTCCTGGGGAAACCACCTTGCTATCTTCACCAACTAATATCAAGTCTAATTTTGACCTAACCACAATCAAATGCCAACTAAATATCGAGAAAGCATTATTTATCCCAGTGTTCAAAATTTTGCCTTATTACCTGTAAAGAGAGAAAATGTCTCCTTTAATTTGCCTCATCAAGCTTCTCAACAAATATTTGAAAGCCATATCTGAATGAGAAAAATCACCCAGTATCAAATTGAAATGACTGATATTTTATATATAATTTACATAGATAAAAAGTCCCCAAAGCCTATGAAAAGTGGTACAAACAGGAAAAACCTATGGCTCTTAAGTGCTTATGATTATGTCCAGCAGAGAAGCAATAAGGAAACTCACAAGCTAGCTGACTGAAATAGCAATGAACAAATATGCTTTTTGTAGGCTTCTGCAGTGATACCTCAATTCCGAGCAATACTAACCAGCTGCTTAAAAAAAAAATCTCACTATTTAAAGTTGTCAAAAAATTCTAAATAACCTCTGGACAAGGGTGCATTAAAAGTAATAAGCACCTGCATTTTCACTAAAAATAAACATTTCAGTACTATTTTACATCCTCAAACTACCACTTTCAATCTGGCTTTCCACTTTCACACAATTTAGGTTTTTAGGTTCTCTACATCCCAATTTAAATGCAGTAACCAAATCTACAGGGACAGCACTAGAATACTATACTGTATTACTGACCTCATTGCTGGGAATTAACCTAAGCGGTTACACTGAACAAGATATAGAATCACATCTTGTAAATTCTGTATCCTAAAGGACAATTGGTAGAGCGTCCTAAACATATCAGGGTCTATAAATATTTACTGACTCGAAATAGTCCTTTAACACTTTGTAGTTCTGTTTTGTGCTGCAGAAACAAAACTGCATAGCTCTGCAAAATCCACAGGACCTAAATGCTACTGAAACTTCACAGAATACATTATTGTTCAGAGGTTTTAGCCTTACCCATATTACCAGCTGTAATGCTTTTCAATGACACTGGTTCAGTGCACAGGAAAGCAGATCCAGCAAAAGTGAACATTAGAACCCGTTAAAGAGGTTTTAAGTTTAAAATTTTCAAACATCCTATGTCTTTATCTATGTACATTAATGTTCTAAAGTCAATTAATGGTTATCAGCAACTTAAGAGTTTTGCAGTCAATCTAATATCCAGGAACATAAATGAAAAGGGGCACCAATAAAAGAACATAACCAAGCAGAAAAGCTGCTTTCAATTCTGGCAACAAG
Source organism: Macroglossus sobrinus (assembly GCA_004027375.1). Taxonomy (NCBI): domain Eukaryota; kingdom Metazoa; phylum Chordata; class Mammalia; order Chiroptera; family Pteropodidae; genus Macroglossus; species Macroglossus sobrinus. Next base: position 94,514 of record PVKZ01002097.1, read on the forward strand.
GTAAGAATAGCTTATATCGATGTAATCAGAAATAAGCCTTTTTCTACTCTTCAGGCCTTGCCATGACTAGTTTTCAAAATAATTATAAAAGTCAAAGCAAATTGGTAAACCATTATCAAAATCACAAACTACCATATACAAAAAATACCTAGGAACCCAGGTCTAGATCTAATTCCAGAGTGTCAAGGTTTTCTGATTAGTAAACTCCATTAGGCCTCTAAAACAATGTCACTTTAGATGAAACGGCGACACAGGCTTAGAAGTTTCAATGAGTCGGTGCCAGTAAACACTATAACAAAGATACCCTTTCTCCTTTGGGCGGTAAACTACCAACTTTCTGCTCTGGGATCCACTTTCTGCTTGCTTCTAGTAAGTTTAAAATGGTGTCTGAGAGGAAAGCCTGTAGAACGGATAAAAAGAATATAATCAAATGTAAAGTTAATTTTAAAAGTTCCTAATTCTAACAAACTGTGCTTTAGAAATGTCAGACGATAAAGACTCGGAAGAACAGACGAATTTGAACCCATTCGCATTCTCTGAGACGAGCGCACTGCGCGGAAAGGATGAATGAATGGAAGACAGGCGCGCGAGAAATGCAGCAGGTCCAGCCCGCAACCAGACCGGCAGCAGCGATCAGTAGGCCTCGCTCCTCCCCCTTCCCTCCTCCATGACAGCCCAGTCTGAAGCATGGAGAGGCGAGGACAATGTGATCCCCCTTCTCACGGCCACCACCACCCTTCATTCTACTCTAAGAGCTTTACCGCGTGACACAGGGTCATCCTCCCCACCCCAAACCTTTCTCGCCTCCCCAGCCGCCAACCCCGGCAACTCTCCGGCGCGCTGGAGTAACATGCGCTCGCCCCTCTCGACTCCCCTCAGCGAGGTCAAAGCTTCTCTGCGCGTGCCGCCGCAACACTCCCGCCCAACCCACCCTCCGGCAACGCGCGCCCAGAAGCTCCCTGGCCCACCCGTCTAGCGAAGACCCGCGCGCACCCCGTGCCCGAGCGTCTAGGGTGGAGGGAGGGAGGGAGGAAGGAGAGAGGCCGTCCGGGGGCTCCTTCCTCCATCTCATTCCAGGCCTGCACGCCGCCCACCCTTCCTGCGGCTCCCGGAGCCCGCTCGGAGCCAGCCCCGCACCTTCCCATCCCTAACACAATCCCCACACACTTATCCCAGGGCCCAAATCACCTTCCACCCTCGTGGGCCACCTCTCGGCTCTACAGGAGAAGCCGCGCCGCCCCTCCTCCACTCCTCTCCCCCAGCTCTCGGGCCCCCACCAGAACGTGTGCGCTACACTCCGCCACGGCCAGCCTCCGGGGCGCCCCCAGTTGCCCACGGGGAGGTCAGGCCCAAGAAGAGGGGGAGGGGGTGGCAAGGGGTAGCGTGCGCGCCGGGAACGCTGTCCCGCGGGGTCCCCCAGTCCGAAGGGAGACTGAGCGCGGGGACCGGTGGGGGTGGGGGCCACAGGCAATACTCACCGGTTCCACAGTCGCCATCTTAGATCGATCTGATCGCACAACCGCTCCTGAAGGGGGGGGTGAGAGGAAAAAAATGAGATTCCAACCGGATTGGTCGGTTACTGTCCACGTGACGAACGTGTCCGTTTGGCCTTGGCGGCGCCTGCGCAAGAGTGCGGCTGCGTGGGTAACAAGAGGCTTCTGGGAAGTGGAGTCTCTCTCTCTTTTTTTTTTGAGAGCAAAGAAATTTAAAAAAGGACTGGTCACGTGGTCGATGGGTAAGGTTAGCGGTTCGCGCGGCAGACACTCGCGTGCTGGAGAGTGGTTTTCAGTCCTCTGTTCTACCGTCTGGTTGCTGCTGTCTCACTTATTGCCAAGCATGCCTACTGTGCCATTTGTTGCCCTGTCCTCCCATCTTCCCCGGAGTCTGGGAACTAGAGGTTCAGCACACACAATAAGGCTTCATTTGTTTAGTTGAGGTCCCAGGACAAGTTGCCTGTGTGTTTATTTAATTTTCTTTTGACTTCCCACCATTTTCTCTCAGTTTCAAAAAGAGGCGACGGCGATGAAGAGTTGTTTAAGCAATCAACCCTCCCCCAGTCCCCCAGCTTCGCTAATGCTGGTGGTCACTTGCCATCACAGCGAAACGGGATGGCAGAACCGTCCACAGTACCCACTTGCGGCACAGTACCCACTTGCGGCAGGCTGGGGGAGGGGGAGAGCACCCGACAGCTTTTCCTGTCCCAAATCCTGAGATTAAGGCCACAGGGCTAAATCTTGCGCGGAAGTAAAAGTTATTTGGAAGTTCAGCCCTCTCTGTTCCACTATTCTGCTTTGTCGTGAATGGAAATAGCCTGTCCAGGTGCCAGCCAGGGAAGCCACTCCGGCCCCACTGACTAAGCACTGGACTGACGGTCAGGAGTCAGGAGTCGTTAAGCCGGGTCAACTATGACTCGACATTGACTCACTCTCCTTAGGCTGGTGACTTAATCATTCAGTGCCTCAGCTTTTTCATTTATGAACCAGAGGTGGTAATACACTTACCTCACGAGGGTGTGCTGTGGTAATGATTGTAACCAGCTTTGAAAATGCATCAGACTCTATAAATGCTTCATAATAAGCAACCTCATGCCTTCCTAAGGATCAGCTGCTTCCTCTGATGTTTTTTTAAGCGATGTTTTAAAGCTTTTGTTTACTTTGTTACATGATCATGTACACCAATGCAATTTTAAAGTTTCAAGACAATTTTTTTCTTTATAAGTGTAGCGACTCTTGGTAGAGGCTTTAATGTTAAGGAAAATATTGTAATAATCACGACAATCACTGGCAATTAGAAATTTATCCCTACTCTGGCATCCTGTATTTCCTCTCCCTCTTGAGATAACTATGCTATCATCTCTCAAGATAGTGTTATTCTGCCCAGTCTGGTTATCAATACAACAAATAGGGAAAAATCTAACAGTGCTACTATAAGCTTTAATGAAAAAGAACCTATATTATTACTATTTTTCATGCTTCTTAGAAATGTAAACACCAGAGAAATCAGTATACACATGCTGTCTGTACCTGACTACTTACAGTGTTACTGATGTCCAAAGTTGTGTCATCCCTATTATTGAGTGCATAATGGTTGCTTGAGTTGCCTAACAGATAATTGAGGCTGTATAAGAACTCAAAACCTGTGCCTGTTCATATGTTTTAGTTTTACCTGGATGTCAGATGTGATTGATGAAAGTTTTTATACAGTCACCTTAACTCTAGTAGGTTTAAAGTAGATGGAATTCTTTAAAATTTTACCAATAAAGTGATTTCTACTTACAGAAACTATCTGTGACTAGTAACCAGTAACTATTATTGTTACTTAAATGAGCCAAAGTAATTACAGTTGATGTCAGAGGTATTTTCTGTTGGTTAAAAATAGTATCTGCTTATCTTCTCTGAGAAGATACCATAGATGTACTATCTTCATGATGCTGCTAGATAATAGAGCAAAGAATTAAGATTTCAGTCTCTATATGAGACCGAAAGCCAATTATTTTCTTAAAATATTTTTTAAATAATAGCTTCCATTTTATTAACATTTCTCTTGATCCGAAAACTCCCCACTTTTGTCAGTCATCCTAGTTCTTTTACAATACTTATATATGTTTCTATTCTTTATAACTTCATTTCTCTCCGATTTGTATACATTTTGTTGCATGTGTTTTATGGCACATTCATGTGTCTTTGCCTAATATCACCATTAAATTCTACAATTTCAAAGATTTGGTGATTAGATTTTTATTTTTGTGTGTATGTGGTTGATTGGGTTTTTGCCAATCTGAAATATACAGAGCAGAAACTGTATACTTTTTTCTTAATTTCACATAAAAATTACATTTGTTATTACCATATTTGTGGTTATACCTAAAGAATAAGCTATATGAAATGGGATATGGTATTAAAATACTATTCTACTTGATCGAATTATCTACTTTAAGACATAACTACTTATGGCTCAGCACATTATCATGGTAACTATTATTTATAAGCCTGGAGTAATTAGTTATCATTTAGCATCTGTAAATAAATGAATTTTTCTCTACATAATATATTCAAGCTGGTGTATTATTAGTCTATAGATTTAATTCATGGTAAAAAAAACTAAATAATTTGATAGAACACAAGTTACTTTTATCATTTACCTCTTTGTCATGGAATTTTATTACATTTTCTAGATAATCAAAGTCATTGTTTTGCTAGGCATTGTTTAATTATGTTTCAAATTGATTATATCTGTCCTGATCAGTCCCTCAAAAATATTACTGCTGCACTGTCTGCGATAAAAAAAAAAAAGGCCTTGAAATTTTAGACATTCTGTTTAGATTAGATGACTTTCTTAGTCTCTGATCACTACTAAGCAATCATTTTTCTTTAAATGAGTAGGTTTTGAAATAGAAGATATGAAATTACATAACAAATGATCCTTAATATTACAGGGTTGAATATTAAATGTAATGTAAACTAACCTCTAGTTAACATTAACATTGTTGTTTTTAACCTTGTCCACTCACTTTTAAACTTGCTTATACTTACACTGTATGCTCTGTTATTGTTATCGTCGCTTTCTATAGTGATATTTCTTTAGAAAGACCTCTAGAAAGACCTTTAGAAAGGTGATGGCTTCTAACAGGATAATAATTTTAAATTACAGTTGTATAATTTAGTGTTTAAGAACATGAGTTCTGATGTCAAACTGTCTTGGTCTAGAATCCCAACTCTACCACTTACTGTGTGACCATACGCAGTCTCTTTATGCCTCATTTTTGTCATGAGTTAGATAGGCATAATAATAGTACTTATCTTGTATAGTTAGTGTGAGAAATAAATGAGTTAATCCATATAACATGCTTGCGATAGCTCTTATAACATAGTACTCAGTGTTAGCTATAATTTCCATGATATAATATGACATACATTTCTTATTTCTACTTTTTTTGTCTAGTGTAATATGCTTAAGGATTCTTTTATGCAGAGAGCCAGCTTCAGGCTATTATCTTTAAGAATATCTCAAACTTTTAAAGTAAACTAACATTTATTGATTTCCTGTAACATACCAAGTATTTTTCACAAGTTACTTCATATAACCTGGAAAACAATTATGTGAATTAAACATCATCATCCCCATTTTATATATAAAAAGATTCAGTACAGTTAAGGGATACAAGGAAGTACACACAGCCAGGGATGAGCTGGAATTAAAACCCAATTCTCTTGACTCCAAGATTCTTTTCTCCATATCATAGCTGCTTTCTTCTGATAGGTTCTTCCAAATGTCTTTCTCTTCAAAGGACTTCTAATACTAAGCTCATTTACAGAACTGACACACCATTCAAGAAGTACTATGTTAGTAATGGGAAGTGTGTAATCACTGAAGGCTATTTAAAGGACATGAGAAGCCCAGGCACTTCCTTCCTGGACTATAAGATCTGCTTGACATCCTAAGTCATAGAAATTTAAATAATTATGTACCCATACGAAGATGAGTGACTATGAACCAAAAGGATGCAGCTAACCAGCACTCATACCTAATGAATGAGACAGTCACATAGTTCTTCCCTCATTTCATCCAGATCTCTGTACCAATGCCATTTCCTGAGGGAAACTTTCTTGACCACCTTGTCTGAATCAGCATGCCCATTACGCTTTATGCACTTACCCTGCTTTATTTTTCTTTAGACCACTTCATAAACCTACCTTGAGACCCCATATTATATTAAATATTATTTAATTAATTGTTGATTGTCTCCACTAGTAAAATATTAGTTTCTTGATAATTTGTAGATAGATTGCTAACAAATATTTGGGGGGAAACCATAATCTAATTTTAAAAACTGCACAAAAGTCTAGCCTTAGGACTAATAATGTAAGTAATAAGAAAATGACTATATGTCAAGAACCATGTTAATCAGTTCACATGCATTGATAATAACTCATTTCATCTTCAAAACAATATTCTAAGGTAGACAAGGAAACTGAGGTTATACAACTTTCCCAAGAACACAGATGTGTCTCCTCATACCATAATATCATAATACTGGTTTTCTTATTAGACTGCCTAATAAGAAAGATTATTGTCTGAAATAATGAAGAATCTACAAAGAATTTGTGAAAAATTCATGTAAGTAGTATGTTGGTCCAACTTTTCCAAATGAACTTAATTTACCTTTTAAAATTGAAATCAAGAAAAAACTAAAATGTATGGGACAAGATCAGTAGTCTTTAGAAATAACCTACAAGATTATAAACACCCAAAATTCAGAGATTATTTGGAATTCCAGGAGACATAACTGGATTTTCATTGCTACATACATGAATAAGTGCTTACATTGAACTTGTCTAAAGAAAGAAATGTTTTTCATGGGTTGCTTGCCATCTATAAAAGAGGAATCTAGAATGACAATATTTGATGATCTATCTCTAGCACTGTTCTGGGGACAGGGTGCCCTGGAGTAAAAATATGGATTGCTGGTCCATTGGCCCTCATTGGGAATGATTTCTTGACACCAACCATACAACTAATTAACCTTATTTTGATTCCAGGTTCACCAAATAACCATATGATAATCATGTCTTCCGTGTTGATTTGTATATAGGACTGCTCCGAGAACATGAATACTCAGACCATAACTGTTATATTGCTCATATTCTCTCTCTTTCTTTTTTTAAATGGTACTAAGTATTTAGTTTGTTGTAATTATGCTCCATGAGCTTGGCTAAGGGAAAGCTACCCCTATGGACTGGATTTTCTCTATCTTCTTGGATTGAGATGATTTGCTCTGAGAAAATGCCAAACTATAGGAAGTGTTTAGGTGGCTAATCACCTTTCCCAGGATTTGCCATGTGCCTTTTTACTCCAACTGTACCTTTGGAGACCTGGGAATTAGGAATTTTTTATTCACCTGCCTATAAATTCTTATTTTAATTTCAGAATTTAAAAGATGCCAGTCCTTATTCAGGACATTGCTTAAAAACATGGGATATACTAAAAATCCTCAGATATAGTCCTATGTGTTTCGAGTACCTAATGGAAAATTATGCTTATTATTTTTTAGAAGGAAATAATAAAATAATAGTAATAATACTCCAAGAGAGCCATTTTTATCTTTTGAAAATGAGAAATTTCTATTAAACACTTGCTATTTGGGGAGAGCTTTTGGATGGATGCATTTAGTACAAATTGAGCAACAAAATTCAGAGCTCTCAAATGGCAAGTTAGGAAACAAAGGTTCAATCTTCATCATATCGGTATTTGAGATTAGAGATAATCAGGTTTTAAGAAGGGGAAAGATTTGGGTCCAGATATGTGTATTAACAGACGGAATGTATTTAGCTTGTAAAAAGTGACTTTTGATAAATGACAAAATAACATATTGGGCAGACTTGTGAAACTAACAATTTAATGCTAGGCGATTTATGGAAATGCTACCTTAAAAAAAAATATGACCTTACTTAAAATTTTTTCCTTATAACTTTATATGCTTTTGCCCCCAAAATTTGAGAGAATTTGTTCAAATGAGAGTTAAATGTGGTAACTATTATAATCAATAAGATTGCAAGCTGTGTAAATATGATCTTATTTATTAGAGCTTGATTTTTACATTCTAAAAGACATTTTTAAAAGTATATAGGAAAATATCAGCAGTCATTAAATTTGAAAAAAAAAGCAGAAATTATTGTTTTATAAATTATTTTTAAAAATTAATTAATATAACTAATACTTGAAAAACAGTAATCAGTAATGCTTGACTGAAAATATTTGAGTAAAAGCATTTAAATATTTTAGCTTATTTTGTTTTTTTTGTTTTAACAAGGAATATTACATTGTATGTCAACTATACCACAATAAAGCTGTTTTTCTTTTTTAAAAAAAGTTGGAAAATAAATGTTAAATATAGGAAATTCATGCTATTTTTTTGAACTTGCTAGGGAATAAAGATTTTTAACGTACTCATAAAGAAACTTGGAAATATATTGTTGTTTGTAGCAATTAAATCAAAAGCCTGATAGAAGACAAGATTGCTTAAAAGCCTGGTACTCCTCTATTAAAAAAAAAAAATTCACAGCCCTTCCCAGAGGTGAATTTGTTTTATTATTAGTTTTCCTTTTTAACTTGGAACTGAACTTTAATATAATATTTCACTTGGGGGATGAGACAATAACTTAAATTGGTTTGAATCTATAAACTAATCTTTTGCTCTTCAAAATTGTTAAGGAAACTCGAAGCAGAATTGGAATTTAAAAATGATTTTATTATTCTTATTGTTAATTTTTTATTTTCTTATTTGTGATTTTTAAAATATATTCAATTTTATATAATGGTTTCATTTTAAATGAAATGTCACAAACAACCTTAAAAAATTTATATGTGTGTGTGTTTCAAAGATGAATCTCTCCTACTACTCAAATCTCTCCTACTAATACATTCACATGCCAATGTTTTGTGCATTTACAATTATAGGGCACCTTAAACTTTGAACTCCGCATTTTTTTACATGATATTTTATTGCAAATATTTTGGACCTTGGTTATAGACTAGATAACAATTTTTAAACATTGTATTTTGAAAAATGTATCAAATTCATAGAAGAGTTGCAGTAGTAACTCCCACAAACCCTTCTAAATTTACCAATCTTGTTGCCTTGTTTCTCTCAATCTTTCATTAATCTTAAGCCATTTGAAAACAAGTTACAGATATAATGACATCTGAATACTTCAGTACATTCCTCTTAAGTATAAAGACATTCTCTTACAGAGCCATAATAAAGTTAATGAAATCAGGAAATGTAAAGCTGATAAATACGTTTATCTAAAACATAATCACATAGTAAATATTCATATTTTTCTAATTCTTCCAATAATTTTATAGACTTTTTTTCCAATCCAGGACCATGCATTGCATTAATTGCCCTTTCTTCAATTTCCTTTCATATAGAAAAATTCCTCAATTTTTCTTGATCTTTTGAGACATTGACACTCTGAGGAGTAAAGGACAGTTGTTTTGAAGAATATCCCTTAATTTGCTTTATTTGTTTTCTTGTGACTTTGTTATATTGATATAACACTTTTGGACTTAGATATTTTGGGCAAATATACTACATAAGTAATATTGTTTCCTTCCTAGTGGGTCACATCAACAATGATAACAGGATATACCACTGAGTAGATATATTACAATTCCCTTACCCAGTTCCCCATGGTTACATTTTCAGTTTATTTCCAGTTATAAATAATGCTCTAATACATACTTCTAATTTCTACTTCATGAGAAATTGGTTTTCATATTTTAGACAATTTCTTCAGAACACATTTTCAGCAATGGAATTAAATGGTTTATAGGATATAAACAAAATCTTCACTCTTTATACTTATTAGCATTCACATTCTAATGTTGCTCTCAAAAAGTAGCAACATAACAGGTCACAAACTTGTCAGCCTTGAGTTTTAAAAAGGATTAAAAGAATGTATTGTTAATAATTTTTATCACTGGTTTCTATATTCAGAGCCTCTACCCCTACTAAAATTTTTTTAATTTATTGGAGTAACATTGGATAATAACATTATATAAATTTCAGGTGTACAATATCTATATTGTGTGCTTACCACCCAAAATCTAGTCTCCCATCACCGTGTATTCGATCCCCTTTACCCAATTTGTCCTCCCCCACCCCCCTTTTCCTTGGGTACCCACCATTCTGTTGTCTGTATCTATGAGGTTTTTTTGTTTATGTGTTTGTTTGGTTTGTTCATTTGTTTTTTGTGTTATATCCCACACATGAGTGAAATAAAGTTCTTGTTCTTTTCCATATGACTGACTTTGCAAAATACTCTCAAAATCCATTCATGTTGCAAATGGCAATATTTTATATTTTTATGGCTGAGTAACATTCCATTGCATATATGTATTACATCTTTACCCAGTCATCCAATGAAGGACACTTAGGTTGTTCCCATGGCTTGGCTATTGTGAATAATGCCATAGTTTACATATAGGTTCACATATCGTTATGAATAAGTATTTTCAAATTTTTCAGCTAGATACCCAGAAGAGGGATTGCTGGGTCATATGGTTGCTGTATTCTTAATTTTTTGAGGAACTCCATACTGTTTTCCATAGAGGCTGCACCAGTTTACATTTGCACCAGCAGTGTGTGAGGTTTCCCTTTTCTCTACATTATCTGCAACACTTGCTACTTCTTATATTGTTAATAGCCAGTCTAACAGGTATGAGTAGTATCATGTGGTTTTGATTCATATTTCCCTTACAGTTAGGGATGTTGAACATCTTTTCATATATCTGTTGGCCATCTGTAAGTCTTTCTTGGAAAAGTATCTGTCCTCTGCCCATTTTTTTTTACTAGATTATTTTTGTCATTTAATTGTATGAGTTGTTTTGTGTTTTTGAATATTTGCACCTTATCAAAGGTATTGTTTGTAAATTTCTCCCATTTGGTCGATTGCCTTTTTGTTTCATTGATAGGTTTTTGTTTGTTTGTTTATTTTTGTTTATTTTGCTATGCAGAACCTTTTTAGTATGACTTAGGCCCATTCATTTATTTTTTATTTTATTTCTCTTACCTTTTGAGGTCAAGTTCACAAAAACCCCTCTGAGATCAAGGTCCATAAGTTTAATGTCTACATTGTTTTCTATGTATTTTATTGTCTCAGGTATTATATTCAAGTCTTTAATTAATTTTGAGTTAATTATTGTAAATGGTATCAGATAGAAATCCAGTTTCATTCCTTTGCATGTAGCTTTCCAGTTTTCCTAACACCACTGTGTGGTTATTTTACCATTCCTCAAATGTGTAACCAGAAAAGACATATCTTATAGTTGGAACCTTGGCCCTTGGGAGAAGAGCTATTATAGTGGGGAAGGTCAAGTGAAAACTTTTGAAACTGCTCCCCATCTCCCACTGAGTCTAGTTAAGACAAAAATAATATATTTCTGGGAAGGATAGTAATAGTACAACTCCCAAAACTCAAAAGCATGCCAGGGATGGTGGTCCTCATCATATCTTGATTTAATTTGCAGGTCTGGCCCATGCAAAAACTGAACAGATTCCCCAAAATGACATTAGACTATTGAAAATCAACCAGGTGGAAGCCTCAAATGCTGCTGCTATAACAGACATAGATTCTTTGCTATAGCAGATGAAATGTCTTTTCTATTCCCATCCGAAATGGGGATTAGAATACTTGCCATTTGCACGGACATGACAGTACACATCTATAATTTTGCCCTCAGTCTAAGTTATACTACAGTATATTATATATTTCTGTCATAACATTGTCCAATGAGATTTTGAATGTCCGAACATCCTGCAGAAGATCACAATGATCCACTATATCAATGACATCACGCTAATCAAACTGGATGAGCAAAAATGGGCTAGCACATTGGAGACCTTGTTAGAAGATATGTGCACCAGAGGGTGGAAAATAAGCCCTATTAAGATTCAGGAGTCTCCCATGTCAATAGAATTTTTAGGGGGGTCCAAAAGTTCAGGAGTATACCAAGATATGCCTCCAAAATTAAAGGACCAACTAAAGGATGCAATTATTGCATCCCACACTTCTCACATTGAAAAAGGAAATACAATATCAGATATCCTTCAGGGTCTAGAGGCAGCATATTCTACATCTAGGATCAAGTGATAGGAAAGGCTGCTAGCTTTGAGTAGAGGGGAAAGGGCTTTGAAGCAGGACCAGACTGTTGTACAAACAGCTCTGCTCCTTGGACCATATGACACAGAACACTTTTAATGTTAGAGGTGTCAATGGTAGAAAAAGATACCATGTGAAATTTTTGGCAAGCCCCAGTGGAATAGTCATAATGCAGGCCTCTGGAGTTCTAGAACAAGACCATGCCATTTGCCAAGAATTTTACTCCTTTTGAAAAACGATTCTTGGCATCCTGTTAGACACTGATAGAAGGAAAATACTTCACCATGGGATACCACATGACCATATGGTTGCAAGTACCTATGATGAGCTGGGTTCTATAAAATCTAGTCCACAAAGTCACAAGGTCAGACAGCCTAGCAACAATTTATTATGAGATGAAAATTGTACATCTGGGATCAAGTATAAGTAGGAAAGAGGGCACAAGCAGGTTGCTTCACCACCTCTCCTTCAACTTCACTATGGTTATATGGGAAATTACTTATTATCAGCTGATGGAGGAGGAAAAGTTCAAGCTTGAGTCACAGCTGGGTCAATTTGATATGTGGGTGCAAGCTGAAAATAGAAGTGTTGTCACAGCCCCTTAAAAAACAATGGCGAGTGAAATTCTTCTCAATGGGTACATTGTGCACTAGGTCTTCCACTTCATGTGTAAAGATAAGTGGCCCAGGGTTAGAACATATACAAACTAATGTCAGTTGTGAATGACTTGGTGAGCTGGACAGAGGCCTGAAAAAAAAAAATTAGATTACAATCAAGTAGATCTGGGGTTTAGGATATGGATAAACATGAGAATCAAGACAAAGTATGAGAATCTTTGTATCATATTAATGCCTACTAGAGCATAACCACTATGGAAGAGACTCCAAACAACCAAGAAAACAAAATGAGTTGGCCACTTGATGTTAGCTAGCTCTTGTCATCAGCTACCTCAGAGCTTGCACAATGGATGCATGAACAGAATATCCATGGTAGCAGGGAATGGAGGCTGTACATGGACCCAAAAAGATGAACTTTGCTTACAAAGCCTGGTCCAACTTCTCCCACTGGTAAACTCCAACTTACCAGACAAAAAGAGGAGTCATCGTCCTGTTGGAATTAATTGACTCTGATGATCAGGAAGAGGTAGACCTGCAGTTAAAGGAGGGAGGAAGCATAAGCTGGGTGCCTAAGAGATCCACTTGGGTGCCACTCAGTATTTCTTTGCCCAATTTTGATGGCAAATGAACTAATACAGAGAGATCTGGCCACACAGAAGCATGGCATCCTGAGAATCAGACCCCTAGGGTAAGGACATGGGCCAAACCATCGGCAAACTACCAAACCCAGCAAAGGTGCTCTCTGAGGATGAGGAGGATCTTGAGTGGATAGTAGAGGAGGGAGATAATGAATCTCAGCCACAGCCCTGGCATCAGCTGCTATAGTAGTGGCTGTAGTTCCTCCCTGCCATCGTCCACTTCTAGATTTCCCTGAGAAAACAGGTCTACTGGGATCCAGGAGGAGGTATTCCAGAATGTGTGTGAAGTGAATCTGAGCAGCGTGAGGGGTAAACTGCTGTCAACACTCTGGTGAGCCACTGAGATTCTCCTTCAATGAACAGCTTGTTGCCCCTACCTCTATGTCAAAGTCTGCTTCCCAGTGAACCAACCAGACACAGTCAATAGACGTAGTTGTAATCTGGATATAGGTATGGAAGAACAACTTTAGTATATTTTAATAGAAATATCTTAAAAAGATATACCAGCATTTGAGCTGACCTGGAGTTTATGATTAAATTGTAATTTATGAATAAATTAGAAAATATATAATTGCTTATTTTTTCATAAAACCTTGAATACATATATTAAGCTTAGTATGTAAATCAGAGTGAAAAAGTATTAAGTGGCAATGTGATACACCTGGCAACTTAAGCTGTGATTTCCATATTTTTTTTCTTAATTGCTACATAAAGAATTCATATGTCTTTCCTAAAGAATTATTATTGCTATTTAGAATAATACAGTTTGAGAATGTGGCTAAATATGATTATATTTAGGTGGATAGCTTACATATTTCCATACTTAGAAATGTTAAAATCCTGAAATTGTACTTTATATGTTATTCATAATGATCCTGCTATTTTTGCTTGAGTTGGGAACAGGTAATAATATAACATTCAGGCAAACTGACCCTACAATCTGCAATCCCCACCAACAAATTCTAGCCCCTGGGCAAAACTTTCTCACTAAGTGACATTATGTGACTATATTAGGGTTCTCCAGAAAACAGAGCTAAAAGGATATATATGTTGTATGTGTGTATACGTATGTATACACATACATACACACACATACAACATATATATATCTCTATATATTTACACCTCCTGTATATATGACTTACAGGAATTGACTCACACAATCGTGGAGGCCAAAAAGACCCACAATCTGTCTCATATCCTTAAGGGATTGAATGATGCCCACTCACAGTAGTGAGGGCAATCTTATCTGGTCTACCATTCAAATGCTAATCTCTTCCAGAAACACCCTCACAGACACACCAGAGATGATGTTTGACCAGCTATCTGAGCATCCCTTGGCCCAGAAAAGCTGACACAAAATTAATCATCGCAGTGTCATTAAGATATCTATCTAAATTTAATATCTGGGACTCACCAGCTTCAGGTAGAATTGGACTCTTACTCATTCAGCTTCCTCTATTGTTAACCAGATGTTTTCTTTTTAAATAAAGTCCTGCATATATTGTTGCAACCCTCCCCACAGCCATAAAGCATCCTTCCTAAACACTGAACCTTTAAAAATCTTTTTATATTACATGTTGGTCATATGCAATTTGTAGGGTTTTAATTTTCTCGAATTTAAAATAATTGCTGTTTGCAAACTTTAAGAAAATTTTCAAGAAATTAATGTTAGGGTATTTTGTCAAAACCTGCTAAATGGACTTACAAATTTGAATTCCAGTTATTAATATGACATTTAACTCATCAAGAGATTGTGAATAGAATTGATGAAAGACATGTTTTAAACTATGAAAATTTACCAGTTGTATATAAAGAAGGAATATGTTTGCATGACACTTCCTCAAATAAGTCTCGCTGATTTCTAGCCCAAAGAACATGATGATTCTGACTGTGAATCTGCACACTGCTTATTGTCATCCATGTACAGGTAATGAGGAAAAGGTGTTGGTAGTCAGATCCAGCTGATTCTGTAATTTGAAGTGAAGAGAGAATAGTTGTTCTACTCTCAGAAGAGTACAGTAAGTCCTCACTTAACATTGTCTGTAGGTTCTTGGAAACTGTGACTTTACGTGAGAAAACTATGTATAAGAAAACCAATTTTTATAATAGACTGATTGATATAAACAAAAGTTAAGTTTCTATGGAATATTTCAGGACATAAAAACACAACTAAACTTTCAAATAAAGACCCAAAAAATTTCTAATGTTAAACATTGAAATAAATGTTTCAATATTTAGCTCTATGTACATTTAAGAAAGATGAATAAAAACAAGTAATACAATTCTTTTCCAACCTGCTTATTCAAGTTCAGGGTTACAGGTGGCCAGAGCCTCTCCAAGCAGTTTAGGGCACAAAGTGGGACCCATCCAGGACAGGACATCCTTCTATAGTAGAGTGCACTCACACCCACATTCACTCAGCCTGGGACAATCTAGACACACCTCTCACCTCACGTGCACATGTTTGGGACATGGTTGGAAACCAGAGTCTCCAGAGAAAACCCATGTGGACATGGGAGAATGTGCCAACTCCACATATATAGTGGCACCGGCTGGGAATCGATTATTTTTTCTCATCAACATTATAATGAAACGACATCGGACAGAACAACGTATCTATAAGAGAAATAGCAACAACACTGATGAAATTGGTAAGGTATTGATATGCGATCACAAAGTACATTAGAGTCTAGATAGATAAGAAAGACAAATAAGTAATAGGAAGAATCTGAGGCAAGAATAAGTTGGCTAGGGATAATTCAAATATTTCTAAGGCCTAGATTGTTGAGACAGGCCTGTAACAAATAATTATAAAAAATAATAACGAACATGGGCTGGGGGGTAAATTCAGGTGATTCAAGAAGATAAAAACAAGGCAGGATCCAAAGTGATGTGAACACTTCCCAATGAGAACGGAAATAGGAAGTGTAATGTTTCCGTTTAGGTAGAACTTGATGTTTGTTTTAACAAATTAAAAAATTGCCAGCTGCTACTCTCAGTGGGGACAGAAGAATCACCCACCCCCCCAAAAAAAAAAAAGAATCACTGGAGTGGATGCCTTTAGTTATGTAAATGGAAAACATGGGCACCCCTTACCCTTTATTTCAGTGGCTTGACAAAGGCTGCCCTTCCTAATGCCTCTTGATATGCAAATTTTTATAGAAGACAAGGAGCCTCCTGGGTAGAAAGGAATCAAAACCTTGACCTCTTCTCTTTTGATATTCCAATTTATTAGACTCTATTTAATAAATTGAGATGGTCCCAGCTAATCCTTTCTGGCAGTAAAGGACACCAAAGCCATCAGGAATTCACTGTAAAGAAAGGGGGCATCTGGGTATAGGGACAAAGCCCTATGTGGCACAGCATGTTGCTCACAAGAAAGCTTTTCCCTTCTCCACCTCATATCTTACTTGTATTGGACAGTGTGTTCCCAAATATAAGTTAAAATGCTATAGTTTTGTGGTCCTGAACCTAGAGTGACCTGTGCCCCATTTGGACCAGCAAGTTTATCTTTGTTCTTTTAATAGACAAACTCATAACCCTCAACTAAGGCTATTAGTGAACTGGTCCACTTTTCGAATTCTCTCTCAAGTAGCTGAGCAATTTGGAATTAGAACGGGCCTCTTTGGACTGAGTAAGTTTTTAGGCTTTTTCATAATTTAGGGGGAAATGCCAAAACGAAGTAGAATAACAAGTATAAATTACCAAATTCAAGAAAAATGACCTAAGTATAAATTTGAGGAAGCACAATGGGATTGTGATTTTAACGAAGAAACTTAAAACTAAGCCATTGCAATATATTCTGCCTGAACAACAATATCCTTTAACAAGGCAGATGGGGTTCATGGCGGTCTCCATGTCATATTTAAAAAGAAAGTTAAGAAAGATAAATTAGGGTATATGTTGTCTGCAAATTCAGGGCTGTGGAACACAAATAAGGTAGCTGACCTGCAGGCCAGGTTTCTCTGTATCCCAGACTAACAAATGACACTTGTCCTTAAAAGTTATAAAACTCAAAGACAACCCAATAAAATTAACTTTGAAAATGGCTTCCAGATGAAATCTGATAAAGGTAAGTGGAGTCCAAAACAGTACTAATCACCTCTACCACACCAAACATGTTTCTTTTCCTGAGTTCTTTATCATGATTTACGATAAAATCATCTTCCAGTCACTCTTTTTCTACAAATCTTGTCATCATACCTCCAATGACTTTTTCTCATCCTCTACATCTAATAAATCATCAGCTTTTAACAATTCTTTTACTATTCTCAAATATTTTAATATTCTTTTAATATTCTCTTCTTCATTTTCACTATTATAGTATAGAAGGCATTTTTAGATCTATAGCTCAATTTTCTCCCACTTCTGATAACAATAGCTCTCTTCTTTTGGTGACTTACTCTTTTCCACTCTAACCATGTGGTCCTACCAGAGTCTCTCTCATAGATCCCCTTATTCCAACCGACCACAGATGGAGGCACATAACCTAGGGCAGGAAGTTGGAAGGGGAAGCATAACTGAAAGGGTGTGTTCACGCATTTTACTTTCAAGTCAAGGTTTTGTAGAGGTCATGGTGGATGACTCTCCAGCATTGGTCCCTCCCCAAATGATTAGTGTAAATCAGTAAGTCACCATACTATTGACATGTGGGGTCAGATATATTTTTTTTCGTCTTATTGATATAATTGACAAACAGTTCTATATATGTTTAAGGTTTATAGCATAATAATGACATACCTTTATTGTAAAATGATTACTAGATGAATTTAGTTAACATCTATCACCTTATATAATTACAAAAAATTATTTTTTCCTTAAGGTGAGAACTTTTAGGATATACCCTCTCAGCAACTTAAAAATATACCGCACAGCAGCATTAACTATAGTCATCACATTGTACATTATGTTCCAATACTTATTTATCTTATAACTGGAAACTTGTATCTTTTGTTCACCTTTACCCAATTTTCCCCTCCCCTACCCCTACATTGCTTCTGGTAACCACAAATCTCATTTTTTTAAATGAGTTTTGTTTTTGTTTTTGGATTCCACATGTAAGTGAGATCACATGGTATTCATCTTTCTCTTTTATTTCACTTAGCATAATGCCATCACAGTTCTTCCATGTTGTTACAAATGGCAGGATTTTTTTCTTTTTTTGTGGCTGAATTTTATGTGTGTGTGTATCCATCTATTTGTCGATTAGGTTGCTTCCATGTCTTGTCTATTGTAAATAATGCTGCAGTGAACGTGGAAGTATAGATATCCCTTTGACGTAGTGATTTTGTTTCTTTCACACATATACCCAGAAGTGAGTCATATGATATTTCTATTTTTAATATTTTGAGTAACTTTCATACTGTTTTCCATAGTGACTGTACCAATTGACATTCCCTTCAATAGTGCACAAGATAAGTCTTGGTTATAGGGAGCTGTTCAATGCATTCTAAGATGTTTAGCAGTATGCCTGGCTTCTATTAGACATCAGTAGCACCTTTCTCCCAAGTTGTGACCAAAATGTCTCCAAATACTGCCAAATGCCCCCCTGGAGGACAAAAATCACCCCAGGTAGAGAACTACTGATCTAAGCTATTTATTTTCCAGTGTTAGTTTAAGACTGGGCAGTCTTCCCATCCTCCCAACCTGGCCAATGTGACGTTAAGGAGTTGACCATTAGAAGACTTCTAGAAAGATTTCCTCAATTTTAAGAAAGATAATCCAAAAAGAAACAGTCTTTTTTTTTTTTTTCTGGAAGTTGTGTCTGCATGTAAGAACTTAAACTACTACAGCCATCATGACCATAAGGGATCAAGTTTTAGGATGAAACCAATATGGAGGGAGAAATGTAGAAATGTAGGAATGTAGAGAAATGTAAGAAACTTGCATACTTAAACAATGAGCTGATGATTTCTCCATGTGTACCCTACAGCAAATTTATCTCTGGACTACCACATATTTTTAAGTATATATACTCATTTGGATATATGTATATTTTTAAATATATATTCATATTATAAATAGCAGTGTAATAGTATACAAATATAGCCTCATTTGGGTGTATATACATTTTTAATATGTATTTTTTACATAATACTTTTTTTCACATATTTGTGGGAGATGCCATCATATAAGTGTTGGTAGAAATCTTCCATTCTTTTACTACAAATTATTCCATTTTATAGATGAGACATAATTTATTTATCCAGTATCTCAGAGGCTTTTGTGTGTTTTTTTTTTCCTTAAAAACATTTCTCTAATGTACATATGTGCATATGTGATTTTGATAGATATTGTAAAATGTCCTGGGTAGGGGATAAACTAACACTCATTAGCAATATATGACAGTGTCTGCTGCCCCATGCCCTCATAAATAAGGTAAGTTATCAAAGCTTTTGCGCTTTAGTGATTTTGTGAAATGTGGTATTGTCATTTTAATTTGTATGTCTGTTTTAATGCATGAAGTTTTTCTGTATTTAAGGAAATATAGAAAGTGCTTTTTCCTTTGTTAAAGAACTGTGTGTAATTTCTACTTCTATGAAATGTCTCTTCCTATCTTTGCCCATTTTTTTATTAGGTTGTTAGGTCATTTTATTATTGACTTTAGGAAATCTTTCTGTATTAGCAGAATTCTCTCTTTGGGATGTGAATTGTAGAGATATTTTCCCAGTTTATGGTTTGTCATTTTTCTTAATGTTTAGTGGCTATCTCTATTAAAGAATTTAAAAATTTTTAATGTATTTTACTTTATTAGTCTTATCTTTTATTGCTTCTCGGTTTATTTCATACTTAGGAAGCTCTACCTGATTCTAAGAGTGTGTTTTAAAATTTTTTTAATGTAGTTTTTATATCTTCTAAAAAGTTCAAATCTTTGAACTATTTAGAAAAATTTTTAGTGTAATGTGTTATGTAAGAATCTAACTTTATTTTTTTCTGAACAATTTTCCAGTTGTATGTTCTTTTCTTTTAGTGTATTTATTTATTATTGTAATTTTTTCTATAGTTGCACCTATGACCAGTTCTATCCATGTCTCTTTTTTTGCTCCCCACCTCAAATTGCTGATAAATTCTCCTTGACTTCTTACTTTCTCTTTACCTGTCTCATAACTGTTCATAACAACCGCTATAGCATACTGTCATATGTAATACATATGAACCCAGCTTCTGTAGCTAGAATTTAGGGTTGTGTCTGTTGCTTACTAGCTGCATGTCATGGCTTCTTAATTTCTCTTTGATTTAGGTATTTTACCTATAAAGTGAGGCTATTGTGAAGATTAAAATGATTTGTGCTTGTAATGTGTTTAAAATGGTGCCTGGTGTATAGTTCAAGGCTTTGTAGGTATAAAGAGATGGTGGACTGTTATAATGTCTAGGTCTCAGTGGTGAGGGGCAGGAGATTGCTAGCACCTACAGAGGGAAATGTATGTAGCAGGACTCTAAACAAGAGCTGGGTGTGTGGTAGAGGGAGCAAGTCAGGGAAATTTGTCAGGGAGAGGGAGGGCTAGGGGATACATAACCCTACTTTGTTCTTCCCCTACCCTCCAATCTTCAAGTTAGCTGAACCCAATTGGAAACTGGAGAAAAAGCAAGTTTACCAATACAGGTAAATTCCCAAAGCACATATCATGATGAAACAGAGTAGAGCACAGTGAAGAGGTGACCCAAAGGAATCAAGTGGAATTTATCTGGCACACCTTTCATCCCATTTACTCTCCCTCTTAAATCACAGAGTTAATCTCCACAGGTCGTTATATTTTCTCCTTTGCTATTTATCTAGTCTTCAAGACCATTTCTACCATCTCTACCATTTCAATGAATCTTTCCAACTTTTTTAGTCAGTTTGTCCTCCAATGTGTTCCCATAAATTCCATTTAAAATATCTAAATTTTATACTTTATTAATAGCTGTCTAGATATTTGACTTCTCTGATATATGGTAAGCTCTTTGCTTGTAAGGGACATTTTGCAATCATTTTGTATCTCACTTCTACCTGAAAATACAGAAACCCAGCTGTCACAATGTTCTCTACCCAGAATCAAATATTGCAGAGCTGGAAAAAGTTTTAGAATCATCTAGTTCAACTATCTCATTTTATAGGTGAAGAAACTGGGTCTCAAACCAGTGTTGGTAAGAGCCCAATAAATACTAGTTGAAGTGAAAGTGAGATTCAGCCCAACCCAAAAGGTCAATAGATATCTTTAAGAGCCCTTTGAAAACAAGCAGGAAAAAGTTACCTTTTTCTGGAAAACCTACAGTGCCTTGTCACCTGGAATATGGTGTATAATTTTGTTTTTTACCCAGGCCTCATTTCCCTTATAAGAAGAATGAAATAAGCTAATGCACATAGTTTCTCAGCAGAGGACCTGGCACATAGTAAAATTAAACAAAAATGAACATGTCAGAGAGCAGAGAACTAGTCTACTATTCAAGTTCTGAATGAGAAGAGTTAGAGAAACAAATTTAGGCAGTACCTATCCAAGCACTGTCCAAGGAAGGGACATTCATGGCCAGTGGACAGGTTTTATTTGCAAGACCATTTCTTTTGTGCAGACACGTTATCTCAGGAACTCTCAGCCTGGTGGCATTAAATTACAACCAAAGAAAAAGATGGAAAAACCAAATGTTCCTTGTTAGATATGAGAAACGGAATGTAAAAAAAAATCTGGCAGATTTTTAAAAGTTACATGAATATGATATATATAAATTTTTTGCAAAAAATAATTTAAATAATTTAGCCCAGAAGAGTTATAATTAAATGCCCCAGTAATAACAGAAGATATTGAGAAGATGGACAAAGAGTTAACCTTCCCCAAAACAAAAGGGCCAAATGGTTAACTGATAAATTATGTCAGATTTTAGAGAACAGATACAATGTACTCTAGATATTTTGGAACAAATATAAAAAGATGAAAAAAATCTCAATTTCTTTTAAGAGGCTAACTTGATCTGACATCAAAACCAAAGAATAAAAATTAAATTTAAATCTACAAAAATGATCACTTAAAAATAAAGGATAAGAGGGGTGGGAGAAGGGTGAAATGGGTGAAGGGAGTCAAAAAGTACAAAGTTACAGTTATAAAATAAATAAGTCATGGGGATAAGATATACAGCATGATGACTATAGTTTGCAATACTTTATTGAATAATTGAATGTTGCTAAGAGTAGATCTTAAAAATTTTCATCACAATGAAAAAAATTTGTAACTATATATGGTGACAGATGTTAACTAGACTTCTTGTGATGATTATTTTGCAATATATGCAAATATGAGATCATTATGTTGTATACCTGAAACTAAACTAACATTATATGTAAACTGTACCTCAATTAAAAAAGAGGGGAAAAAGAATTCCAAATAAAATATTAGAAAAATATACCAATGGTGTCTTAAAATGAATCATGGCGAAGATTTGTTTCAGCGTACAAAGTAATGCATTTATTAAAAGCCTATAACCTGTATGTATGTGTTATATAAGAAAATGAGAACATTAAATAGTTAAAGCAAAAAGTTTGCAAACTCCTCTAAATAAATACTGAAAATATATTTTATAAAAATTCAGTACCAGATTCAAAATAGAATCAGCCTACTCCCTTATTATAATAATTGCTTATCTGAAACAAATGGCCAATGTCATTCTTAACGATGAAATACCATAGGCATTCATCTGAAGTCAGTCTTGGAAATTTTCATTCTTTTGAAAATTGTTAGCAAGAATACTAGTCGTTATGACTATATGGCTCAACTTAGAGCAAAGTTTCTGAACATAGCAGAGAACAAATATCTATGTGGAAAGCAGGTTGCATAAATGTGTGAGGCAGCCAGGGTATGATGATATTCTTTGACACCAAAAAGGAGAATGCTATCTTTTTCTCCCAGAAACATATAACACATGGGTATAAGAAAGGTTTTATTTTCCTTTGAACTTTTACTACAGGAACCACAGCAACTCAGGTATAGTGATAAATGTTAATTGACAACAGCATTAACAAGGGGGAGCCTTATAGAGTGGTAGCAGCTGTGCATGTGCTTGCTGGCAGGCCAAGCATCTTCACGCATGTTGCTGAAGCAGAAACAGAAAAACTTACACAAGGTGAGCTTGAGGTGGAACTCTATTAGTCTGAGTCTTAACTTGCATGTAATTGTGAACCACGTCTGTGGTGCAAATCAAAAGTAGCCTCAGGAATGCGAAGTGGGGGCACTATAAGTGTCTGTCTACGTGGTCCATTTTTTAAATGCAAGAAACCATTCCATAAGGAAAAAGGTCCCCAAAAGATTGAGTTGAAATCTTTTATTAAGATCAGTTCATATGGTGACCAGATCTATGGTATATCCATTGGTAATATTTGTTTTGGTTTTGTTTAGCCCTTTTGTGATTTAGGATGTCTCACCTCTGCTTTCGCCTTGACCATCAGTACTATCTCCTGTTACCAGAATTTCCTGCATACCTCAGAATTCTCCTTCCTCATGGTCACATCTTCTGGATATCTTTTACTCTTCAGCAAACATGACATTTTCTATGCTGAAAATTTCTTAAAGTTTAGTTTTTGGTTTATGTAAAATGAATTACAGATAATTTTGAAAGTTCAAAATTCTTCAAAGTTTTTTTTCTTAAAATGGAATATTCACATATGTTAAAGGAATAATAATAAAAATCACTTTTGCTTTATCATGTGTCAGATAATATTCTAAGGACTTCACATGTGAAATTTCATCCCCACCACAATCCTGTGAGATAGGCACTATTATTATCCTTATTTTCAGAGAAGGAAACTGAGGCACAGAGATGTTAAGTGCTTTGTACAGGTTCACACTGCTAAGAGATACAAAGTTAGAACATGAACCCAGGTTATTTGGCTTTAGAATGCGCTCTTAGCTACTTTGCCACGTTGCTGCAAGAACACTGGCCAAAATACTTAAGGGAAACAATTCTTCATACATGCCAATCATTCATTTGCTCCTTCATTATCATGCTATTTGGAATGCTGACTGTAAAAAAAAAAAAAAAAGATGCTCTTCTGGAAATAGTACAGACAAAAAGCAAACAAAAAAATAACCAACAAGTGCTACAGAAAATGAAGAGATATATAAACTCATAATCTCAGAACAGTTTAATCAATTAGTGATGTATTATAATCATATTTATTTTTATGTAGTTCATGGTAAGTTGTTCTTACATCCCTAAAAAATATTTTCGGCATTTCTCAACAAAACTAGCTCAGAACTTCATTTTATTATCTCTATTTAATTCTATTTAATTTTAGTAAAAAGTTTGCTTTAAACAAATCTGATTTAGTCACTTTTCATGTGTTATCATGCTAGATTTGGTCTTCAGTGTCTTTGTTCTTTACTTCTAAATTACTGACAGCTTTCTACATTATTTTAAGTCCTGTATTTCAATAATTTATTATTTCTGTAATAATTTTTGTGAAGTTACTGAATCCTGGCGAGCCCATGATTAATTACACATATTAGACTAAGCAGTCAGCTCTGACATGAAGTAGATTTTGTTTTTCTCATCTCTACAGTATTTTCTGTCACTATGTTGTCCCTTGCTAACATCTTTAAGGATGCCTTTGTTCTACTTTAGTAATGGAAACAGCATACGTATTTGTGCAACACTACTTGGAGATCCTTTATTCTGGCAGATAGAACTGAGAAAGAACAATATAGGTGCCACATAGTATTGAGGCATAGCAGCGAGTCCTGATTTGAAGTTAGGTGTGATCAGGGAAGTCTGGGAAACAGGTAGGGTGGGCCTTGAAGAAAGAACAAGTCAAAAACAACATATTTAGGTTTTTAAGAGGGCTCTAATAGGAGAATAGTGCTCTGTGGGTAGCTTGGTGACTATCATTTAGCTCATTTTTCTAAGTCCCCTGAGTGGGTGTCTGGAACCTAAGTAGAGAGAGAGCTGTAAGTAAAAGTTGAAAGATCTGATTCAGTGAAGGCTGTAAAACACCACCACTGGTTCGAATTTCCCTTATCAGAATTGAATCCAAGAGAAAAAGAAGCATCTTCCTTTAGCGTCTTCGTGGTGGTGTTTGGTCAGAGACACTGGCAGGCAGACCAGTGGCTACACCTCTAAGAACTGCCAAGCCTGTTGGAGCAGAACAGAAGCTGAGCCTCCCTGTGCAGGGAATTTGGTGCCTGCAGTGCCCATCAAGTGCTCCAGAGGCCTCTCTGAACATCAGCATAACCCAGTAGAAGTAACCATGCTAGCAGTGTAGGGCCAGATCCTGCTAAGGAAACACAGTGCTGCTGGAAGAGCTTCAGGCTCCAGTGAGTGAATGTGGTACCTGGTGGGTGATTTCAGTGAGACATCATTGAAGATGCCTGGACACCTCAAGAAAGTGATATTTTAAAAGGAGAATGAAGTTCTGCATTATGCAGGTGAAGCCAGGAGCCAATTACAGGGTTACTCCTCTTAATGTGACTTTATTTGCATTGCAAGCTAGTGAAAGCTAAGCAAATGGATTATAAATAATCTAGCAATCATAAATCATCATCAGAACTGTTGGGACTATTTGAAGGGGGTCACTTGGGAACTAGTGTCATAATCATTTAGAGACAAATAGAAAGTAACCTCATTTTGTACGCTACCATGTATAGGGTCTTATTTAAGGCTAAATGACCCAGACTTTGGGAAATGCATCAGTTTGGACTCTGATCATTGCTTCATAGAGGTCGTGGAGCCAAATTATGTCTGCATGAATCAGTGCGGGGTTTTCGCTCCAAAGGGAAAAAAATATATATTCTGAGAGTAGTTATTGCCTTATATATCCTACCTTTAACATCAATATTGAACAAGTTAAACCTTAGGATACCTGTGTTCCCACAGCCCCTTCTGTATAGTCCTCTTCTAGAGTTTTATTTCTGCATAGAATTCTTATATAAAATGACCCTAAGCCACAATTGGTATGAATAAGGGCAGTTATCTGATCCAAAGAAAGCCAATAACCTATTTAGTCAATAACTTATGAGTTAATTGATCATGAAAACTCTGTCGAATGGGAAAAATTATAGCTAATTAGTCTGATGAATATCCTCTTTGTTTAGGAGGTGTTCAAATGATAGCAAAGGCTACCTATTCCATGCTGAAGGAAGAACAAGGAGAAGCTAAAATGAGCTAAGATAAGCATCTACTTATGGTGAGAGAGAGAAGAGGGTCAGTTTATTGGTGGTATGTGCCATAGAGCAAGACAATCAGATAAGAGAGTGGTTGAGTCATAATGAGCACACAATGTTATGGAGCATACAACAGGGGTCATTGGAAGCTTATGCAGTCATTAGAACTGCTTCTAGTTCTCAAGCCATATTCTGTCTTCTTCAGTCCTAATAGGTTGAGTATGTTTTTATTCCTGAAATCTGATAGATCCTAGCTACCTACCCATGCTCTGCAATAAATTTCATTAGTTTAAAAAAATCAATACTGATTTGAATAAGTAGGATAAATTTAATAAAATGAGAATGACAATTGGAAATTAGAATTTAAGAAAGATAAGCTAAGAAATATTCTAACTCCAAAGATCTGTACTGAATGTAAAATTTGAAACTAAGCTTCCAAATACCTAAAGCAAAAAAAAAAAAGAACTTGAAATATTTATGCTCCCTTATTTTTCTCCTTTCCTTCCTCTCATATAAGTAGGTGGACATGTTTGTGCCTTCTTCATCCAGATGAAATGTGTAGTAAGGATGGATATTGAAGTTGCCTAGAAAACTTTCTGGCTTTTATTTCAAAAGACTAATCCTCAGTGGAGAAAAGAAATTGCATACAGAGACAAAATAACTTGGAGTAACGACTTCCCACAGTTTAGAAAAAAATTCCACAGGTTTTCAGGGGCTAAAGGATTAGGGTTTTGAACATGGGATCCTGGATCATACCTTTGAGGGGTATTCCTAGGGAGTGAGCAAGATTGACTCCAGAAAGGAACTACCACAGGGCACATGAGACCCACGGCATGGCATCCCCAGCCTTGGTGAAAACAGCCATACTGCAAACCTAGTGCAGAAGCAGCTGAGAACTGCTGGACATGAAGGGATGATGTGGACAGAGTATGGTCACTGTTGTGAAGAGATAACCAACGACATGCTTGATGTCTTGACACTGCATCTAGAACCATGAGCAACCTTGGGTAGGTAGGGGTCAAGCTCCAAGAATGCACCAGGTTAAATTTTCACATGCCTGGTAGAATTGTGGTGATAGGGCTCAGAATCAGGAAGTATCTTGATGTGCAACACTTTTTGTACATCTGTATCTATGAACTGATATTCACATTACCAGAAAAAAGTACCAAGATCACTTGTAAGTTTCAAATTAACCCCAGTGGCTATGATGACAATTAAATTCTTTCAAATCATACGCCAAAAAGAAATGCTAGGGAATCTTAAGTAATGGGCTTTAAGATGAGAGAAACAAATATCTTACAGTCAGACTCTTTCCTGCCACTGGCATGAATCTAGAAGGTCATTCAGAATATTAGAAGTTCATGCTATTGTGTTATGCTGCCATGGATCCCTACTGCAGTTCTATACCATTCTGGGGACTCAGCTAAACTTTGTAGCTGCTATTCCTGCTATTTCATTCTCTCCATTGTCTTTCTTAGCTCTTGTCATTCATGGTTTCTGACTACTCTTGGCTTCTATTGTCTCATGGTTTCTGGTCATTGCCTTTTCTCTGGGTGTTTGGTTGGTTTTGTTCTTTCTTACTTTTTAAAAAAATTCTATCCCTATGATACACTGCTGACTTACTCTGTGTGTTATACACTCAGCCTTTGCAAGAAAGAATATTGATCTATTTATTCAGCCACGGCCACTTTCATTAGACAGAGCTCGCACACTTGGGTAATCTCTGCTGGAGCCAGGGCTATGGGTTCTTGAACCTTTCTGAAAATAACTAACACAGAGTGTTTACTCTAGACAAAACATTGTTCCAAGTGCTTTATAGTTAGTTTACTCTGAATAAAATTTCCATTTTACAGATGAGGAAGCCAAGGTGGTTAAGGTTGAGCAATGTTTCCAGAATCACACATCCAGTAAGCAACAGAGCCAGGATTCTAACTGAGCAGTCTGGCTTTTAATCGTCTTTCCAATTGAATTAAATTTAAAGAAACCTACACCAGAATTGCTGTGATAAAAGAGGTGGCTAGCTGACCACTAAAGATTTAAATTCAGTGTTCACTATGAGGATTCGTTATTAGAAAGCAGCTGGCCAGCCAAAGACTAGGTTTTCCAGTCCCTCTAAATCTAAGTAGGTGCATATGACTGGTTGTAGCCAATGTGAACTGAAGCGATGTACCTCATGTTCACGTCAAGGAGTTAAGGACCTGGTGTGCCTTCCTTGTGCTCTATTCCCCTTCCACAGAAACCTTGGAGGTCACGTATTTAAGATAGTGGTGCCAGAAGGGAAGTGACTAGTTATTTGAGTGACCTCTTGAAGAAGAATTGCCTAGGAGAGCTACTCAATCAGGAGCATCTACTAGACTTTGCATGATGTAGAAACACACTTTAATGTACTGAGACATGGGGGTTATTTGTTATGGCAGTTAGCCTATTCTGAAATATACCATGTAAGTACCCATTTCTTGAATAAAATCTGTAAATTTGTTGATAAATATGTGGTCGAGATGTTCTTACCATATAGATGTTTTGGACATTATTATTAAGTGAGAAAATTTCTAGAAAGCTTTGACAAAGGCTCTGGGAAAAGATTCTGTAATCTTTATTGATCATTACTAAAGATTACATTACAGCAATAATTGACTTTTGTTTTGCATGTGTGGCAATAAATGCAAATATTTTTGTATGTTGATTTTTCCTCAGAACTCTTATAATTATGTAAATAGTCAAGATAATCAATTGGGAAATACTGTGAACTGACATAAGGTATAGAGAGATCACACAAGTGACAGTGATTGGATCTATCTGGGAAGAGGGTATCAGCAGGCTTTCTGGAGTAATGCTTGAGTGATGCCTAGAAAGATGAATTGATTATCAACGAGTTGATGGCAGGACTGAGCTATTTCCTGGAGCTAGATTCTGATAGATTTAGGAGAGTGTATTTTCCAATGTCATGTTGAAGTCTTAACCCCCAGTACCTCAGAATGTGACCGTATTTGAATATAGGGATTTTAAAGATGTAATTTAGGTAAAATGAGATCATGTAAATGGGCCAATATTACTGGTGTCCTTATAAGAGATTAGAACACAGAGAACGCAGACAAAAGGATGACATATTGGGTCCAGCAAGAAGGTAACCATCTGCAAGCCAAAGAAAGTGGCCTCAGAAGAAACCAACCCTGCTGACACTTGATCATGGACT
Organism: Macroglossus sobrinus; assembly: GCA_004027375.1. Lineage (NCBI taxonomy): Eukaryota > Metazoa > Chordata > Mammalia > Chiroptera > Pteropodidae > Macroglossus > Macroglossus sobrinus. Next base: position 123,752 of record PVKZ01002097.1, read on the forward strand.
TTTAGCCTCTAGAATGTCAGAAAATAAACTTCTAATTTTTAAGCCACCCAGTCTGTGGTGTTTTATAACAGCAGTCCCAGCAAACTAATACATCTCCAAAGGCCCTTTTTTCCCTCAGAATCAACATTCTTCTTCTGCAAATCTCCTAATCATTACAGATGTAATCCTGCACAGCGTGGGCAGGGTGCTTGAAATATAAGCTGATCTCTAAATATTTGAACGTGAACATTTTTTGTTTTACTAATTCCACAGTCAAGAACTCTCTGCTTGCATCCTATAATATCCCTGTATGTTAGTAACTGTTCCTTTACTTTGTGAGTTGAGATAGATAGTCCAACTCTTCAACTGAGTTAGTAATATCCCACTAAGCTGCTGATTGCATTTCAATCTTTGAATATCATTGATTAGAAAGATTCATTTGATACTCTCACAAATTTATCAAATGCTTTCTTCTTAAGTGAAACAGAAGAGAGGAATTTTATGATAAAATGTTTCCTCTAATATTCAAGGGAATATTGGGTCTGTTGGGAGGATAACATGGTTTGGTGGGCGACCTCTATTTTTGTTTATTTTAAGAAAGGATGGAAGCCTTAGAAGAGCAGGTTCACTAATATCAGACTTTTCAGAAAGTCCTTCTAAAGTATTTTATAGTCATGTCTTATTCAATTTTTATAAATTATAAAGTACTCATTGCAAGTACCAATGCTTTAAATAAGATGAAATTACATGAGGTATTTGAAGCCTGTCCTGTCCACCTTTGTAAAAAAATATTAGAATACATGGAGAAAACCAATGAATATAAAATTACTTGAGAACCCTTAGAGATACATTACTAACATTATTGTTGTAAAGACTATTATTGAAAAAATAAAAACTAGCCTAAATGCACTGTATAAGAAGAAACATGGTTTAAATATAAGATAAGAAAAGAGAAGTGAATTGTATTGTTCGGTCGCATTATTTATTTTGATGCTTATGAGACTGGAATAAAGCAAAATATATAGCCTCTGCAATCCCAGATTGCACATTGACACTTTTCAAGTTATCAAGTTACAATTAAGTAGCATCACACAGTAACTAGTCATTCTCAAAAGGGCAGCTGTAATCACCGCTGGATAAAGCTGCATTCTCACAAAGTCATTATGACCTTGGTAGTATGTCTGACCTCTCCTTTGAGCCTTCTTTGATGGCCCCTCTTGCACTACTTTCAGACATGCCCATAATAGAGCCAAAGTGAAGTCCTGCTGTAAGTCAAGGTTCATGAATGGAGACTATAAAATTTCTAATTTATATGCTACAAGGTGTATGTTCCTTTGGGAGACATACAGATATGCAAATAGAGTAACTAGAAAGCACTGATAGAAAAGGAGCACTTGCTAGGAAAGGGTGCAAGAGAAATCAGTAAGCTCGTTGCAAATGAATGTACCACCAAGCACTGTGACGGGGCAGCTGTAGAGTGCCCCATATGAAGCTTGGCTAAGCTATCAGAAAAGCAGCTGATAAATTTATAAAACAAACAGATGCCAGTCTTTCATTTCTAAACTGGTTTGTTGTGGGGTAGTTGTCTTTCCTGTCATCTACTTGGAAGGCATGACAAACCCTTCCATGTAATCTGAACTAAGATATAAAAGTGAAAGGTATGAAAGAATTGCACCTCCCCTTGCTTCATTCCTGGGCCCACCTTTCTGCTAAAAGGGTTGCTATAAGGGTTTGCAGAATATAAAAGGCTATTTCCTTGTATATAAAAGTTATGTCCCTGGGTAATCAAATCTCCATTTTTTAGATCCTATTAGCCTGTAGATGATGCATTACTTTCATAGTTGAAATGAGAAATAAAGTTCAGAATCTGCTATGTGGCTTTGGTGTTAATGTATATGTTGACTATTCCATAATTTGTAGATATTTGTCTAACTCTACTTTCTCAAAGATTTCACTTCTTCTAAATTTATCACAAGCACTCAAGACAGAAAACCAAAATGGTATTTACTTTACACCACCTGTCCAAGCCCGCTTTTTAAGAAAATCACTTTTAGTTCAACTTATATGTGTAATCAGTCTTAGAACAGTCATGTAATGCATTGTAGAATATGGCGGCAGAAATAAATTTAAGCAACTCTTCACTATCTCTTGCTGCCAACAAGGGTGGAGATGATGCCACTGCCATTTTAATTTATTAGATAGTAGTAAGGAAAATCAGATTGTAATGTGGAACATATATTTCAAATTAAACTTTGTAGTGTTTGGTTGATATTTATCTGAGGCATTGCATTTTAGAGTTGTATTAGCACAAAATTTGAGTCAATTAATTCAGAGGCTGAATTGTAAAGGAAACATGTTTTACAGGAAAAGTAAAGAAGGTGGTCCCAGGAGTTTGTTAGGTTCGTGAGTCTAAAGCACTTAGACACTATCTTTTTAGAAATGTATATTGAAAAATCCTTATTTATCATTGAACTGAAATCCAGAACTTATAATTAATTGAAAACAAATAGGACATTTTGGATAAATAAAGTGGGTTACATATTATTACAAATAGTGTAGTATGTAAGTTAAAGAAATAATGCTTCTTTATTTTTAAATGCTTTTCCCCTTTAAAGGAAGCAAACCTTCATTAGGGATACTGGAAAATATAAAAAGTAAACAGAAAAAAAAATTTATTTGTTATTGTCCCACCATCCAAAGATAGGTATTATCCATATTTGGGTATGTTCTTTCTATACTTTTTGTTATGCTTCTGTTTTGAGTCTCTGTTTATTTTTATGACAAATTTCTTATTCTGTCCTTTATAGTTAATAGTAAATAATATTTATCTATGTTACTACATATTTCTACAATTTTAAAGAATTATACAATTTTATATTATACATTAGCTCATTTATTTATCTAATCTCAGGTCATTAGATGTTTAGGTTGATCTAAGTTTTAACTTTCATAGAGTATACTACTGTGAATGTCTTTGAGAATAGAAAATATTATTAATTTTGAGTTTTAAATTATTTAGGCTTTCTTCTTAGAGGGAAATCATTTTTAAAATGTCTAAAAAAAGAACACTACCATCAGATACCTTCAGAAATCTATGAAAGTGCTATGTTTTTATGGCACTCTTGCTATCATTGAATAGTATCATATGTATGACTTCTTGTTAAACATGGCACAATGACCATATTCATTTATTTTCTCTTCTACTCAAAGCCGCATTAAAGAGCAAAAGAATAAAAAATGTATATGTGAACTCATAAAAGCAAAGTAAATGAGAATGAAACATGAGATTTGGACCAGAGGAAGCTGTGACTCCAGGAGTCAACCAGGAGAATAGTGAAGATATGCAGACTCTGCTGGCGGTTGAAGCAGTCAGAGATATACAACTTCTTGGCAGGAGATAGGAGGATTATTTTCTTGAATATCTTAAGATCAGGAGGAAAGATCACCAAACAATAAAATTTTGGCCTCCTAATAAAAGAGTTGGCTTGTTGTCTGAAATATTCAGACAGAAACTTGGAAAAGAGAAAGGATATAAAAAAAGAGCATAAGAATCATATAGGACATGGAGGAGAAATTGAATATATGTGTAAATAAAGTTTACTTTTAACATGTATGTTGTTAGAAATATTAACTAAGAATTTTCAAAATCCTACAGAAGACGACAAGCTATAGAATCAAAAAGCTCTAGATTCCAAACATGCTAAATACAAAGAAAATCATGTCTAGGCACAAGACAGAAAAACTATTAAAAACCAAAGACAAAGAAGGAAATCTTAAAAGTATTCGGCGGGGGGGGGGGGGGAATCTCTTTCAAAGGAATAACAAAAAGACTAAGACCTAACTTTTAAATAGAAAACCTGAAAACCAAGAGACATCGGAGTAACAGCTGTAAAGTCCTGTTTAAGAGAACTTCCATGTGTCAGTTTTTACTATATTTTTTCCTTTTTTGTTTCAAAGTTACTTTTAAAAATTGCAATATAATTCATATACCATAAAACTCATCATTTTAAAGTACACAATTCAGTGATTTTTCATATATTTATAAGGTTGTACAACCATGACCACTAATTCTAGAAATTATCACCCTAAAAGAAATCCTCAGTCATTCCCCATTCCCTCCTCTTCATGATCCCTGGAAAACACTAATTTAATTTCTGTCTCTATGGATTTGCCTATTCTGAACATTTTATATAATTGGACTCATACAATATGTGGCCTTTTCTGTTAGGCATCTTTCACTTAGCATAATGCTTTTGAGGTTCACCCATATTGCAGCATATACTTAGTACTTCATCCCTTTATATGGCTGAACAATATTCTATTACATAAGTATAATGCATTTAAAAATTGATTCATCAGTTGATGAACATTTTTATTTTCTTTTTAAATAAATGTATGGGATTATTTTTGGACTTTCCATTCTATTCCACTGATTTATATGTCTGTCTATAAGTCAGTATCACACAGTTCTTTATTTTCTTGAAAGCACTTATGTATCACTGACATTTATTTATTTGATTCTTGTTGGAACATTTGAGAATACAAACTACATGTTTTCTATTATTCACTGATATATCCTAAGATTCCAGAATTGCACTTAGGATATGGTATGTACTCAATGATACATGATTCAGTAGCATTTGGACTTATTATTCTGTTTTTGATAATTTCTAAACATGGAATTCTAGAAACTCTTTTAGAGGTGTTCTAAATATCTAATTTTATTTCTGTCAGCTATCCTTTGGCTAATTTTATAACCTTCAATTTCTCACTTTTGCTCTTTAATTCATCATTTAAAAAAATTCCCCCAAATGTTACTGAATTTTCCTGATTATTTATTTTTTATCCTTCATATATATATAAAAGATAAAAAAAAATTTTTATTGTTGTTGTTGTTGTTAACGCTCTCAACATATATAATATGTGAGGGAATTCTCATACATAAGAGGCAGACAAGGAGAAACTAAACGGGCAGGGGATGAATTAAGATTTGAATTCAGACATTCCATTTTTCCTACTTCATCACTCTGCTTTCTAGACGATATTGTCCCATGAGGCTATATTATTATACTGCTACCATATGTTAGAATTAGTCTTCTTTTCTAGTTTATTATTTCTCTTCCATAACTTTGTGGCTACCCTTGCCTATTTAAAAAAATAAATAAAATTAAAAACAATTTCAATAACAATTAGCAAAACAATCACAACATATCTCAAGTATTTAATTGTAAGTATAATTAACCTATACATTCGCTTGGGACAAACTGACATTTAAAAAAAGTCTGTCTTTTTATGTGTAAATATGTGTCTTTCCATTTACTTTAGTTTCTCAATAGGTTTTCTAAATTTCTTCCTCTTGATATTAACATGTTTTTTCAACAAGCTACTTGTTGCTATTTTCCAAATTGGTATTATTAAAAAAATTTTTATTATATTTTCTAGATTGTTATATCTACTAGATGTCATTTATGATGTGTGAAAATTATCTTCTTAAGAGCACTAACAAATATTTATTAGCTAATATTTATTGTGCCATTTTTAATATGGCTTTAAATGCAAGTATTGTATTTTGAATATTTTAAGAGCCTATTCATTTATGTATAAAGTGAATGTGAGAGATTTTTCCCTTAATGATGAGTCCACATCAGTAAATCAAGACTAACAGAAAGTTTGTTATGCATGCTCATAATTTAATCAAATCATCTATTATAATGTATTTTGTACATTACAATTTATTAAAAAGAACAAAATGTCATTGCTCAAAATTGTAAACAGCCTGTTATAATCTGGTTATTTTAAAATTTAAAAAGTGTATTGCAGAAGTGGCACTCTATGGCAATTCAGTAAAGGAAATATAACTTCTAGACAGGTTTTAGCAAAACATCTTTATTGCGTTTCTTGAGTAAAAATAATTGTGAGAGATACAATTTACCATATCTATTGTCCAATGAACACATGGATATCACATAAATATGTTTTATGTGATTCATGGTTGAAATTTGTATTTGTGTGATCCCATCATTGTTATTTTGTTACTCCGTGCACATATACACACAAAAACATAAAGTATATATGTTGTCAAGACTAACTGTAAAAAACACTTTCTAGTAGAATTAAAATATGTACATGCTAAAATGAAAGCATTTGAATGAAGGTCAAAGTATTGCCTCAAAATCAAGCTGTAGGTTAAGCAGTAGCTCTGCCTTTGGTTAAAATTTTAAAAAAGTTATTGTACTCTGCATTAGAAAAATTAACTAGTATATGTAAAATACTAATTTTACATATTTTAAATACTAAAATTAATTAGTATATGTAAAATAATATTTTTAAAATTTCTTGCATAGGATAGGGCTACATATCTTGAAATAATCTCAAACTTAGAGAAAAGTTGTAAGTACAGTACAAACATTTTTTCTTAAACCATTTGATAGTAAATTGCCTGATGGTCTATCAATCTCTAATCCTTTAGCGTGTTTTTCCTATAACCAGAACATTCAGCTACATAATGAGAGATATTACCCACTACCATGAAAATCAGGAAATTATCATTGATACATTATTACCATCTAATCCTCAGACCCTGTTCAAGTTTTGCCAGGTGTTCAAATAATGTTCTTTAGAGCAAAAGGATTCATTTCAACATCATGAATTTAGCTTCTTTCAGTCCAAAATAGTTTGTCTTTTTTTTTTTTATTTTCATGACTTTAATTCTTTTGGGCATTATAAGGTAGTTGTTTGTATAATGTTACTCATTTTTAGATTGTCTAATGTTTCTTTATGGTTAGATTCGGTTTATACATCTTTGGAGGGGACATAAATTCTTCTCATTTCATCTTATCAGGTGGAGGACAAGTCCAATGTGTACCTTTGCTGATGGTGTTTAGTCAATTCATTTATTTATCATTTTATAGCAGTATGATTCATTGTTTCCTACTTTATTCAATGGGCTATAATCTATTACTTTCCTTATCATTATTGCTGTTCCTTTTAGTAGAGACTGATATTTAGAAGCCAATATCTGGGCACTAGATATGATCCTTGCTTTTGGAATGCTGTAGATCTCAGGCTTGCTCAGTGGATAGAACTAAGGAATGTATGTATTTAAATCCACACATATACTTACCTCTGCATCTATATGTTTAAATCTATCAATATAAATTGAAAACTGTAGCTGACACCAATTCCTCCAATTCCAATTCAACATCACAGGGTTTGTTTTAGTTTTCTGTCTTTCCATACTTTAATTCCCTTCTCTGACAGAGAGAAAACTAGCTTCAATTATCCTTAACATGTTATTTGATGGATCCAGCATATGCAACTAATTTCCATTGCTGCTGCTGCCTTCCCCTGTGCACATTTTCTTGTTACCACATGTGGGATCTAACACCCCACATCATTACCCACTTCCACATGGATGACTTCCTCACTTAGCCCAGGCTCTGATGCTCTGCACCTGCTCCCTTCCGCATGGACCCCCTCCTCGCAGCATTCAGACTCTGACTCCCCATGTTGGTCTGTCCCTCTGAGGGAGGTGTCCCACCTTACCTCCATCAGGCTCTAAACAGGAGAATACATATATTGTAGTATAACAGAGTAATAGAATACTGTACAGTAAAGAATATAAACAAACTAGAGCTGTAGATATCAAAAAAGATGAATCTCACAGTCATAATGAAGAATGATGAAGGTAAGATGAAGACAACCCACAGTACAATGCCCTTCAAGTTTGATGCTATTCATAAGAACGATAAATACCAACTTTAGCATAATAATTCCCCTGAGTAAGAGGAAGAAGGTGGATGTGATTGGGGAAGGGACTTCAACTGTATTGGCCATATTCCAGTTCTTAAGGTGAATGGTAGGCACAACATTATCCTAGATTATTTTTCATTTGCCTCTCTAGATCCATTTTCTGCCCTTCTCAATTGGCCCTCTGCTCTAGGAGGCTGCCTCGTATGGTCTCCTGTGGATCAATGTGTGCCTTATCCTTCTAAGCTGTAGAAGATTGAAAGGAGAGAAGATATTGATGTCCCAGATTCTTGATTTTAGGATGGTTTTGGACTGGCTAGGTTTCTTAATCAAAGGTCACAACTCCTGCTAGGAGGCCCTCTCCATCCAGCTCACTTTGGTTTTGATATTTGCTGGGTCCCCTATCCCTTCAGGCTTAGGAATGGAAATGTTGCCCTTTATTAACTCTCAGTTATTGCAGTATTCCTTTTTGGTTTCCAAGACACTGTTCATGCCTTAGTATATATTCCCTTTATTAAACTCTTCACTCTTAAATTACCCAACTTGAGAGTGTCATCTGCTTTTCATTGGGTTCTGACTGATAGAGTATGTTCTCTATCTCTCTTTTTCTCCCTGTCTCTGTATCTGTGTCTCTACATACACACACCTTTTTTCTTTACTGTATATTTGATATAATTCATATTTACAAAAAACTTAAGAAGGAAAAATGCTTATTAAGCACTTATATGTTAAACGTTGAAAGGATTAAAGGTTGAGAATATAGAGAAAAATGAGACAAAAATCTACCTGTTACAAGGAAGTCACAGTCTAGAAGGAGAGACAGGTGAAAATGAAAGGTTAATAAGTATAGTGGTTAAGAGCATGGGATTTGTAATGAGACTGACTTGAGCTCAAGTCCAGGCTTAGTCACTGAATGGTTATGTGACCTTGAGCTAAAGAGATAAAAATGGGATCAGTACTAGTACTTTCCACATAGAGTCCTTGTGAAAATTAAAAGTAAACTCATTACCATCTATATGTACTTATACATTGTATAAGTCCTTAATAAATGTTACCGCAAATTATTGTTAACTGCAACAATTGCACTTTGTACTTGCTTTAGAGGTAGCACAGAGAAGGCACATGTTAATTATAGCTGAGGAGGTCTGCACAAGTTTAATGGGGTGAAGTGATGCCTGATCTAGATATTGAAGAAATAGTAATTCCAACGGGATAAAATAGAGATAGGCAGGCCAGGAAGAGGGAACAGCATGTATGAGAACACGCAAGAATAAAATAGTATTGCATGTTCAGGGAACTGTGAGCAGTTTACTATTGCTGGAGAGTCAAGGCCAAGGCATGAATACTGAGAAATGAGGCTAACAAGTTAGCAAGTGGTATAGGGAAAAAAGCCTGGTTTGGACTTGATCCTGCAGGTGATGAGCATCAAGAAAAGATTTTTAAAAGCTTTTCTTTAAAAAAAAAATATTTCTAACTTACAGAAATGTTGGAAGAATTGTAAAAAGAACTCTGGTATACCCAGGCTCCCTAATTGCTAACATTCTACTACATTTACCTTGTCATTCATTTTCCCTCTCTGTATATTCTGAACCAACAATATAACTATAGCATAACTGTCAAAATCAGAGAATTCATAAGGGTACAATACAACCTAATTTCATTCAGAGCAAAAACACTTTTTCTTTCGTTGCAAAATCCACCCCAGGGTCAAGGGTTTAGTAGTCATATCTCTTGATCTGGGACTGCTACTCAGATCTTTCCCTGTCTTCTGGGACACTGGAATTTTGAAGAGCACAAGGCAATAATACTGTAGACTGTCTTCAGTTTAGGTTTGTCATATGTTTCCTCATGATTAGAATCAGTTATGCATTTTTGGCAGGAACACCACAAAAAATATACTGTGTTCCCAGCGTTTCTTATCAGATGGTGCACAAAGTCGATTTGTCTCATTACTGGTGATTTTAACTTTGATAACATAGTTGAGAGAGTATTTGCAAGGTTTCTCCACCGTGAAGTTACTATTTCTCCATTTTAAATGATATTTTATAAGTAGTTACACTGAAGACTACACGAATATTGTTTCTTAAACTTTCACCCAATTGTTTTAGCACCCATTGATGAGTCTAGCCTGAATAAATTATTACAATAACTGTTGTCAAATGGTGATTTTTCTAACCCTACCATTCCTTCCAGATTTATTGACATTCTATTGTAAAGAGCTTATTTTTGTCCCTCATTGGTTTATTTATATATTTTTATTAGTATAGGTTTCTAAATTATTATATTTTTCTCATGGGCTATAATCTGATACTATAATTATTTATTCTGATGCTCAAATTGCCTCCTGTTTGGATAGTGTGAGCCCCTTCAAATTGGCTACTGTATCCTTTTCAGAGTCTCCATCATTTTTGACCTCTGCCTTATGTTCTGGTACAATGAGATTATCTAGACTTATCTTGTTCTTCCCTTGCTCTGGCCCTGGAATGAGCCAGATCTCCAATTCCCCAAGGAGCCTTGATTCTTTTTAGTGGAGAATTGTATTTAGAAAGAAAGATCTGGAAATTAGGTGTGCTCATTGCCATTAGGCCCTTTTAGGGGTCAGAGCTTTACACATACATGCGCACACACTCATCTATACTACCCATCTCCTTAGCTATCAAAACCTTGAGTTGACATCAATATTTCTAAATCCAACATAACAACACAATTCATTCCAGCCTTCATCCTTTCCATGTTTGTAACTCTCTTCTCAAAGAAAAACTTGGCTCTCATTATCCTTCATATAGTTACTTATTTACTTGTTTCCCCTTTATGTACCAAGCCCCTGATCCCTCTGTTTCCTTAGCTTTGACCTTGGTGGTTTGTTTCATAGATCCCCTTAACCTTGACCAGTAACTTACCTCTGACTGTTTACTTGGCCCCAACTCTGCAGGTTCTGTCCACGTCTTTGATCCTGGCTCTACCTCTGCAGACCCCACATTAATGAAGGATTTTAAGAAGGGGAAAGGCATGATCAGATTTGTCTCTTAGAAAATCAGCTTGATATCAGCGTAGATTCAATGGATTAGAGGCAGTTAAGAGGCTGCTGTAATAGTCCAAACAAAGGCTTAAAATGGCCTAAACTAAAGCTGCTGCTATTAGAAAAGAGAGAACACATACAAAATATTTAGAAGATAAAATCTATACGACTGAGTGATTAATTTGATGTGGGGGGCAGGGAAGAGGAAGGAGCCTAATTTTTTTAGATGCGAATTTCCTTTTTTACAACATAATGTAAAATCCCATGTTTTTCAGAATACCTGCTTACATTTATTTATTATTTATTTATTTATTTATCGTGGTGACATTAGTTAATGAAATCCAGTAAGCTTCGGGTGTACAATTTAGCTGTAAGGCATATATATATTGCATTGTGTATAGAAGGGGCCTAATATTAACTTGGGAGATAAGAGTAGACAGAGAGTGTCACTAAGAAAGATAAGGAATTCGGGAGAAAAGCAGATTTAAATGAGGTGGCAAAAGTGGGTAAATAGAAGATAATTGTTTCTTTTTGGTCATGTTGAATTTGAACTGTCTGTGGACACTGAGTGTATAATAGCTAGCTGGATAGATGGCTTTTGGGCATATGCTTAGATACTATCTCCAAAGTGCTTTTTCTTGTGCAGATGTCCAGGAAATCAAGTGTCTTCAGTGCCAACGTACTCTTCAAAAATGCCAAATTTTCATCTGAGATACTGTAGTCCATTCTTCCTCCTGGAAGTGTGTTAGTTGAACTTTGCTCACAGGAATGAAAATAGTAACCAAATGCCCAATAGGGACTTTAAGATCTCAGAAAGAAGAATTAAAGAAAGACTATGACATAATTTTGCAAAAAATCTCATGTTCTGTTATGTTTTTATGTTTAAACAAAAGATTTGGGTGATTATCTTAGCTAGAAAGGTGGTCTTAGGAAGTTTATCTCACTCAATAGTTCATCTTATGGGAGTAAAGAGGACCAAGGAAGATGCTGATGGCAAGGCTAATAATGACACTATCACTTATTGGGCTTTTAAGCACTTCACAAATTCTATCCAACTTAATTATAACCAAACTCTATGAGGTAGGTACCCTAACCAGTATTTTTCAGATGTAGCCAATGAGGTTAAACAATTTGCCCACGGAAACATAAGGGCAAACATAAGATTTCAACTGAGGTCTGCCTATTTGAATGCAACATCTGTGTCCCCAGCACTGCTTTCCTAAAGATGCAGGGAGGCAGCAGCCCCCAAAGCAGATGGTCAGCAGGGGCAGGAGAGTCTTCAGTCTCCCTGGTCCCGGGGAGAACCCTTAGGGTCTTTTGGACTAGAAGTTTCAGCAATTCTTGTTCCTCCATTTATTAGCTCAATTCTGAACACAATCCATCAAGGGTCAACAAAGTGAAATTCCTTCAGAGTGGATGGACAAAAATTGCAAGTCATCTAAATGTGCTATATAATACAAGAGAATGTTGTAAGAATTGATAACCTATAAGACATGATAGTTCATCTCAAGTACATAAAGAACTATCATATAGAAAAAGGAATAGAATTTACTGTTTTTTTTTTTCCCTAAATCTAAGAGTAATCCATGTTATGTGAATATGTAGGATAAAAATTTGATCAGTGGCAGGTACACTGAACATTCTGGTAGACAAAGACTGAAGGTAAGAAAGACAAAATGTGCTTAGTTGATTATATTGTGGCCAATTTGTGTCTTGGACTTTTTTTTTATTTTTCTGCAAAAATAAAAGGAAACATAAAAGAAAAAATACAAATGTTAATAATCAGAGAAAAATGTTCAGTCTTATTCTAATAAAAAAGGACATCACTTCCATTTAATGAAAAGACATGAATTAAAAATAATACCCTGCACTAGTAAGGTCTCAGGAAATAAGATCTCTAGTACAACTTGACCAGAGTAAATTTGTATATACTTTCTGAAGAAAATTTTGACAAATTGTATGAAAAACAATATAACAACCTTTTGATGCAGCAGTTCTGTTTTGAAGACTATATCACAATAAGGATGTATGCAAAATTTTAGCTAAAAGAGTATATTCACTGAAGTCCTGTTTACAACGTATAACTATTAAAAATAACTTAAGTGTCTATTAGTGAGTTTAGTTCAGTAAATTATCCATACAATAACTGAAGAAAGCAATTAACTAAATACTCTGCATGGTATGGTCCTGTTTTTGTTAAAAAAATATTTTATAGGTACATATGTACACATGTATAATATATACTTATTCTCCCCTATTTACCTCTTAACAATTATAATACAAACAATATTATATGTATAAAATATAATTAAAGTTTGTACTGGATATCTAGTAACTGTTGTGTTACTATTACCAGCTCTGTAGATTGTGAATGGAGGGGGGTGGTGTGAAAAAATATTCGGCACCACGGAGGGCCCATGCAAATGTCAGCCCACTTCCTCATAGGCAACTCTCTGGCTCCCTTTTTTGTGAATGAACGGTGATCCTTAGGCCTCAGAGTAGACAGTAAGCAATAGAACTTAAAGAAGGGAATTACTTTCTTTTTCCAAGGAGCTGCCAGGTGGACTAACACAGAGAAGTGAAGCGCTCTTTCCAACAGCCTGTGAGCGTGGGGGACATTCAGGACACTGGGATTCGGTCTGTAAGGGACGACTGGGTATCTCTCTCTAGGAACAGAGGGCGCCAGGCATGCGGGCCTCTCCTGGCCGGCCTCACCTGGCCTTCTCCGCCCAGCCGCGGGAGGTCGCGCTCCCTGGGGGTACCCCGCCGGGGGTGGGCGCGGAGCAGGTGGTCTCCACAGGGTTGCCCCGCGGCACCCACGTGTGCGCTCGTCCCGGAGGCGGGGCCCCTGGGCGGGGGGCGGGGCGCCAGCTGCGCGCGCGGGGCGGGGGCGGGGCGCGCAGCGTGGTTAGGGCCGGTCCCGCGAGCCTCTTCCTTCCGCGCCCAGCCCCGGCGGGCCGAGCTCCTCCCCCGGCTCGGCCTCCCTCCCTCCCTCCTGCTCCTCGCTGAAGCGCTCCTCCAGCAGCCTGGCAGCATGGCGGCCGTGGAGACACGGGTCTGCGAGACGGCCGGCTGCAGCAGCGAGGCCAAGCTCCAGTGTCCCACCTGCATCAAACTGGGCATCCAGGGCTCGTACTTCTGCTCTCAGGTAGACGCCTGCGGCGGCGGCCTCGCCCCGCTTCCCTCCCCGCCAGCCCTCGCGGCCGGTCGGACGCGCTCCTCCTCTCCCCCTCGGCGCGGACGGCGCCTCCTCCCCCCGCACCCCGCACCCGGCGCCGCGCCCCGCCCGCCGCCCGCGGTCCGGGCCCTGCGCGACCCCGGCCGCGCGGGGCGCACGCGGGGGCGGGGCGCGCTCCGCCGGGGCCATGCGGGCTGGAAGCGGAAGCGGACCTGCCCGGGGTCGGCGCGCCGCCCTGGGGAGCCGCGTGGGGGGACCGGTCCCCGCGGCGCACATTCTGCCGGGGAAGAGGGTGCCAGGTGTGCGGGCTACCTGGGACAGGTGGGCACACCGGAGGAAGGGGGCCGACCCGACCGAGAGAGTCGCCGCTGCCGCAGCTTCCGGCAGGGCTCTGGTGTGGGGTCGCGGGGGTGCTCCGGGGCCGGTGGTCACTCCGGTCCCGAAGGGACTGGGGGTCGGAAGAGACCCGCTGGGTTTTGATGAGTGGGTTGCCTGGGGATGGTGGGAGTAGAAGAGAGGAAGAATATAGGTTCCAGCTCCACCTCTGTCCTTGTGTTTTACTACCGCGTTTTGACACTTAAGCAACTTTGGGGATGAGGACGGAGAGGGGTCTGAGGAATTCATTCTTTTCCTTTGGTATCCAAAATTTTTAATTTGGAAAACTGTAAGTTAACGGTATGAGTCGCGTTTTGCATTTACTGAATTTCTCTGAGTGGAAAATTCAGTTCCATTAAGGGTTAAGGCTGTAGTGTATTTTAATAAGTTTTGTGCAGTGGAGCACACCCAGCATTGAATGGGGTCCTGACTGAAACGTGTGTTCATGTTTATGTTTACTGAAAAGTGCTAGTGTTCCGGCTGCATTTCGATACTCAGAATTTTGTCTGGGTGGTAGTGATATGGCTCTTAGTTACAGTCCAGGGTTGTTGAAGGGAGACACATGAATCTTCAAGTATTAAATTGGTAGTTATCTGCGGGGAGAAGAGCATGAACAGAGTCTGAAGGCCTGGTCAGAGTTCTGTCTCCCCAATTACTGTGCGATCTTGATTTAGTCACGTTACCTAACCTTTATGAACTCTTTTTCCACCACTCTACAGAGGAGAAATGATTCTTTTACTTACATATTTCACAAGGTTGTTTTGAGGCCCAAGTTATTCAATGAATGTGAAATGCTGGTAAAACGTAAGGTATTTTTTTAAGGCCACCAGTACGATGTGAACACTGCCATATATGAAAATAATAAAAGAATGAAAACACGAAACAACAAATACAAATAACATAAATATTTAAAATACAAGATATTTGAATATAAAGCTATATGCAAAATAAACATAAATAAAATCCTCAAGTCACACTTGTAGATTTGCCATTGTAAGAGATCTTAGCTATGTTGTATAGGTCTTGTTTTTAGTTAGGATTTGATCCTTGACCTTGTTAGTATCAGTTGGAAAAAGTTGCACATGGAGGTATGTTGCTCATTCTAAAAATAGCAGTGGGACTACTCCACATACTAAACCTGGTATGAGTCCTTTTGTTTCTTTAAAATTTTCAGATTCTAGTTTGTTGAGGCCTATATGGGACCTGGACTTAAACACAGTAGTTTCCTTTTGGAAATTTGGAAATTATGTAACATTTGAGTAGAATAATGTAGTTTACTTTGAGTTTAAGATTAGGTGGCATTTTGTAATGCTGAATGAATTCATATGTACCGACACTTATCTGTTCAGATTTTTAAAAGATACTATGAAACCCTATTCATAAAGTATAGATGATATTCTGTTAAGGATGGTATTATTCAGTAGAAAGAACATTGGCTCATTGGGATTTGTGAAAAAATTCAACACATTTTTGAAAACCTATGCAGAGTTTGTTTAGTTATCCTAAAATAATTGGAGTTATTTTATATTCATGTTGGATTCTACAGGTATATTTCTGGTACCATTGCTATATCTGGATGTCAAACATATCCCAAATTGCTCTCACAGCTCTCTCTCTTCATTCCTATTACAATCTCCTATGGTCAGTTTTGAAAATTTCTTACCAAGTCAGTTGCTGTGGTGTCTTAATTCATCTTCCTACTGTAGTTTCACCATTGTGCAAACAAACACCCACAAAAAACCATCCAAACAAAACCTTATGAATAGAAGTTATTTCCCCCTAGCATTGCACAGTTTGATTATGTATACCGTCCACCCGTAACAAATAGCGTTACCATTGCCTATGGGATTCTAGCACCATTGGGGAACCTCTTTGGAGTCCTGCTTATTTTATTTTCTCTTGTTCTAATCAGAGGCTGTCTTTCCTTCATCCAAAATGTCACCTGTCTTTTGAAATCATAGCTATTCTTTCAGTCCCGATTTGACACTTTGATCAAATCACTAACTTTTCATAAGCCAGTTTCCACATCTGTGATGAAAGTAGGGCTTTTCCTCACCACTTTGATCTTCTTCACTAGGATTGGAGGTCTTTCTTTATTCCTTGCTCCTTTGGTCCCTAGAGTGGCTGTCTGGCCAGCTTGTCTTTGGGAACAAACAAGTATAAGAGGCCATAACAGAAGCCTTTCCCAGTTACTCTGTCACACTACCTTGTAGATTTCCTCTGTTGTATTTTATATAATCTAATTATCCTTTTTTTTTTTTTTTTAGCGCCTACAGCACCTGGTATTTCTAGGTGGTCTCCCATCCAAGTACTAACCAGGCCTGACCCTGCTTAGCTTCTGAGATTGGACAAGATTGGGCATGTTCAGGGTGGCATGGCCATAGACTTTTCTTATTTATCTGTTTTTCAGTCTCTGATTTAGATGAACTTTATGAATAAGCTGCCTTGTTCACTGCCCTATCCTCATTTTTCAACGCAATGCTCTTTATGCAATAATTGGTCAAATGTTTGAATCAATGAATAAATGTATCAAAAGGCAGAATAGAGAGGTAAACCGCTTCATTTGAATCACAACTCTATCATTTACTAGCCCTGCAATGAGCAAATAACCTGTTTTTTTTTACATCCTTTTAAAACTGGACTATTAATAGTACTTACCTCAGGGTTTCAGTGAAGACTAAATATTTAGTATATGTGAAATAGCACATTAGCAAACTTAATCACCATCAGCTGTTTTTATTATACATCTGTGTTTTATGCTTAAGAAAGTAGAAATATTTTATCTAAATGCTTTATTCTAAGAAAAGTTTTGGTTCTTTGAGTGAAACCCATTTTACTTGAAAATTCAGCTTTTTAGGAGTTTCTGATGTTTGATGGTAATTCTCTGTGGAAGTGTTCATTCGTATTTAATAGTAGTTTACTAATTTTAAAGGTAATTTAGTAGTTTACTCCTAGTTCCTAGGAGTTTGTAATACTTTTTTTTTTTTTTTGAGAATTGAGGCTGTGCTTTACTCATTTTTGTGTTTCTCTAAGTGCCCTACACACAGTAGACACTTAGTTCATTAAATGAAAGAGAGATAGATGGGCTTGAAAAAGAAAGCAAAGAGCATTCAGGTCTTCAGTTTAATAGCCCAGGGTAGATGCTATCTTGCCCTTAAAGGATCAGCTGAAAAGGACCTGAGTGGTTTGCAACCAATGTAAAACATAAGAACTTAAAAGGTAGTATAGTGTAAGTGGAAGGATACTGAGTTTGTAGTCTGACCTGGGTTTAAACCTTTGCTACCATGTCCTTGGGTAAGTCATCTAATTTTGTGAGAGCAGGCTAATGGTAATCCTCTTTATGGAGTTTCGGGGGCAGTGAATAAGAGAGCGTGTAAAGTGCATAGCACAGTGTTCAGTAAGTGGTTTTACTTTGCATATAGCCTCTTGCTTAATACCGTTGCAGTCAGTTATGGAAAGTTTTAAAGTGATATTTATCATTGTTTTGAACAAATTCTTGCAATAGTTTCTTATAAAGAAGCAGTGGTAAGGCAAGGTGATTAACTAACTGGGTGTCCAGGAAGAAAGTGAGTGGCTGGGCATCTTGCAGGAAGGCTTGCCCTAACAACATGTAGTGTCTTTGAAACACAACCCTGTCCTCTGAAACACTCTCTCCTTTAGTAATAGAGTTCTAGACATTGAAGCGTGTTTCTGGAACTCATCTTCATCAAATATTACTATATTACACTTTTTTTATTTATAGAGATTTTCTTTAAATTCCTCACATTACTCATCACACCTAGATATTGCTGTAAGTTAAATGGTTGGGTACAACTGTCATCTCATAAATGAAAGGTAGAATGAAGGTATAGAAAGTTTGCGATTTTTAAACAAAAATAACTTAATTACTGTAGAAAAATTAGGAAATACAGGTGAAAAGTTACTCAGTGATAATTTTTGATGTGCATTTTTACAAACATTTTATATACATTAATATGCATATAACTGCATATGTTTTCACAAAAATGTTACCATAATATCCTAGGGAAATTGGCCACTCTTTTGCTTTAAGTAATATATTGGGAGTGTCTGTCATAGCTACATTTTCAGTACCCTTTGTAATGGCTGAATTCTATGCTGTGTTATAGATATACTATCCTTTATTCACCTGTGGTTGAATTTAGTTTATTTCCAACGTTTAGGTGCTATTTACTCTTCGGTAAATGTTCCTGTACATTTTAAATTATTTTGATTTACTCAGGGCATAGAATAATGGTAGGTAGGATTGGTACATGAACCCAGGATTGAACCATCCCAAGCTGCTAGCGATTCTCACATTGTAGTCAGTGGGTTTTTGTTGGTTTGAGGACCTTTTGGTGGTCAGTGGAGATCTCTTTTTATTGACAAGCTTATATTATAAATACTTAATATTGAGGTTTTTGGAATGAATTATACTTATATTCCATGAAGGCCTTGTAAAAAGCAAGCTTCATTTGGTTGGCAGGTGATCAAAAGTTGAGCATATCTTTAACTCTGAGTTACTTTTTTCAGGTTCTAAGGGCTTTTGGAATTTTGTGTATCTTGTATGGCTCATATAGTTTGTGGATAGAAGTTTTAGTCGCTTTTTCTTGTGAGCCTTTTTTCAGGTTTGGTATACTTGCAGAATTTTTAGTTTGGTCTTAGTAAATTTAGTGGGGGTGATAGGGTCATAAGCACATAGCTAAGTACATACCCAGTTATAGATGTCAGGAGGGAGAAGCAATAGCATGGTAACTCCTGTATTAATGAGGAATTATCTTTGGTATTAATAGCAAACCTATGTAGTACATGTGTATAGGCCGAAATGCTCTACACAGCAACCATTGGTATTCTCTCCATATTAAAATTTTAATGTAATGAAATGTGAATATAATTACTACACTTTCCCCTGACCCTACAGTTTTAACATGAAGCCTTTGCTTATTCATGTTTGGGCAGGTAGTGCTCCCAGCTCAACAATTATAAGTCTTTTTATTTTGATTTCTTTGGTATCAGTCCTGTATCTGGCTTTGAATAAAGAACAATTCAAAACACTCTGTAGGCTAGGCCTCCCTTTCTCAACATGTGTTTTTGGCAGTAGCAGTTGAACCTGAAAGAGGGCCTTGGGAAACTTCCCCCAAATTAAACTTTGCAAGTAAGTTCTCTCCTTGCAGCACCGTTCACAGTAGCTAAGTTGTGGAGACAACTGAAATGTCCATGGACGGATGAATGGATAAACAAAACGTGGTATAAACATAGAATTGAATACTATTCAGCACTAAAAAGAAAAGGAAATTCTACAATATGCCATAACATGGATGACCCTTGAGGACATTATGATAAGTGAAATAAGCCAGTCACTGAAAGACAATACTGCAGATTCTGTTTATTTATGTGAGGTATCTGATATAATCAAATTCATAGAACCAAAGAGAGGAATAGTGGTTGCCAGGGGCTTTCGGGAGGGATTGAAGGGAGGGAGTTACTGATGAGTAGTATGAAGTTTCAGTCAAACGAGATGAATAAGCCCTAGATGTCTGCTATTCAATGCTGTACTGACAACAATTAAAATTGTGTTGACACTTAAATTTGTTAGGAGGGTAGATCTCACATTTTAAGTGTTTTTGTTATTAAAAAAAAAAAAATTCCTGTTTTTATCTCCAGAAACTTATTTTTGATTGTGAAGTTCAGTAGGGACTACTTCCTGGTATACTAGAGCTGTGCTGGGTCTGTTGGAAAGCATTCCTCAGATCCCTGTCAGCTGAGTCTGCTAGTGTGACATTTATCTGGGTCTTAAACTCATGCCTCCGAAGAGCGGGTAAGGTAAGTGAAATTATGACTAGCAATTTCTTTATCATAAATTAAGACAACAAAGACTTCTCCATATTGTGAAGCTGTATTTAATGATTCTGTCTTGATAAAAGGTCCAAAAGGTCAACACTTTGTATCAGATTTTGAAGGTTACCCTATCTTATCCTTCAAGTTATGAGCTTAAATCATTCACTAAAATAGGTAAACGTAAGGTATTAGATATGGTGTAGTTTCTCTCCCCTAATAGAGCATACCTTTTTTTTTTCAAGTAGGTATTTTATTACTAATTATTTTGTTAATTAGTATTAGTGATGGGTTTGACTATTAGAATACTGACAGCTTTGTATTGTTCACTACTAAACAAAAGTACAGAAAAATATAAATTCAGTTATTACATGAAAATGTAGTATTGCTTTTGAATTGAGGTTTTAAGTACCTGAAAGTCAGGATTTATACATAAGTATTTTTTAAAAATTGTTTTTATTAGATGTTGTCTAGAATAAAAAATGAATAGTAAGTCATGCATAGGATCTAAAGAAGCATGACACAGTAAATGCCTGTATACTTACCACCTTACTTAATAAAAAGAATATTCCTAGGAAAAACCAGTAAAGCCAGAAGGCTCCTCTGTCCTCCCTTATCTTGAATTTTGTGTTTAGTATTCATTTGCTTTTCCATATGTTTGATTCCCTAGATAAAGCATTATTTAGTTTTGAAGTTTTTGAAATTTTTATGAGTGAAATCACTTCAAGTATTCTTCCATAACTTCCTTTCTTTGTTTAACATGTTCTTGAAATTTGCCAATGTTGTACATAGCTCTAGTTCATTTTCATTGCTGTATGGTATTCCAATGAAATAATATATCATAATTTATTCATCCCTTTGTTACTGGATATTTGGATTGTTTCAGATTTTTGCTGTTATAAGCAATATGGCTCTAAATGTTCTTGTACCTAACTCCTGGTGCCTGTGTGTAGTAGTTTCTCTTGAGTGTATACCTAAGAGAAAAATTCTTGGGTGATAGGATGTGTGTCTGTTTAGCTTTTTTTGGATGTTCCAAATTGTTTTTTAGTGTGGTTGTACTTACACTCCCATCATCAGAAATTTTATATTCCCTATCATTGCTAGGACTTGATATTAACAGACATTTTGATTTTTGTCAATATGGTCTTTTGTGTTACTTTTGAATAACAGCATTCATTGGTCTGTTTTCATATCTGTAAACTTGCAAAAATTTAACTGTCCTCAAGGGGCTTCTGGTTACTTACAGTGACAGGAGGCACAGAATGCTTGGTTGTCCCACTCCCAGTGGTACTAAATTTGATCACTGGGTTAAGGAGGTTACTGCCAGATCACCATAGCAAACATAATTATTCATTTTGCCGTTACCATGTAACCTGTGGGATGATATTTTGGCATTATGAGAATATGCATTTCCTCAACAGTCTTTCCCCCAGTGGTTTTAGCATCTGTGATGATCCTTGTCTGATAATTATTTCAATGGTGGTTGCAAAAAGTGATTTTCACCTTGACATGATCCCCATGGTCTTTTAATAGCTGATTATTTTTTACCTGTAAGGAAGAATTTTCCCTCATCAACTGATGAATAAACTATGTTCCACCTAAAAGTGGTATTATTCCTACTAAAAAGACATGTAATGGTAACATACTGGTTGCTTCCAGTTGTCATAAATGTTTGTTGTTTTCTCATTCTTCAGTTTTGGGGGTCTTTGGACTTTTCCTTCATTAAATATTAAAATCAGTTACAGCCCTGTTCTTTTTTATGTTGATCAGTGTTATAATTTTCAAAATGGCATCAATACCCTTTCGACCTTCCTCCATTAGTGTCTGATTGCTTCCTGGCATTCTGGCACAAGACAAAACAGATTTACTGTATAATTTCTCTGTCCCAAATCTGGAATCAGTCCTGTCTC
The DNA here is from genome assembly GCA_004027375.1 of Macroglossus sobrinus. NCBI lineage: Eukaryota > Metazoa > Chordata > Mammalia > Chiroptera > Pteropodidae > Macroglossus > Macroglossus sobrinus. Next base: position 145,794 of record PVKZ01002097.1, read on the forward strand.
TAATAGCCCTGGTTTCTGGTAGGAATGTCTTTAGAAATCTAGATCTGGGCACTAAGTATGCTTCATGCTACTGGAGTGCCCTTGGGGGGTTGGGTAGTGACATCTTCAAGAAACTTTGCTGATGGCTCTGTGGTGGACACAAACCACTATAGGGTGGTTTTTCAAAGCAGCACACTAAATAGGTAAAGAATGATATAGGTCAGGATAAGTCCTAGAAGGCCTCCTAAAGTAGGAGCATTAAGAACTGGATTTTGATAACATTTTAACAAATAAAAAATTAAAAGATAAAAAGGTGTATATTTGGATGAAGGAGAGGACATTCTCTCCAGGAAAAAGACGTGTTTATGGAAAAAGAAGGAAGCAGAGCATATCTGTTACAGCAGATAGATTAGCTTTACTGTAGTGAAGAATCCCAGTACAGACATGTAAGGAAATAAAGTGGTTGTAGAGGTAGATACTCTGCTGTCCATTGAGTATATTTTTTCAAAACATAAATATCTTTTGTTTTTCATTAGAAAAAGTGGTGCATGATCTTTGTATATATTTAAAACAAGAATTAAAGTGAAATCTCCATCATGATCATATCTTAAGAGAATGTTAACAGTTAGGTTTATTATCTTTCTAGACTTTTATATATGTATTACATAGAGGATGAGAGCATGGATACTGTCTCAAGAAGGCCTGTATTTAAAACCTGGCTTTGCCATTAATTATCTCTTTGTTTTTTTGGGCATGTGAACCCATCTAGGTCTCAGCTTTCTCATTTGTAAAATTGGGATAGTAATAGTAGAACCCACCTCTTAGAGTGCTTGTGAGGAGTGTTAATACATAGTAAGTGCCTACACTTCAACAATGTTAATTATATTCACATTTTTGTGGAACAAATCTCCAGGACTTTTCATCTTGTAGAACTGAAGTTCTATATCCATTAAACCACAACTTTCCTTTGCTCCCTCCTCCCAGCCCTGATAGTCACTGTTCTATTTTCTGTATTTATGACTTTGACTATTTTAGATACCTCATGCAAATGGAATCATATAGCATTTGTCCTTTTGTGACTGGCTTATTTCACTCAGGGCCCTCAGTGTTCATCTACATTGTAACCTATGACAGGATTTCCTTCTTTTTGAAGGTTACAGAGTATTCCATGGTGTGTGTATACCACATTTTATCAGTCCATTCTTTGACAGACATTTGGGTTGCTTTCACCTCTTGGCTATTGTGAATAGCACTACTGTAAACATGGCTATGCAAGTATCTCTTTGACCCTGCTCTCAGTTCTTTTGGATATGTATCCAGAAGTGCAATTGCTGGATCATTTAGTGGTTTTATTTTTAATTCTTTGGAGGAACCACCATGTTTTTTGTAGCCATCCCTGCCCCAGTGTAGTTTATATAGTGCTTTACGATCCTACCAACAGTGCACAAGGGTTACAACTTCTTCAAATCCCTGCCAATATTTATTTTCTTTTTTTGATAGTAGCCAGCTTAGTGGGTGCAAGATGATATCTCGTTGTGGTTTTGATTTGTATTTCTCTGATTAGTGATGTCAAGTACATTTCATATGCTTGTTGGCCATTCTTATATCATTTTTGGAGAAGTGTCTATTCAAGTCTTTTTGCCTATATTTTAATCAGGTTCTTTGATTTTTTTTTCCTCCTGAGTTGTAGGAGTCTTTGTATATTTTATTTCTTTTTATTGCCTGAATACTCTGGCTAAAACTTCCAGTACTTTGTTGGATAGAAGTGGTGAAAGTGGGCATCCTTTTCTGTTCCTGGTCTTTAAAGAAAAGGCTTTTACTCTTTCCCCATTGATTGTGATGTTAGCAGTTGACTTTTTATATACAGCTTTTAGTATGTTGAGGTAGTTTCTAGTTGTTGAGTGTTTTTATCATGAAAGAGTGTTGAATACTGTCACATGCTTTTTTTGCATCAATTGAGATGATCATGTGGTTTTTGCCCTTTATTCTGTTAATGTGGTATATTCCGTTTCATATGTTGAACCGTTGCATTCCAGGAATAAATCCCATGTGGTCATAATGTATAATCTTTTTAATGTTGAAGATTTTTGCATCAATATTTAGCATGATTATTGGTCTGTAGTTTGCTTGTGAGTTTATCTGGTTTTTCTATCATAGTAATGCTGGTTTCATAGAATAAATGCACTGGAAGTTTACCCTCCTCTTTATTGTTAGTTGAATATTTACCCTGTTTTCCTCTTTAGTTTAGCTAAGGGTTTGTGGATTTTGATTATTTTTTAAAAAAGAACAAAACAAAAAACCCAGCTCTTAGTTTGATTTTTTTTCTATTGTTTTTCTATTTTATTAATCTTCACTGTAATCTTTTATTATTTTCTTCCTCCTGCTAGTTTTAGATTTACTTTATTGTTTTTTTTTTTTCTAGTTCCTAGAAATGTAAAGTTAGGTTGTTAACTTGGGATCTTTCTTCTTTAATGTATGCATTTATAGTATAAACTTTAGCATTGCATGTGTTGCGTCCCATAAATTTTGATATATTGTATATTTTGGGACGTTGTATATTTGATATGTTTGGTATTTTGTTTTCATTTGTCTCAAGGCATTTTCTAATTTCCCTTGTGTCTTCTTTGACCCATTGATTAACGGTGCATTAATTTTCACATAATTGTGGATTTTTCAATTTTTCTTTTAATTAACCTTTTAAAACCTAAACCATTGTAGACTTCTTTGTATGCCCATATGTAAGATTAATTCCATTATTTTTAATGACTATATAGAATTCGCTTGCATGGTTGAATTATATTTTTTATAACCCATTTTATATTGATGGATAAATTCTCATTAATTTTTCACAATATATATAATAATGCTGCTGTGAGTATTAAATTTGCATATATCTTTGCTAATTTGTCAGGTTATTTTCTTTGGTTAAATTTCTGTGTGTGGATATATATATGTTTTTATATATTAAATATTTATATAGATGTTATATTTTGATACACATAGCCCCGATACCTGCCGATCATTCAGCACTCTCACTAACATTGTATGGTGTACTCTTTTCTGCTTATATCTTTATTAACATGAATTGATTTTAGTTTTGAAATGGTGGAAAAGAAAAATAATACAGGTTCTTAAGAGGATAGGAGTGGGTAGGTTATCAATCATATTATGAAAACCATTTAATGTTAATTCTAACAATACTTGTAGGGTGATTTGGAATATAAAAAGATTAAGGAGAGGAGGGGATCAAGGTGGGGAAACTGTTTTGGTAGTTTGGCAAGTCGGTATGTGGGAGATGTTGGGATTATTAGATGAGAAGAGTAATATAGGAAATGACTTGTTCTGGCAGCGAAGTGAAAATACAGATATTTTAACTCTGGTGGTACTTTTACCCTCTCCAGTGATTCATAATCCTGAAAATAAATAAGAATCACATAGCTTGTCCTCAGATTCTGATTTAATTTGGGGTGAGAAACAACATGAGTATTTTTAAAGAGAGTTTTCCAAGTGATTCTAATACATCGCCAGGACTGAGAACCACACTACCCCATATAGCTTCTAAAACTGGTAGATACCTCTTGGTACTAAAGGAAGTGTTTTCTCTTGGAGTGAAGACTCAGTTTTTACCTACTATTTATAAAAGGTTATCAGTAGACAGTGCTTTGACATTGTTAAGTAGGTGAAGAATAAATCTTGAGAGAAGGTGCTCTCAAAGAGTATCAGATAAGTACCCCGTGACCTGCTGGGCTTAGGTGTGAGATGAGGTGTGGTATGGGGATACTTTATGGAGGTGGCAGCATTTGAAATAGACTTGAAGGGCAGGTAGCTTCAGAGGTATAGATGTAAAGGTGTCAGGAAGGAGCGGATAGCGTAGGTTGTGCAAAGGAAAGAAAAATGTGTTTTTTGTCAGGGAAAGTCTAAATCTAGTTAGGTTATTGGTACATTTTTCAGAGATAAAGAGGGAAAGATTGTTCAGTTAAGGGGTCAGGGATTGATTCTTCATGGAATGCATAGTCACTCGGGATTTCCTAGTCTGGTAATGAATGAGAGAAGAGAAAGTGAGATTATGTTTAGAGAAGGAATACTGTTAGGTCTTCAGGACTTAATAGGAGATATGGGCATGTTCTTCGACGCCTTTGGTGACTTTGAAGACTGAACTAGCTGGTCGATCATGGTCTCAGCAAGTAAGAAGAAGTTCGGTGTCCTAATGCAGGTAAAAAGTGTGTATTATGAATATTTTGTTTCCTTCATTTACTTGAATCCTCATATATCTTGAAATACAAGCTGTTAGCTAATTAAACTGTTTTGTGAGATAGTTTGCTAATTTATTTAATGATTTATTTAATGACAGTAATCCTGTTAGTCCTCTTATTTAAAAGTTGGGATTTGGTATAAATTTTATGAATCAAATACAAGTACTGTGAAACCCTCTGAGGAAAACACAAGGCTATTTGGATAGTTACTTTTCAGTGAATGTGTGGAATTTCAAAATGTTAGATGATGATGACTATATTGAGAATGCAGTTGGGAAAAAAAGTGATATGGGATAGTTTTGAATGCCAAGTAGTCTGAAAAATGTAAAGTATGTTCCTGTTTTCCAGGAATATGTTCATAACCTTGTTGAAAATGTTCTTTGCTGAATAGAATCAAGAATGATTATTTTTAAGTCTTGGTAATTGTTCCATAGCTTATGACTTTTCAGAATAGATATTGAAAGAAAAAAATTTTCCATGAACACTTAAGATGTGTCCTAAATGTTGGTCTTTATACATTTTCCTGGGTTATTTACTCTGCCCACTATAAAGTAAGGATGAAGGAGAGGAGTTTTGATTATAGTCCTTCAAAACATTTATACTGCTTTTAGTTTGTTCAAAGTTTACCTAACAGTCAAATCAACAGTAGAGATCACAGTGGAGTAGATTATCAATTTAATTGCAGAGACAGTGATTGCTAAAAGGGTTTAGAAAAAGTGTCATTTCCCATTAGGGGACAGTAGGAGTTTTACAGAGAAGATGGTATTTAAAATCAGTTATTGTCATCTTCTCTACTCTTGAAGGAAGGTAAGGTTTGAATAGAGAGAAGGACATCTGATTATTTAAGTATAATTGCTTTGAAGTATACATATAGAATTGGATACAAATGAGAGCTGCACCAGCTCCCTGCTCCTGTGTTAGTCAGAGCAGCTCTTTTTTTCTATTTTAAGTACCAAAGGTTGCTTTAGATTTCTTTTTACAAGAGTTCTGTGGTCAAGATGGGTAAAAAGAAAAATATTTGGAACCTACTGTGATACACTCCCCATGGCAAGCCTTTGCAATTAGAATAGAAAAGTCTTTATTTAAAATTCAGGAAGATTTGATGATTGCGTTCTGGGCTTGTCAGGTTTTAAGTGACATTACCTTCTGAGGAAGAAGGTAGGAACAATCAACAAATAATGGTGAATTTGTAGACAGACACACTGTAAGGGATGGGTCACTGAAGACAGCAGTGTTGGGAATGGAATTGGATTGATAATGAAAGAAAGGAGAAATCTGATTGTTTCTTTGGATGCCAGTCTGTCAAACTTAGTTCATGGAAGGCTCATGTATCCCAGGGAAGAGGCTGAGAGAGGTGGGCTGTGTGTTTTGGACACTGGGGGGATACTCAGTTGTGGCTCAGAGAATAACTTGTCCACTCACACTGTGAGCAGAAAAGTATAAACATGTTGCCTTAATGTTGTATTAGTTGGTATATAAATAATACCTACCTCATAGGGTTAAGAGTTAACATAATAATTAGAATAATGACTAGCACATAGTAGGTACAATGTAAGTATTATCTGTTACTACATTGTGATTACTTTTTTTTTTTCCTGTGCAGCTCTACTTAGCTTTCTGTGTACTTTAATTGACCCCAACTCTTCCTTTGGTTTCATAAATCTCTTCTTAGTATGTTTAAACATAACTTGGTATTCTGTCACTAGGTTTCATGTTCTTGAAGGAGTCTCTTCCAGAGTTTTGTGATCTCTAGCTCTACTGTGTAGTTGTTTTTTTTGTTTTGTTTTGTTTTGTTTTGTTTTGTTTTGTTTTGCTGGGAGGAGAGGAATCATTTCACATAATTGGAGGTTTTTCTTGACCATCTCTTGTATAGTATCCCCTGATTCCCGAGTCCTGCTAAACTATTCATGGAAGATTTCTTTGAAAAAATAACATTTTAAGAAAGTATTTTCCTTTCTGGAATATAAAGCAATTGTTTTTAATTTAAAAATATATACAGGTGGCAGTTTTATACTTTATGCCCTTTTTAGAAATAACTTTGATAATCATTTACAATTACATGTGTCAGTAATGGTGAAAGCTATTAAATAGCAGTTTTGCATGGAATATCTTAGTTTGTACCCAAATGCATTAGACTGTCACTCTAGGAATGCTTTATACATGGAGGACTCATTTAATATTAATTGATTGGTTTGGCAACTGTTAAACTTTCTATTTGTTGAAAATTTTAAAAAAGAAACAATCAAGTTTTATGAAACTACAATAATTGTTAGTTGCAGTATCTGTAGAGCTTACAAAATGGGCCTGTCTCCTCTTAAAAGGACATTTTCTTGAATTTAAATGTCATCCTAGTCCTTCCTCTTCCTTGTGTCTGGTAGGGCTTATAGAATAAGTAGGTAGATTTTTTGTTTATTCCATTTTCCTTATTTGGAAATGGGAAGAAAAGACGTACTTGTGATGCACCAGGAGGGCTTAAAAAACCAAGCTGTATAACATTCTGGCAATGTTGGCTCATTTTTATTATTTAGAGGTTGCATTTTACCGACATAAAGGATAGCAATCTGGGGGAGTGACTTGGTTAGCACTTAAAACTTTTCAGTAGCACAATTTACAAGTTCGTTGCTTTAATGTAAGACCTTTCTGGGAGCTGCAGTCTAACAGTTGGCTATGTATACCCAGGAGTTTCGAAGGTACATGGTGTATCTTAATCAGCATATTGTTCAACAGAATTCAATAAGAAACATTCTGTTTTTTTTTTGTCTGTACTTGATATCATGGGTTACTATAGTTTCTAATAAAGAGATAATTGCTACTGGTAAGAGAATTAAGGTACTTACGGTAATATAAGTGCTCTGAATGAAATCATTTGGTCTATTGTAGAATGTTTAAGTTTTAAATACATTTCTGCTTGAGACTAGTCTTATGCTTCTTTCTTTGACTTTATCCTTTTGCCAGTTCTTACTATATACTGAGAAATGTTTATTTTTTATATTTATATTTTTAAAAATCTAAGTTAAAAAACTTTGGCTTTTTCTCTTAAATCTGTTTTCTTTTACTTTGCCTCTCATCTGCTGCTGCTTCTCTCTCCTGTATGCTTCTAGGTTTCTGTTTTCTTTACATTTACTGGTTTATTATAAAAGATACAACTCAGAGACAGCCAAATGGAAGAGATGCATAGTGCAAGGTTGGTGGGTAGGAGCAGTGCAGGCCTGTATCTTATTCTTTTTATGGAGCTGTTGTATCTTCAGAGCACTGCCTTGTGAGCCTTATAGTTCTTTGGAAAGAGAGTGGACTTTGTAGCCAGAGAGTCCTGTATTTAAATTCCAGCTCTGCCACCTGACAGGCGTTTGAGCTGTCAAATTACTTAACCTTTCCCTGCCTTAGTCTCCTCGTCTGTAAAATGGTAATATTAATATCTAGTTCCCAGGATTAATGTGAAATCTTAATGAGATAATACACATGTAAGGTGTCTGATATTCATAAAGGTTCTCAACAAATGGTAGTTCCCACTAGCAAATGTTAAATGGAGGTATGACAGGCTGTTACCTATAATGGAAGGTGATGTCCTTCTAACTTGGCTTGATGAGGACTTTCCTCTATAGATATTCACCACCTGGTCCTCTCTACTCATTAAGAACATGACAGGGCTATTTTTACTTTTGAGACAAGACTCTGAAGCAGAAGTGATGGCTTGGTTTCCTCCCTATTATGTATTGGGAGGGTTAGATAATGAGGATTTATAGTAACAGTTAATAACAATAACAACAACAATAATTATGGTCAGTAGCAATAGTTAGTGAAATGGCAGATAGACAGGGAAGGGAAGAAAGATTAGCAAGAAAACTCTGAAGTAAAATAACCTGCAATACAGTACACATTGAGAGACAAAATGACCACAACTTTGTAAAAACTATTACCAAGTTGCATTTATGCAGTATATAAAATAATAATCCACCATAGTCAGTTAGTTTATTTCATGGAGGTGGGAATCATTAAATAATAGGAAAAACTGTTACTGTAATACATCAAATGAGTATATAAAAATTGCTTCTCTAAAATGTATTTGATAAGATTCAGCATTAGTCCCTTGTTGCATTATTTAAATTTTTTTTAATATAAGAAAAAGCATAAGATTTCTCCAATTTTATTCTTTTTTAAAACTGTTTTAGCTGTTCTAGTTCATTTGTCTTTTCATACAAATTTTAGGATCATTTTCTGTATCTATGAAAATCCTTTTATGATTTTGATTGGAATTGTTTAAAACTTATAAATGAATTTGAGGAGAATTGACATCTTTCCTATGTTTAGTCTTCCACTCCATGAACACAGGATATCTTTTTATATCTTATTTGATTTCTTTTATCATTGTTTCTTAGTTTTCAGCATACAGTCTTTATATATGTTTTGTTAAATTTATACTATTTTATTTTGGGAGGAGTGATTGTAAATGGCATTGTTTTGTGTAATTTTTCAATTATACATTGCTAGTATATAGAAATACAGTGGGTTTTTGTGTGTTGACCTTATATTTGTGACTTTGCTAATTATATCATCTTTGAATGGGGACAGTTTTATTCCTTTCCAGTTTGTGTGCCTTTTATATTTATTTTTCTTGTCTTTTTGCACTTTCATACTTCTGGTGTGACATTGAAACAAGAATGTTAAGAGTGAACACCCTTGTCTGGTTCCTTATCTTAGGGAGAATGCATTGTGTTTTTCACACTAAATATGATATAATCTATAGACTCTTTGTAGATGGTCTTTATTAAGTTGAGGAAATTATTTTTTAGTTTACTTAGAGTTTTTATGAATGGATGTTGATTTTTGTTTCTAACTATATTGTGGATTTTTCTCTTTCTCCTTCACTTCTGTCACTTTTTGCTTCAGCGCTTTTTGAAGCCCTGTTAGTTATAGGTAGTTTAGACTGTTATATCATCTTAGTAAATTGATCTTTTTTTTATAATTATCTATTTTTGTCTTTACTTTTAGCAAGTTTCTTTGTTCTTGTCACATAGGTCCCTGAGGCTCTGTTTATTTTTAAAAATCTCTTCAGTGTTTGAATGGGATAATTTCTTTTGATCTTTGATTTCAGTTCACTGAGTCTTTCCCTCTGTCCTCTCCATTGTGCTATTGAGTTCATATAGTTAGTTTTTAATATTAGCTGTTGTATTTTCCAATGAAAAACTTTTCATTTGGTTGTTTTTATATCTTATTTGCAAATATTTTCTCTTATTCCATTGGTTTCAAGAATGTTCTTAATTGCTTATTGGAGCATTTTAATAATAGCTGCTTAAAAGCCTTTGTCAGTTAATTGCTAATAACAGTGTAGATGTCTGTTGATTCTCCTCTGAGTAGAAATTTTCTTGATTCTTAAAATGCCAACAACTTTTAGATTGTATCATGGAGATTTTGATTATTATATTGTCAGATTTTGAGTTCTGTTTAAATCCTGTGCAGAATGTTGATATTTTTATTTTAGCAGGCTACTAATCTGGTTAGATTTAGGCTGCAAGTTCTAACCTGTCTTCTTTGGGCTTTGGTTCCAACGTCAGTTCAGTTTTTAAAGCCTTTGTCATGTTATTCAGACCTGTCCCTTTGCTTGTTTGAGACCTGTACGGTGGTCTATTCTGTTCTCAGAAGCATCTGTATTATTTATTATGGACAACTTCATGGGGTCACTCTTTGGAATTCCTCCTTAGTACTTTGTTGTTCATTAGGAGACCTTTTTTTTTGGTTCTCCTGCCAGAAAGTGGGAGTTTAGTTACCTGCTCTGCTGCACGCTTACATGACTGTTCCTGTGTCTGGGGCCAAATAGCAAGAGAACACAGAAAAAAAGCAATGGGTTTTGGCCCTACCTTCTCTGAACCACAGCTTCACTGATAAGAGAAGAAAATGCCTCTTTCCAAGAATTTTGTGTCCTACAAGCTCATGGATCACTTGGAATCTGAGGTGCATGAACCAGAATTAGAGGGTTTTTCCTGGAGCAGTCTTGTGTTTGTGCCCTGGTGGTCACTACCCCCTAGTGATTAGGCAGCAGTGATTTGGGATGGTAAACTCACTGTTAGTACAGTGGTACTTCAGATTTTGGTCTCTCCCTAATCTGCCTGCTACTTTTCACTTTTGAAAGTCCTTAAATAACTAACTGCTCCCTGCATTCTGTTCAGGTTTTATATTTTATAGTTTTTATAGACACAATCTGTGAATTTGTGATTTTTGTCTCATTTGCACTATGGCTGCTGTCTATATTCATTTTATTTTTTATTAAAAAATTCTTTTTAGAAAAAGCCTGGCTTCCTAAGGGTTGCCATTGTGTCTGCATAGTTTAGTAGTCTATCAAAGATTGGTCACAAGTTGTGCTCAAACACCTTGAGCCTCTTTTGTTCTCAGTGATGGTTTATGTGTTGTTGGCCAGGGAGCACATTTGAACTTAAGATTCTTCTGGGCTCTTGCATCCTCTTTGCAATGTGCAGTTTCTGTGGACTATGATGCTAGTAAGCTATAATGCCTGTAGTAATCACTAGCTTCCTAATATCATAAGTTTTCATAAGCCAAGAGTTTGGGTCAGGTTGACGCGCATGTTAAAGACAAATATTTAGGTGCATCATCTTTTCATGTTCAAAATTTAAATTGCTTTTAAAAGTAATAAATGGGTGATATTTGGAATTGAGCACTTATTATTGACCACACATTTTACACAGTTATTTTCACTACATTACAATTTAGGAAAGTGGAACGTAGAGATATTAAGATTTTTTCCCCCCAGTGTCTTACAGCTAACAAGTGACCATGCTAGGATACAAGTTTATCTGACTTCAAAGTCCATGATTTTAGGATACAAGTTTGTCTGACTTCAAAGTCCACTGTCCTAAATTTAGTTTTGAAATTGAATGTTTTAGAAAATCATGCGGGTTGTCCCTACTTATAAACTCTTTACGAATTGTGAATTATCCTTAGAAATAAGTAGGCACTTATTTCTGTGTTTTAGTAGTATTAAAAAATTAGGCAAGGATACTGATCATAGCATTTTAAATGCTTCTTTTACCTCTCTTCTCTAATGATTTCTTTTCTACTCCCTTTTGTAAATTAAATTGGTATGTAAACCCCCCTTCTTGATTTAAATTGGTATGTAAACTTTTGTGTTACCTGAATCAGTTGAGATGGAGATGTTATTTTTGGAAATGTGTGTCAGGTTTTGTGAGGGTAAAAAAAGATGCTGGGTGATAACAAAGGTATTTTACTCACATAACCTATTTAGAAAAGTTTTATAAATGGGTTGTATCAGGTTTCCAACTATATAAAAGCAGATCTTATTTTGCAGTTTTGATATGTATGAATTTAGTTACCACAGTTCAGTTAAGCAAAACCAGTTTCCCAACAACAGAGAGTAATTACATGAAGTACAAGTTTCACTGCTAGCTCTTCAGTGCTTGGAGCACTGCATAAATTGCAGGTGTGCATTTTGATCAGTGACCAGTCATTTCACTTCTTTTGAAGGTCATCAGTGACTGGTCACTGTGCATCTGTCACTCACTTTTCCAGCAGGCAGCAGAGCCGGTAGCCATGCTACTTTCTTGCTTCTCAGGGATAAACAAGTGACATTTTACAAAAATGGGTAATTGAAAGAAGGAATTGGACAACAAGGATGAAAGTGTAGCAAAGAAATGAAGTGATAATGCGAGAACTGAAATCTGAATCAAACATAAATGGAGTTGTAGAAGGCTTAGCTGACCACGGGAATGTTGACATTGCCCACCATGCTAGAGAGTCTAGATGTGCAGCCAGAGGAACTCTGTGAGGCAAACTTTTGACATAAATGAGGAAATGGCTGTGATGTCAAGAATGACAGTGTCTCAGGGGAAGTGACACCAACCAAAGGCTTCACATTAAAGGAACTCTCAGAGGTATTGACAGTGCAAGGATAATATTTGGAAGTTGTTCCAAACCTTGGCAGGAGTATGACAGCTGGCCCAGCATGACTGTATTTCATAAGTTATACAATGGGAAGAAGGCAAACATCATTTAAACTTGTCTTGATAACATTTTAAAATAAAGAAATAAAAGCCTCTAACTCTCAATATTTCTAATGTTTTAAATTACAGCGTACTAAACACGTATTAGTTTTATTTATTTTTTCTGTTCTCTGTATATTTAGAACTGACAGGAAGAGAGTTTTTAATGTTTTGACAAAAAATTCCAAAGGTCACGGACTAACTGTAATTGTTTATATTGATTATGAAAATTGTTTTTTATGGTTGGAGCTTGCATGGTCATTTTTATAGTTCTGCACTGATTTGCAAAGCAAGAACTGCCTGTATTAAAAACCATTTTATGGAATTCTTCACGACCATATATAATTTAGAAAAAGTTTTAGTCTTGGTTTTGTGGATGGAGATCAGGGATGCCATGAACTCATCTTTATCCAATTGTTCTGGTTTAAAACCCTTTAGTGGCTTTCTGTTGTTATTAGAATAGACCGGAATCCTTAATCTGATCTAACCTCTACTTATATTTGTCTTTAGCTCTCCAGCCTCTTCTCATAGCACTGTGTATATATATATATATTTTAGCCCTTATGACTTAAACTATGAAGTTAACTGTGTAATTAGCCATGTAATATTTGTCTAGAATTGGGCCTACATCGTTCACTGCTGAATGCCCAGCACCAGTGCTTTGGTCATAACATACACGCTGTATTTGCATGAATGAATGAATAGAATTGTATGCGCATGTTCATTTATGCATGTATGTTCTCCCCCTCCCGCTGCCCTCCACAGAGGGTAATGATTTCCGAAGATTCTCAAAGGATTCAGTGGTCTAAAAAAGTTAAGTATCACACTACAGGAAGTTTTGCAATGTAATGGGTACTCATCCTAACTGGTGTGATTAAACATTAAAGATGTTTACTTTATAGTCACAAATTGCATTTGAATATCTGGACATATGTATGGTACTATATGTGGTACTATATATAGCCATTTAAAATTATTTTGTAGAACAAAATTTATTTAAAAAAATGTTATGTGATGGGTTGTATTAATAACATCTAAAAAAATGTTGATTATTACCTAAGATGTATAACAACAGAATAGAGTTGCTGTTGAGTGGGAGATTGGCTACTTGGCAGATTCATCTTCTATAAAATTATGTTTTAGTTTTAAAATTGTTTTCCTTTTTTATTTTTTTAATTAAAAGATTTTGTTTTTATTTTTTATATTGAGTGGTGGTTTGGGGAATCACTTAACTAGCAAGTTAAATATATCAGATTATAAGAGTTTGTGAGTTATTTTTGGTCCACTTTTTTTTTTTTAAATACCTGCAGTACCTGGTATTCCAAGGTGGTCTCTCATCCACGTACTAACCAGGCCCAACTCTGCTTAGCTTTTTGAGATCAGATGAGATTGGGCACATTCGGGGTGGCATATTTGTAGACTTGTGTTTTCCTTTTTAAATTACTGATTTCTAAAATGCACACTCATTCTTGTTACATGTTTTAAAGGAGTTTCTTTAGCAGTAAGTATATATGTATGTTTAAAAATTTTTTATAGCCCATCATAACTCACAATAAGGTGATTTAAATGTCTCAACATCACAGAAGCAAAATGTCCATAGTTAATTAAAATAATTTTTTATAACTTTTTAGTTGGTTATTCAAATTATTTTACATACCTAGTCAAAAAGACTTCCCTCCTCCCTTACTTATTTCCTATTCTTTTAATAGTTTCCATCGGTCAGTTAACTGATTTATCCTGTCTCTTCCACAGTTGTATAGGAGTCCTCTTAATACTTTTAAATACGTTTGTCATATAATTAGTTTTTTTCTTGGTAATGGCTCTCTTGGGATTTTTTGATGTCTCCAACCAGAACTTCTTGTTTCCTGGGCTTGTTTTGTAGCAGTCATCCTTACATCTCTCTTCAAGCATCATCCTGGAGGTTCCCTTTATTTCACCCTGTCTTATCTGTATCACATCTTCCTCTTTCTTGATTTATTTTTGTGTTTTATATAATATCTTCTGTAATGGCTTTCTGAGAAAGATTGTATGGGAGGTAAAAATTTGAGATTCTGCATGTCTGAAAATTTCTTGCTATACCCTGATGCTTGGTTTTCAGTTTGGCTGGGTATAGAATTCTGTCTTGGAAATGACTTCTCAGAATTTTTATGTTATGGTTCTGTTTTCTTTGAGCTTTCAGTGCTGTTGAAGTCTGATGACACTGGGATTCATAATCTTTTCTTGGATCTTTTCTTCTTCCTGGTATTATGAAATTTCAAATTGTATGCCTTGGGCAAGTTGATTTTCATCTTTAGGGGGCCTTTTTGGTCTGGCAACTGTATTTCAGTTATGGAAAACTAAGTTATTTGAGCTCTTTCATTTTCTTTCTGAAGGTTTTGTTCAGATGTTAGACTTGTTGGTTTAATCCTCTGTTTCAAAAATATCCTTTTATTTTCAACTTTTTGTGATTTTGCTCAAATTTTGGGGGAGATTTTTATAACTTCATTTTGAGATATTCATTTCTACTGTCATATGTTAAAATTTCTAAGAACTTGTAATTTTGTAATTACTTATAAAATGGAATTATAGACTGGTAGAGCTGAAACGTATCTAAAAGCATCTTTGTTAAACCCGCTCTCTCCAAAAGTTGTTTCTTTGTTGCTTGACTTATTTTTTTCTCATTTTGCATGATCATCTTCTTTATATTCTAATTTCAGTAATGGCAGGAAAAGGGATAGCCAGGCTGAAGATGGTACAGACCCTGCTGGTGCTTACCTAACATTTGGAGTGTTTAGGATTTCGGATAAGGGGGTTTATGTGCCAGGAATCTGTCCTTAATGTTTTCAGGGAAGACTGTTCATAGTGATTCATAGTGGTGCTGCAGTATTGGCTGTATCAGTACTTAGGAGAAGTGTGAACCACTTTAGCCATACATAATTCTTATTGGACAGACATTTAATTGATTTATTCTAAGATGGGATGAAAATGAACTGACAACCAACTGTACCAAATGTAGTTGGTATTGAGATGGTTTGTCTGGTGTTTAGGAAACATGAGAGTTAAGGCCTTAAAGTGAAGAAAAGCAGTGTGCCAAAGATGCACTTGTGGTGGGATTTTTCCTCTAGTCCTGGAAGACTCTTACATGGGTTCTAGGACCTACTCCGAACTTTTCCCTTCTCTCCTTTCCTTCCCCATCCCTGATCTTTTTCTGACAGTCTTATCGCCAGAAACATCATTGCCGTAAGACTAGACTGGATGAAGGAAGAAGAAATGAAACTCCAATCTGCCTCGTCACTTTTGCCAGTTATATCTGTGAAGAGGAATAGCTCTGATGGGGAGGAAGAGAAGCAATTGAAATTGACAACTGAAGTTAGGTTTCTTAAAATAAGTCATGTGCTTTTGCTCACCCCATTTAAAAATTACCAGGAGTAATTGAGAGTTGACTCTATAAATAAGTACATGTAAGTTTATTGTAGAAATTGGATTCATTCTTGTGTGCCCTGATGTCTTGTCAGTTATTGTATTAGTTTCCTGTGGCCGCTGTAACAAATCACTGTAAAGTGAGTGACTTAAAACAATGGATTTATGCTCTCACAGTTCTGGAGGCCAGAGGTCCAAAATCTGTTACATTGAGTGTAAATCAAGTGTGAAACACGGGGCTCTGCTCCCTCCAGAGGCTCTACTGCATTACTAAATTGATGCTTTGAATTTAGTATACACACCCCAACACCCACCTATCCACGCACTGTAAAGCTGTGAGAAAGCCTGACCTTTAGTCGGGTAATGTTGGGTTTGAGTCTTAGTTCTGCTAGGTTTGGTTCTGTTATGTGATAGACAAATTATCACACTTGTTTGTGCTTTGGCATTGTCATTTGTAAAAAGGGAATAATGCCATCTGCCTTACAGGGTTTGTGAGAATAAAATTAGATATAGGCATAAAGTGCACATATTCAGTAGATGGTAACTTATAGTTATGATTGTCTTCCTATTTTAGATTAATGTCGAATTCCTTTCTTATTCTATAGTAGGTGTGGTAATACTGAAGCAATTATTTATTCCCATTTTAGATGTTGAGATTTTTCAATAAAACATCATTTTATTTGGTTTTCTACCAATTTCCTGTAACTCTGAGGTGGGGAGGAACTGATCTTTTTGCCAGTTGTGAGTGGTTTTTGCATTTTGACAACAGATAAGGATAACTATTTTCCCTCCTGTATTAGTTTTTCTATAGCTGCCATAACAAATTACCACAAAATTGGTGGCTTAAAATAACACAGATTTATTATCTTACAGTTCTGTAGGCCAGAAATCTGACACAGGTCTCAGGGCTAAAGTCAAGTGTTGGCAGGTCAGCATTCCTTTCTGGAGGCTCTAGGGAGAATCTGTTATTTAT
Organism: Macroglossus sobrinus; assembly: GCA_004027375.1. NCBI lineage: Eukaryota > Metazoa > Chordata > Mammalia > Chiroptera > Pteropodidae > Macroglossus > Macroglossus sobrinus. The sequence goes on from PVKZ01002097.1 coordinate 162,407, forward strand.
CTTCTCAGGTTCTAGAGGTAGCCTGTATTCCTGGGCTCTTGGTGCCCTTTCTCCATCTTCAAGCCAGTAATGTAATGTCTCTCTGACCCTGCTTTCATCATTACATCATTCTGTGACTCCTTCTACCTTCCCCTTCTACCTTTTAAGGACACTTGTGATTACATTGGGCCTGTTTGGATAAAACAGGATAACCTTCCCATCTCAAGGTCAGCTGATGAGCAACTTTAATTCTCCTTTACTTTAGTTGCAGTCTAGCATATTCACAGGTTTTGAGGATTAGGGCATGGACATCTTTGGAATGCTGTTAATCTATCCACTACACCTCCTATCCTTTCCAAAGGACTGAGCTCAGTTTTAGCTTTTAGAAATGAAAAAAAAAAAAAATCCTTAATGTTGTGGATACCTTCTTAAACATTTGAAGTCCATTGATGTAGGTTGTAGTAGGAGGAAATAAGTATGACTTGGGTTCTTAACTATTGTAGGCTGTGAGGATACAAGAAGAGTGAAGGGGAAATAGTTAAGATCCTGACCTTAGAGGGAGAAATTGACTTGGTAAATCTTTAGTGAGAGTAGCCTTAGTGTTACTGGTGTAATGTGTGGTTCAATTACTACACAATACTAGGGATGTTTTATTTTGTATATTTTTCTTAGATTTTTCTTTGAACCATGACTTACTCTTTTATGTTTGCAAAAAAACATAACTCTTTCCTGCTTGAGCTATTTATATCAAAACATGTGTAGGAATTTGTGAATTTTCTTAGTATTTGTAATGATTTATAGTAGTCTCCCCTTATCCCATGTTTCAAGACCCCCAGTGGATGCCTGTATATACTGTTGCCCCCCACCCATACATACCTATAAAGTTGAGGGCTTCTCTTTGACATATCCAAATTGCTAGCATCACTCTTGTGCTTTGGAGCCATATTAAGTAAGGTAAGGGTTACTTGAATATGTACTCTCTGATAATGCAACGGTTTGACAACTGAGATTCCTACTAAGTCATTAACAGGTGGGCAGTATGTACGGTGTGGATATTGCTGGACAAAGGGATGAGTCATGTCCTGGGCAGGACTGCATGAGATTTCATCTCACTACTAAGAATAGAGCACAATTTTAAATTTATAAATTATTTATTTCTGGAATTTTTCATGTAATATTTCTGGGCTACAGATGACCTCAGATAACTGTAACTATGTAAACTGAAACTATGATAAGGGGTGGACTACTGTGTGTTTGTGTAATTTTAAATTCTTTGAAGGAGGGACTCTAAAATTTAAAGCATAAATAAGAACTACCTGGTTTGAGTCATTTTTCTAATGTATTAAGTTCATTACTTTAATTCAGCTTATTATTTGAACTCAGTTTTTTCAGTTCAGTAGTTCTTACTGTATGTGAAATATGTTATGTGAACATATTTTCCTAAGTGAAGAGCTAGTCTTTCTAGTCATTCATCCATTCGTTCAGTCAGTCAGCAAGTCCTCACTGAAATTGCTGTGTGCCAGGCCCTCTGCTTGGTTCTGGGGACATGTTGATAAACTTGACATGATCCCTTATCTCATGGAGCTCATAGTTTAGTAGGGCTGTGAGCATATAGTAAACAAAGTGGGTGTGACTGACTGGGAATAAAATTAATATAAATTAATATAAATAATCAAAGAATTTGCAAAATTTTCCTTGTCTTTTTTTTAAATGCTTGATTAATTGGCTCATGGTTCTTTTTAAATATTTCAAAATAATTTGGCGACATAAAATTGAACTATAACTACTATTTACAATATAGGCTAATGTTCTTGCTTATTTTAAGTTATATAGCGCTGAGGATGCTTTTTGAAATGAATTTTTAAGCAGGTGTCATCTTAAGCTTTTCTAAATATTTATGTAGTGAAATCACAGATTAGATTTTTGCAAATGAAATTTTCAATAACTTTCTTATATACTACATTTCTTAAAATGTTTCTAATTAAGGAAGGCCTAACACATTTTCATGTTTGTTCTTTTAGGAATGTTTTAAAGGAAGTTGGGCTACTCACAAATTACTACATAAGAAAGCAAGTAAGTGAAACCACGCATCTCTGTATCATTTGTCTGAAGCAGCTTTTGTGCAGAAGAAAAGTATTCTTTCAGTTCTGAAAGTGTATGTTTAAATGTTCTGAAAATATGTATTTGAATATTCTGACAGTATAATCTCAAGAGCTGGAATTTGGACATATTTTTTATTTGTGGTATGTAATCATGAAAATAAAATGTGGCTGAGGGATATCTTTGTTCTTGTGTGACATATGTGACATGGAAACATGAAATGTTTTCTAGGATAGATGAATCTGGCTCGCGCAATACCTGAGAATGTCTAATCTTTTGGCACACTCTTTCCTTTGCTAGAAATATTGTATATTCACATAAGCTATCTGGCTCCAATTAGCCTGCTATCTTTTGTTTTTGTTTGAACAAAATTTTGAATTTTGATTGCTTTTTCTACTCAAAATTACATTACTCTTTTTTTTGTATGTGTTTTAATGTTATTATTTTCAGTCAAAGATTTAATTTGCTCTTTTGAAGCTACTTTGTCAGACACCACAAAGTGAAACTATTGGCTGCTTTTTAGCTATTCTGTCAGCCACAGATAGTATCTGTGATTCAAATGGCCTTTTTTGCTTGGGCTATTCATCTGTAAATTCATGTCATGATTGTGGTTGGCCTAAGAACAACCCATCACAATTACCTGGATGTTGACAAGGGCTTTCTGTTTTCATGGCTTTGCTCTGCTCATGGAGGAAGCTATGGCAGGCAGCTTGTGGTCCTTGGTTTAGGGGGTCTGCATTTAGGCTATTGTGGGAGGAAATGTGGTTAGAGGTGAGGAAAATGATTGTGAACAAATGCGTTTATCAGAGCATAAATGACAAAATTTGTCATTTGGCTTAAATAATTTCATTTAGCTTTATTCGCTCGTACATTAAATACTGTATTTCTACTTTGAGGTATTTTTAGTGCTCTTTGAACTAGTAATTAACATACTATAATCAGGAAATTAAAACATAGGGAAACAAAGGGTTGAAGTGAAGCAGTATGTTGTTAGTAAAAGAGCTTAGAATGGGTCTCTACCCAAGCATTTGCTAACTCATCAAAGTGTGCCTATTTCTTCAATACTGGATTTCTAAGGGTAGAGTTATTTCATTATGACCTATACTACAGGAGAATTAAAAAGACAATGTGCTCTAAAATAAAAAGAACATAATCATTACTTCATTGAACTGAGGCTGTTTAGGTTTTACGTCTAGTGGTCAGTATCTCTTTGGGCTGTGTTGGGTAGAAACAGCCCTCAGGTGATCAGCACTGTATTTTTCCCACCCTAATCCATTGACCCTGACTACATCAACTACACCCTTATGGATGACTGTCTTAGAGGAGGGAATGTGTGGGGAAGGACACTCTTCAGAGTGAGAAGAGTATTGGGAAAGAGATTAGGGGGAAAGAATGTTGGGTTATGAAGGAACAGGGCATCAAAAAAGACAGCACAGCACCTTATTTCAAGAAATAGTAGAGAGATAACATTTCAAGCAATTCATTTTGTAAAGATGATATAGTCAGGCTTTTTGTTATCATGTAATGTGTACTGATCTTTACAGATGGGTGACATATATCTTTGTGCCTCTGGGATATTAGTCTGTAATTTGCTTTTAGTATCTTTCACTGGTTTTGGCATTACAATAGTCCTAGACTCAAAAAATAAAATGGGCAATGTTTTCTTCTGTTTTCTGGAAGAGATTATATAGAATTAGTATTATTTCTTCTTTAAATGTTTGGTAGAATTCACCAGTGAAACCATCTGGACCTGGAGTTTTCTTGATTGCAGAAACTAAGTAGGCTTTAGGAAAATTTCAAGTTGAGTTAAATAAATTTTTTGTGTGTCATAGTAAAGACCAGATTATAAAGCCCTTAGAGGCACATAATGCTAATATTTGGGTAGATATTTCTTATACCATATGTCCTGCCAGAGTGTACATAGTAGCGTTTGCTTTTAGTCTCTCTGAACTGTAAAAGTCCATATCTCAATGCTCTCTTATTCTGCATGCTTTTTATGTATCACTGTTATATACAGTGTATTTCTTTGTCTCCCATTTCCTAAAGTAAGAGGTGGAAGCATTTGACAGTTGCCTTTTGAGTAGTCAAAAATATTCTATAAAAAGCCATTTTTAAAAAAACCACACCAAAACTCTAAACAATACTTTTATTTCACTCCTCTGCTCTCCAAACTAGTGTGCTTGATTTTAGTGACTGCATAGTGACGGTGTTATGTAATGTTTCAAAATTGGTTCCACCAAGCTTTGTGAGCATAGATTATTTTGAGCCACCTTCAAAACGCAGAAATCATGTTTGATTTGAAGATTAAATGAACAAATCTATGTAAAGTGCTTAGCATATGTAGAGTGCATAGTAAGTGCTCCACAGCTTTTTAATTATAATATCTGGAAGAATTGAGTCCTAATTATGATCAGAAAATCCTGTCCTAGGCAGAGCTTAGACATATACAGTTATTTTATGTCAGCTGACTGAAGGAGGCAGCCTGCACAGAATTTTTCAAAGATTAAAGCCTGGATGTGATGTACTTTGGGCCATACTTTGCAAAATCAGGTACAGTCTGATACTATTTGCATCTTACCTGGCCGCATTACAGCATATGTTTGAGAAACACCTTACAGGTATGTATTTACACTGTCCTGTGCTTTTACAGCCTTTTGAAAAAGACCATTAGTATGCATTTTTGTTACCAACCCCCAGGCCAGTTCAGATTTATTACATGTTCATTATGTGTCTAGCACTTAGGGCTTAGATCAAACTGACCCTAAAATGTAAACAAACTGACTTTTGAAGTGTAAATTTCCCTAAGTAAATTATTAGAACTTGCCATATTTCAGTCTCATATGGATCACTTTTTGGTTATATTATTTGTTCAAGGTCTGCTTTTAGTTAGTTCTCTTTTGAAAATAGACGGTGGAAGGCTCTGAATGCAGATCAGCAGGAAGCTCTTAAAGAATTCACATTCTTCTTTCTTGTTCCCTCCCCCGGAGTGCATTAAAGCAAAAAGCCTGCATCTTGATTGTTATTCCTTTATATGTTTCTGGTGAAAATTATTCTTGAGGTTCATATTTTAGGTAAAAGCACTTGATACAATTCATAGTGGAAGCCAGCATTGGTGAGCCTGTATTTCTAACTATTTTCTATAATATTTGACCTTAGTGGCAATGAATGGAGTCCATTTTCGTCCTGGGATGAGAAACAGTTTTCTTATTGACATTAACACTCATAGTGGCTCTCTTGAACTCCAGAGGGGAGAAAGATATTTAAAATTCAGGAGCACAGTAGAGCTTTTCTTTTTCGGTCATTCTTTTCTGTTTCTTTATTTTGTATGTAATATTGTAATTGTATCCTCTTCTAGAGTACTATGAATGAATTGACTATTTTTGCATTCCTGTATCTCTGCCCATGTGAACCCCCTTACCTCAGTTTACTCATCTGTAAAATGAGGAAATTTGACTAAATTGTCTTTCTCTTGTTGGTTTTAGTCACCATGCTGTACATTATATCCCTAGAACTTATTTATCTTAGAATTGGAATTTTGTACCTTTTAACCCCTTTCACCCATTTCACCATTCCTCACTAACTTAATATGGTATGATTCCATCTCTTCTCCCCATTTCATATTTTATTTTAAGTAGATGGTTTAAAGGAGGAATTTTATTTTTCTCGTATACTTCTAAAATTATTTGAAGCCTTTCAAAACCTGTGATAACATAACAGTGATAAGGAAAAGATGGGTGTGCTTTGGGAGGTATATAGGTTGATTTGATTCTTGCTATTTAAGGAAGGTCTTAGGTTAGTTATTTTATTTCGCATTGGAGATAAGAGATACAGCCAGTTCACTGATGTCACATAGGTGCATTTCAATAAATACATTATATATGAATAACTGACCTGATAAGGGGTGTGTGTATGTATATATGTGTGTGTGATTCTTAATTTTTCTACTGAGTTTTCAGTAACTTTCCACTGATTGTTCCCTCCCCTTATCTTCGCCTTCTCCTTCCTCCTTCTGTTACCCCCTTCTTGAAAAAAGGCAAATAATGCTCATAAGATTTTTAAAGCAATTTGAAATATTGACTTGAAAGCCATTCATCATCAAAGTGGGAAATTTTTATTTTTTACTTTTAAGTTTGCTTTGGTGTTCTTAAGAATCCTTTTTTTTTTTTTTTTTTTGGTAAAAGCATAGAATTCATTTGTAATACCTGCTCTCAGTTAGGAAGTTATGCTTAGATAATTTCAGATTTTATACTTCAAAATCGGCCCTATAAATCGATATTGTAGAGAGAATATATTTAGCATTTACTTCCAAAAAGGATTTCTACTCTGAGCAGTTTCTAATTGACATTGTGTAAAAACTTAACAATATGGTTAGCTTAGGCTTTCTCCTCCAAGACACTTACATCTTTGAGTTGTCTTGGGGTTGTGAACATAGCAGGAAAGCAGCAGTAACTTTGGTGATTTAGGTTGCGGGGGGACTTGGTTAGATTTTTGTGCCTGAGATGTTCAATGTGGTGTTCAAACAAGTGATGAAGTATGCTGCTGCTCTGTAGCTTGACCACTGAAACATTTCTTTCTCTCTCCTAAATTTCATTCGTCCATCACACAGAAGATGAAAAGGCAAAGCGAGAAGTGTCTTCCTGGACTCTAGAAGGTGATATTAACACTGACCCATGGGCAGGTTATCGATACACTGGTAAACTCCGACCGCATTATCCACTGGTGAGTAAATAAGGTAATAAAAATTTAACATTCTTTAAAAACAATTTTCAGAATTTGCCATTTCTTAAAAATGGACACTTGTAATTTGTATTCCAGTTATGAGTCATATAATCAGGATTAAGTTTGTGTTCTGGCTCCTTGGTACATTATTTGGAAGTTTGTAAGAGTAACTGGCAATCAGGATTAAAGTAGAAAATTATAGATGAAGGAGTAAAACAGTTTTAATCTTAAAAAGAAAGTGGTGGAATTGATATTTTCTGGCTGGCACAATGGTATATAGCTTTTCTAAAATTTTTTTTAACATAATATATTTTTACCTTAGTTTTGAGGTGGCTTTCCTGCCACTCCCACCCTTTTCTATGTTCTTTTTTTTTTTATTTTTATTTTTCAATTAGAGTTGACATTCAACATTATTTTATATTATTTGAAGTGTATAGCATCCACTCTTCCTATGTTCTTGTCAGATAGGCCTCAGAGTCTTAACATAGGAATCCACTGAAGTTGAAATCCATTTATCATCCTTAAATATTTAAATTCTCTTTACTGATATTTTTCTTTTTATAAAAAAGAATACATCTTTAATTTTAAAATTTGGAAAAATATCAAAAATATAAGAAAATTTTTTTAATTCTACCTCTTAGAGATAATGATCAGGAGCGTATTGGTGAATATTTACTTACATTATTTTATTGTAGTTGGTTTGCCATTTTGTTTGGAATAACATAGGTAGGTACCTGTTGTCTGTGCACACTCTTAAATCCTTAATGGCCTTGGCTGCTCTCCTCCTTTTTTAAAATATCCTAAGAAAGAGAGTGGCTTTAGCATTAGGAAAATGAAGCTTAATCTTTATGATAGATATATCACGATATTTAAGATGTCATTAAAATTTTTCATTTAAATAAAATGAACTTTTCAGTGTTTTCCCCTCCTACTTTTATTTTCTTTGTTAATAAATTTGAATAATGAAAGTGACTTTTATATTTGACGCAATTTTAACTAACATCTTTGATGTTTTTAGATGCCAACAAGGCCAGTGCCAAGTTATATTCAAAGGCCAGATTATGCTGATCACCCTTTAGGTAAGTTCTGCTGTACTGACTCTTCAGCTTTTAATTTGGGAGCCCGATGACTACTGCAAAGGAAAAGGGTGCTTTTTTTAATAGAAATTTTTTAGTGTTGGATTTCTAACGTCAACATTTTTGAAAGAGACACTAGAACATTTGAGAGAATTAAAGATTCTTTTCATCCGTTAGAAAGTTATCCAGTTTTGAAACACTGTTTACTTCATTTTCAAATGCTATATTCAACATAATATTGTAGTTTGTTATGTCAAATTCTAGATTTAAAAAATAGTTTGGTTTTAACATGTCCTCCTTTCTTAAATAATATTCGATAAAAACAGATTGTGGAGGCCTCGAATGAATGCCTAACTAAAGGCTGGGCAATAGCAGTAATAGAGAAGTAGTAATGGTGATGATAGCAGTAATAATGATAATTGTATAACTGATATTTATTTTTTCACAACTATGTATCAGGCACTGTGCTAAGTTCTTAACATTATGTTACTCCTGGGGTGGATTCTGTTGTCTTCTCCACTTAATAGATAGTGAGACAGAGAAGATAGGTAATTTGCAGTACAGGTTAGTGGAGCAGTCTCTGACCTTAGGGCCTGTACACATAATTTAAGTTGGATTTATGTGAAATTACTGATTTTGCGTGTCAAAAATGGTTGATTATCATTAGTATTTCATGTGGTTTAATCTTCTGAGCTAAGCTACCTTCACTTTGTCTCTGAGAAGTGGGGAACCATATTATGTTTTATGAATATAATTTAAAAATTTAGTTGAACTTGACTATATTAGATACATGAAGGAAAGGTAGTTTGATAGATAGCTCTTGAGGCTGTATAATTTCATCATTCTATTTAATATTCTTGAATATAGTTTTAAACTGTAGTTTTAAAAAAATACATTGACAAGGTAAATTCTAATAGGAAAAATGTTACAGAGTGGAAAGTAAGCCCTACTCCACAGAGGTAACTACTGTTGACAGTTTGCAGAAGTTTCCAGAGATGTTTTGTGTGTGTACACACATAACTACCACCCTCCTCTCCCCCCCAATTATACACAATAGGAACAATTTATATACACTTTTTCACGTGTTGTTGTCTCTTAATATATCTTGTAAATATTTCATATAAGTTCCTATAAAACGTCTTTCTTTTTAATGACATGTGTATTTCATTGTGTGGATGTACCATAATTTATTAAACTAGGCTCCCACTAATGTACGTTTAGATTATTTCTAGGTTTTTGCTTCTGCCAGTTTGACTGCAGTAACTATTCTTGCAATTACATGTTTGTGCACATGTGAGAGTATTTCTTTAGGTTAACTGCCTAAAGTAAAATAGCTGGATGAAAGAATAAATACATTTTTTATTTAGAGAGAGATAATAAATTTTAGAGATTTGGCAGTTGTTACTTTCATTAAAAAATATAAGGATCTCTTTTTTTCTCTTATCTTCTCCAACATAGTGTGCTATCAGGCTTAATGATTTGTGCTAATCTGAATGATGAAAAATGATATTTTGCTGTTATTTTAATATGTATTTTTAAATTATGAGTAAGGTTGAGCATGTTTTTATGTTAAAATTATTTGTATTGTCTTTCCTTTTGAACCATCTGTTCATCCTTAGCTCTTTTTCCTCTCCCCCAGTTAGGTTACTAACTAGTATTTTTCCATCTGATTTATAAGTGTTTTTTATATAATAAGGAAAATAGTCTTTTGATGTATGTGGTATAAATATTTTTTTCCCAATGAAGCATGTACATTTTGTCTTTATAGCATTACATTTGTGACAAACTTTCAGCATTCTTCTGTAATAAAATTTATTAGTGTTTTTCTCTAAGGTGTCTATGGCTTTAATGGCCTAGAAAGACCTTTTTGATTCAGAGATTATAAAAATGTTTTCCCATGTTTTCTTCCACTATTTTTATGGATATACTCTTTTTGTGTGTGATAAAAGTTTTGATTCATCTGAAACTTATGTAGTACTAGGAATTAAATATGGATGCAACTTAATTTTTTCCCCAAAGAATATCTGGTTGTCACATCACTAGTTATTTAAAATATCAGTCCTTTTCTTACTGTTTTAAAAGGTAACCTGTATCATTGTATTTAATTCTCTCATGTCTTTGAGTCTGTTTTTGGATTCTATTCTGTTTCTTTAACCCATTTGTCTAATCATGTGCCATAGCCAAACAATTATTATAGCTATATAATATTTTAATATTTGGTAGGCCTTGTTGTCCCCACCTTTCCTCTTTTTCAGAATTTACGTGGCTATTCTTGCATGTTTGTTTTTCCATGTGAAATTTGGAATCAGTTTGTCTGGTTCCCAAAAAAATCCTGTTGCCATTTTTTATTGGGATAGTATTAAATTTATAGACTAATTTTGGAAGAATTGACACCTTTACAATATTGAGTCTTCCTATCCAAGAACAGGGTATGTTTTTCTATTTTATTTAAGTCTCCTTTTATGTCTTTCTATGGTATTTAAACATTTCATCATTGGGTCTTTTATTAAGTTTATTTGTGAATACTTTATCTTTTTTAGTTACTCTTGTAAATAATATCTTTTATGTTTTCTAGCTCATTATTTGTATATGAGAATTATTGATTTGCTATATTTAGCTAATAATCTGCCAACTTGAGTTCTTTCTTATTTCTAGTCATTTACTAGGTATTCTCTTATTCTAAGGATATATAATCATCTGAAGTTGATAAGAATTTTGTCCTTTTATTTTTAATTTTATATTTCTTATTTCTTTCTCTTGTTTAATATATCTGCTAGTACCATCAGAACAGTGTTAAATAGTGGTGCTGAGAGTGGACATTCTATGATGTGGGTTCTTGGTTTGAGATTTATTTTTAGCATGTTGGGGTAGTAACTGGCCATGTTATTTAAATCATCTTTCTAGATGATTATTTATTTATTTGTCCTTTTTTAATCTATGACTGTGATGAATTATATAGTAGATTTGTTGATATTGAACTATCCTTGCCTTTTCAATATGAATCTCACTTAAGTCATGGTATAACATATGTATTTTGGATTCTGTTTGATAATATTTTAGTTGTAATTTTTATTTCAGCTTTATAAAAAATATTAGTTTGTTTTTTTGTCAGATTTTGAAATTATACTGGCTCTAATATTTTTAAATATATTAATAATTTGGGTTAAGCTGCTTTTATTAACAAAGATTCTTAGGGCAGTATTTTTCAAACTTTTTTGACTATGACTCAGAGAAATGTCTTTTATAACATGATCTGTATGTCTGTGTCTATGTGTGTAAATTAACAGTCAAACATTTTACAACAGTACTTAACCCTACCCTGTATGATATTAATATTTTCTGTTCCCTTTATTTACTTTGGAAATTAATGAGCCACAAATAGCAGTTTGAAAAACACTGACTTAAATTTCTATTTTAAAAAAAAATAAATTTGAGTGTAATCGATTTATCAGTTGTTGGTATAGAGTTGTATCATGAGATGATGATCATAAAAACTTCTGTGAATTGTGTGATACTACTTACATCGAATCATTCACCGACCTTATTAGCATAGTGCCTATCATGTAATAAGGGTATTCCATATTGACTGATTTTTAATAGATCTGGAAAATTGTGCTTTAGAATTCTTCCATCAGTTTGTGTAGGAAATTTCCTTTTCACATTGAAAATGTATTTTCAAAAAATTTGACTTGGACCCTCCTAAATTACGAAATACTGTTGTGTGTAATAGTGAGACTTGATGATTATTATATTATCAAGGAAATAATTATGCTTAGTATTATATCTGTCCATTTGTTTGGTTTTTACTTACTCATTTTCCTTTCCAGGAATGTCTGAATCTGAACAGGCTCTTAAAGGTACTTCTCAAATTAAATTACTCTCATCTGAAGATATAGAAGGGATGCGACTTGTATGTAGGGTAAGATTTTTTTTTCCCCCTCATGGTGTAGGACATGTTTAAACAGTTGTTAGACATGAATTCAGTGATGTGCTGAAGGGAGGAAATGTTATGTTGTAAGGCTATGAGTAGCCATACTTATTATTCATTAAACTTATTTTAGTATATAATTCTATGCAATGGTTGTTTTCTACTTAGTCTGTTTGAAAATTAATATGGCAGGTAATCTATATTTAGATGACAGTCTGTTTTGCCCTTTGTATATTTTTTTAAGGAACCATGTTTTTATGATATTTTGTTATTTTATTTTCATGAGTCATAATGTAGGGCAAAGTTTAAAGCTTATATAAAGTTAAGCTAAAGCTCCCTTTGAAATACCTATGTAATGTGGTGGTAGTGGCTGATACTTATTAAGTGAAATCAGATGTTCACATTTTTCTAAGGAAAAAATTGAAGAATTGGTAGTTTTCATTTAGAAATGGTTTTTAAAGGTTTTATTCAGTGCTCAAAAGTGATTTAATACTAATATGCTTTGATAATCTGGAGAAATATATATTTCTATCACTTTTGTGCTATGATTCTTTGAAGATATCATTCATTGATTCTTTTAATTCCCTCCCTTCCCTTCCCCTTTTATAGAAATATGACAAGACTCAGCCTCTATCAGTTGATTATTGTTTAGATTACTTAGGATGTACATTTTCACATGGAAATCATTCAGGCTTACTAAGTTGTTTGCTAGTGAGCCCAATTTTATTTATGTATTTACATGCACATACACATGTTTATTGGATGTTAGAAGTGCACATGATTTTAAAATAAAGAATTTAATATTCAAGGTGAGATGCATTTTACAAATCTTTCACAAAACCTACGTAGTACAAAGGGTACAGATTTCTGTTTCATCTTGGATGTATTAAGTGTTTCTCTTTTACAGCTTGCTAGAGAAGTGCTCGACATTGCCGCTGGGATGATTAAACCAGGTGTAACTACCGAAGAAATAGATCATGCTGTACACTTAGTAAGGACTTTATTTTTATGCTTTGAAAAAAAATTTTCACATTATTAGATGTTGTAGACATCTAAAAATTAAATAAGCCTAAGTAGCGAATGTCTAAAGTAACTTGGTTAAGCTATTTTGAAAGTAAATTTTTACTTGGTTTCAAATATAGAAAATATTCAACAGTAATTTTCCCTATCTTTTAATATCTGTGATATTGAGGTCTGAGGTGAGCTTGAGATATCTTGTTTCTGAAACCTCACATTTCATAACATTTTAGTTTATTTGTGCTTTAAATAAATTATACCACCTCATAGAACAAAGATTCTGAAATAAAAAAAAAAATACAGCTTCTGAAACTAGATTAGTGAAAAAATGTTTTTTTTTTTTTTATATATATCTACAGTAAGGCAGTAAACAGAGGTAAATATTTATAGTAAATACTATCTACGGATATCTTTTTTATAAAATTTATCCATCAAGGAGAGACCTTAAAACTCTATAGTAGATGAGTGCGTACATTATATGAACAGATTGGTTGCAAAAGAGGAGCAGTAACTAGTAAATAAAACACACAGAAAACTAAATTTGCTCTGGTCAACCTACAAATGCAAATCATAAAGTTCTACTAAGTTATTAAGTATTTTAAAGATATTTATATCCATCGCCTGTGTGGGGATGATGAAGCTGGTACTCTTTAATGTAGTGATGGTATTGTAAATGAGGGCAACCCTTTTGAAAGGACAAATGTTCTTGAGTATTATAATGTTTATAAAGATTTTATATTCACAAGTTTATAAATCGTGATTTTTGGTTATTGTTCCATATGTTACAAAATATATAGTATGCAATAATAGTATTTTGAGTGCTTTTTTTTGGCCAAATGCTCTTTTGTGTGCTGCTTTTACTAACTCATTTAATCCCCCAATGACTCTATGAGGTAGATACTACTACCATCTCCATTTTATAGATAAGAAAAGTGAGGCAGAGAGAGGTTAACTTGCCCAAGGTTACACAGCTTGAGATGGAGTTGGCATTTTCAGTCAAGACATTCTACTGTGAAAAATATAGAAGTATATCATTAAGCAAGGGAGAAGTGATAGGCATGTAATTATTGACAAGGAGTAATATAGTTTTGTAATCAAGGGAACTTTAAAGTTCCAAAAATAGTAAGAATTGTCAACAAAATTCTAGTGCGTTCCACAAATTGTATTATATGCAACTATTTAAAAATTATTCATCTGAAGACTGTGTAGCAGCACTACACTGAATAAAAACATCTAAGTAAAATAAGACTTGTCATGAAAAACCAGACCATTTTCTTAGAGGTTTCTTTGTTGTTCCACGTGACTGTAGTGATTAAAATGTCTCTGACAGTACTTTACCATTTCTTTATTATACTTGTATTCATTTTTTGGTCACAGATATATACTTGTTTCTATATAAGGAAGTATAACTATATTAAAAGTGCACATTAATGTTTACTTTAAATAGTTTTTACTTTAATATATTTTTCATAGTAGTTAATTCTAGAGTCTTCGTATTTTTATATATTTATTAATATTTGTAATATGTGAATTTGCTTAGCAATTATCAGTAAATTGGTTTGGCTACAGTCTATCTAACTGGCACAAATCCTGTACTATACTATTTAAGATAACTACTGCTATTTCTAAAATAAAATATTAAAAAAAATTTTCATTAGAAACATCTTTACAATAAATATTTTTACATTTTTCAAATTTTTAAATCTGGTTTATTCCATAGATTAAATTTTTCTTTTATACATTGCAAATTATTCTCTTTATTTTAATTTATTTTAGGCATGCATTGCCAGAAATTGCTATCCTTCTCCTTTGAATTATTATAATTTCCCAAAGTCTTGTTGTACTTCAGTGAATGAAGTAATCTGCCATGGAATTCCAGATAGACGGCCCTTGCAAGAAGGTGATATTGTTAATGGTAAGAAATATGTAAATGTGACTTTTGTCACCATGAGCAAAGAGAAAACAAGGTTTTGAGAGCCTGATAGTGACTTGTGTCGTCTTCATTCGCTTCCTGTCTTTATTTTTTTTCATATTTAGAATTTAAAATACATCTTAAATCCATGGAAACCTTTTTTATGGTTTTAAGATACTGCTTTTAAGATACTTCTAGTATGATGTGTTTGGTACAACATGTATTTCTTTAATGCAGATTATCATATGTGATTGTGGAGTAGATGAAAGATGTCAGTGAAATGTGGGAGTGATGTTGATTCAAGTAGGATTATTGTTTTTTGTTTCTTTTAATCTACTAATGGTTTTGAAGATATCAGAACAGGCTTCTTTCCAGATAAAGAGAAATCCGTAGTAATATATGAAGACCTTAAGAAAAATGCTAAAAACCCTGTAAGAGTGCCTTCCCTTACGTAAGAAGTTTATCAAGTGACTTTTAGGACTGCTGTGTTAAGCGGTCTTAGGAAGCTACAAATGCAGAGGAAGAAGCTGTCCAGATATTTTTCTCTGTGATTCAAGAAAAATTGATGAAGAAGGCTCCCCTAGATGGTGTTTTTAATGTTGATGAACTTGGTCTTTTTAGTAATCAGGGATCGTCAAGGACCTGCCTATCAAGTGAGGGAGGAAGCATGACCCCAAGTGTTAAAGGCTGCAGAGAGTGCACTGACTGTGATGCTGGTTGTGAATGATAGTGGAGACACTTTTTATCTGGATTGTTACTGCTTTAGTTAGAGTATCTGTTTTTAAAGTTCCATAGATTTTTCAGGGGTCTGCCTATATAACCCTGGTTTTCATATAAATTCTGTTATTTTATTTTTTGTTTTATTTATTTTTAAATCAATAAATTAATTTTTTATTATGGTGACACTGGTTAACAAAATCTAATAAGTTTCAAGTGTACACTTCAACAGTATGGCATATATATATTGCACTGTGTTCGCCACCCTAAACCCTGTTATTTTATTATATGCTTAATGCGTGAGGTTTTTTAGGAATGTATGTATTGTGCTAGAGCCAACATACCTGTGATATTGTAGGTTGAAAATTAATGGTTTAAAAACACTTGTTTTATATGCTCTCTAATAGACATTTATTATTTATTGTATTATAATGGTATAGTAGTAATCTGTATTCTTAACCATGGGGACAAAGAGAAGGATGAATATTCACAAATAAGTGAAAAGCAAATGAGTTTTTGAAAAAAAAGTTTTTCTGTTTTTTGATATATTAGGAGGAAAAACTTCTTTGAAGATACTAAGTTTAAGCAGTATTTTCTGTTTATTATCAAATGTAGCAAAGTCCTCCAAAACTTGGGTATTGACCTTATGTGAATGTATCCTGGATGCAGTTTTTTCTGCCATAAATTATCTACTTACTACTATACGAACATACAAGCCCACCATCTGGCTTGTGCTCTGTGACCATGTCCCTGTCGTCCACGGTAAGTTTAGTTGCATTAGAGATAAGGAGTATCTTTTGGGCAATAACTATATACCCAGTGTCTAACTGACAGTGAAGAAGTTATCTTTCTCATTCAGCTGCTTGATGCTGTCATGTTGAATAAACTGGACTTCAGTTTTGAAATAAAAACAAATGTAGTCTTTATATTTGCACATTGTTTTGCAGTGGACATCACGCTTTATCGCAATGGTTATCACGGGGACCTGAATGAGACATTTTTTGTTGGAGATGTGGATGAGGGCGCACGGAAACTGGTCCAGACCACGTATGAGTGCCTGATGCAAGCCATTGATGCAGGTCAGCTTCAGTGCTGGGCAGCCGCTAGAACATCTGTGTGTTGTTGGGTCTTCAGTGATTCGTCACTGCACCATGAATTCCTTGTCCCTGCCAGCTTGGCCTCTCCCCTACCTGAGTTAGCTTTGGATTTTACCAGTAATAGTTTAAGGATGATTTGGAATCCCTTGATAAGGTTGGACTGAAAGATTGTTTATTTTTCTCTTTTGTGATTTGCCTGTCTTTTTTTTGGCTGATAAATGAGGGATAATGTGTGCATAGTTCTTGAGTTCAGTCTTTTCTACTTTTTATTCTTTCATAAATACTATGTTCTCATTATAAATAATTAAAACACTAGATTATGAAGGAAAAATGAATTATTCTTCATTACACCTGCCTCTCTTCTTTCCTTTTTATATTTCTCTTTTCTCCTGAAGTATTCACTTTGAATATTTAGGTTTTTTTCTCCTCTGTGAATTAACACACACACACACACACACACACACACACACACTCACACACTCACACTCATACCTATGTGTATGTGTTTAGTTAAATGGAATTATAGTAATTTGGTACTTTTTCAACTAATAACATCCTAGTGATCTTTCCAAATTAGCATATGTACCTGCATGCATCATTCTACCATATTCTTTTAGTGACTGTATGTTATATTCCATAGTATAAACATTTCTACAGTTATCTCCCTACTGGATTTTGGTGTTTTCCAGATGTCTTGCTATTGTAGTGAATACTATCTTTGGGTAGACATGTATTTCTCTAGCATTTTTCTCAGGCTGTCTGTTATTCATCTAAGGTTTTTGTTTATTTATTCTGTATCTTGTGAGGAGAGAGAAAGCTTGTCGCAAGTGTTAACAGATTTTTACTGAAAAAGACCGTTTGAAGACAAACAACTTTTCGGTTAAAATCCATAGCATTTCAGCTATATTGTTCAGTATATATTATCTGCATTTCCCACCCACCAAACAAACAGAAATACCCCTGATATATCATCTACAAAGTATTGTTTTAAGGCAAACATTTATTTATATCTAATAACACAAATCTATTATTTTTATTATTTTTAGTCAGTTTAACGTGTGAGGTATGATGAAATTTTTACTGACTTAATGAAGTTTGAGAAATGAACAGTGAAAGCATGTGATATTTTCATGTATCAATTTTTTTTTACTTATTCACTGTTGATTATTTAAAAACAATATTCCCAGTGGTATTGTGAGATGAGAACTTTAGTATTTAGCTTCTCATTTGTGGAAGTTTTAAATAATTTTTAGAGTTTGTGGAAGCTTTAAATAATTTTTAGAGTTTCTGCAGATAATGTGTTCATTGTTTATATCCTTTTTGCTTCCCTGTGAGTTAGTTGGCTGAAATAATTGGACAGCTACAATGTCATTTTACAAAGACATAGGAATAAAACATGCCAAGAAACTATGAGAAACCAATACTTTGGCTGCCCACGGTGGTGCAGGGCACTGGAGCGCTTGATCAATAGTTGAAATTAGCCTTCTGGAAGAGGGCTTCTCACTTTACATGTGAATGGCATTTTGAGTCTGATAAGTCTTTGTTGGAGGGGACTGTCCTGTGCTTTTTATAGGATGCTTAGCATCCCTGTCCTTACCCATTATATGCTAGTTGCACCACCACTCCTAGTTGTAGAAAGCAAAAATACCTCCAAATATTACAAAGTACATCTGTGGGACCAGAATTGTCTTTGCTTTGAGAATTAGAAAGGAATCTCCCCACTTTCACCCCATTATTGTCAAACGGGGATGGTCTTTATTGTACACCATGCAACATGGTTAAAATTTTGCTTTTCTTATTGAATGGGGCTGATAGGAACGCTTGGATGAGAATGTAGGAAAATTGTGAAAGTCATCATGATTCCTCAAAATCATTAACCTTCTGTCCCCTAAAAATTTCAAGCTGGAATATCACTTTAAGTAAGTGTTACTTAAAATGATTCCTTGGGTTATTGGCCCAGAAATTTGATAGGCAGGAGAAGATATGTTGTACCTGAACCTCAGGTTGGAAGTCAGGCAGAGGAGGAGACTCTAGGGGGGCCTGCGTGACTCACCTTCTGGAATCTCAGTGCTGAGAGAGCCATAACATTGAGAACCCCTTTTTCAGTTTGGGTTTTGTTGAAACAGTAGTAAAGTCATGAAAATTAAATGGGGTAGGAAGTATATAGCGAGAAGTACCTTTCTATACCCTAAGCCCAGGACCTTCTGAATAATTTGAGAACCACTTTTATGGAGAAGAAGGAAGCCCAGGGAGTTAATTCTTTGAGAAGTTGACCAGTCTGAAATTCAGGACAAGTCAAGTTACCTTTTGGACATTCCTTTTTCTCCTGGTGCTCTTTCCTTTTTTGCCTCTTCTGTTCACTTTAATAGGATAGTACTCTTGGCCTTAAGGATGGAGAGGAAGAGAAGTGTGTGTTTTCCATTCCCTTGTTTATTCAGAAGGCAAAAGGTGCCTCCCTGCATCCTCTTAGTACTGAGCATTGGACATGTGTCCTACTCCCCTCCACCCCCACCCTTATCAAAGAAGGTGCTACTGGTTTGAATTTCAGCTTTACTATTTGCTGTCAGTATAGCCTCTCTATATCTGGCTTTCCTCATCTGAAAATTTAGGCATGTAGCCGTATAAAGCATTCAGAAAAGTTCCTGGCACATAGATAGTAAGTACTGCTTAGTAAGTATTAGTTGTTATTACTTTTTGTCACGAGTCTTCTCTTTATCTTTCAGTGAAACCTGGTGTTCGATACAGAGAATTGGGAAACATTATTCAGAAGCATGCCCAAGCAAGTGGCTTTTCAGTTGTTCGAAGCTATTGTGGGCATGGAATCCACAAACTTTTTCATACGGCCCCCAATGTACCCCACTATGCCAGTAAGTGCTGTCCAAAGATTTTGGTGTTTGCCAACCATTTATTCAACAGATCTTTATTCAAACATTTAACAGGACCTACTATTTTATAATTATTAGAATTATCTATTAGCTATTATAAATAGACTTCTCCAGATGTATATTTGAGCAAACACAATACATGTTCATATGTTCATCTTGCTCACAGAATAGTTTAAAGCATGCATGTTTGGTTGCTGTGTGTGGTAGGGCAATTATTCTGTGACCCAGGTTCTGTCATCTTCAACTGATGGGAGTTGACTCATAATCTGTAGATATTAGGAAGGAAGGGGAGAAGTAGGGAGGGCTATGCCTGGGAGGTTTTAATGAACCAGCCTGGAATTGGCATAATCACTACATTTACTTTTCATTGGCAGGAATTCAGTCACATGTCTACACTAACTTAAAGAGAGGTTGGGAAATGTTATCTAGCTAAGTACTCTGGGAAAAAAGTAAACTAATTTTGGTGAACAGCCAACAATCTGCCACATATCTAGCCATCACTGTTCTGATTCTTTAAATAAAATTGGTTCAGCTTAGTTTGATTTGAATACTTAATGTATGTCATACTTACTGTTGTTGGTACAAGCAGACAAAATAAATACCTTTCCTCAAGTTGAGTGCTGTCTGATAGAGTAACAAAGGGAATGGAGGACAATTAATGTCTTCCAGAAACCTTTTCTCTTGGAGAGATAAGACATGCAGGAATAATTCTTGTTGCTTAGTGCTAGAAATGAAATCTATCCACTACAAGTAACCTACAAAGGCATTTAACAAATATGTAGGAGCCTCTGCTCTGTAGAGGCTTTCACCTGTTTCTTGGTGCTTAAGAGTTCTCATCTGTACAATGGGTAAGGAGGGGCACCTTCCCTCAAACTGTTAATAGGATTAATTGAGATAATTCATGGAAAGCTCTTAATGTTAACTTTTAAAGTGATGTATGTGTAGATGATAAGGTAACGTTGTCCAATTTGATCATCACAATTCAGTGAATAATTATTTTGCTCTGTTTTTAAAAAAACAGATTTTGTGCTTAGAGAAATAATTTATTTATTCAAGTTCACAGAGATTAGTAAATAAATGCCAGGGCAAGGGTTGATACCTGGGTTCTGCCTGGCTTTCTATACTCATTATTTTCTCTTGTACTTAGTGCTGTCTAGTAAAGATCAAGGCAGTTTCGGAGAAATCAAGAATGATTGAGATTTGGTTTGGAAGAGAAGATGTAGAAGAGCATTTCTAGTTAGAGGTGAAGCCTAAATAGGTGCTTCAAATTAAGACTGAACAGAGACAGTATGAGTTTAGCTGAGTATTATGTGTTAAGGAACTAGTAATGGGCAGTGCCAGACCAAGGATATTTGACCTCATTTGTAGGAATTTGCAAAAACATTTTTGGGTAGAGAACTGGCAAGGTGAAGTTGCTGTTTTGGGAAGACCAGTTTGGCCTTAGTGTCTAGAATGTATTGGAGGTGCGAGCTAGTGTGGCCAGTCGGCCTGGTGCACTGTTGCTGTGGTCCAGGGAGGAGGTGGTAAAATTCTAGATGTCCGTAGTTGTGAAGAGAAAGTGAAATGAGTGAGAAACTGCCCAACAATCGGAGCTCAAGAAGTCATTAAGAGCACAGCATTCGACATAAATTAATGTGTTTATTAGCAGACCACATAGTTTTTTTACTTAAGATTTGAACTGTGCTTAAAATAAAAGCTGGCTACAGAAAATTAGTAGGTAACTTCATTCCTTCCTGGTAAGCCCTGAAATCACCTGATGTGCATTCTCTTTAACAGAATGGAAGTAGTTATTCTGATGACAGTGGTGTGAATGTGTGTAAATAAAAAGAGTGTGTGTGTGTGTGTGTGTGTGTGTGTGTGTGGCGGGGGGGGGTGATGAAAAAAGTGCCCTTGCAGAGGTGACAGACTCAGGTTTAGGTATTAATTATATAAAGAGACTGTCTGAAGAAGATAAGATTTGCGGAGAAGGGGATATGTATCAGTGATGATGGTGTCAGCCAACTGTGATGCCACTGACATACAAGAGATGCCACTTGAGTTTCTAAACTAATTAGTAAGAAATAAACAATTCTGAAAAAAGAAGCAAGGACCAGGTAGGTATACTTCATTTCATACATTTGATATGTTTATGAAAAGTCAAGTGTAAATCAGGGTTTATATAAATCACAGTATGTTGTGATCACTTTGGGGAATTGTCAAGAAACCTACTGGGATGGATAGTCTTTGTGGAGCAGAGAGAGAGAGAGGCCTTTTGATATGTAAATGATCTCTGGCTTGTAATTCCATATCTCTAACCAGCTAAAAGTAGAACCGGGAAATGGTGTAACTTCCCTCCACCCCTTTTACGTAAGAGAAGTCCTTGTTATAGTAGAGTTTATTTGCTTCTTTAAGTTATTAATGGTTGGGAAACCATGATGATAATACCTTACATTTAGAATGTATAGTACAGTAATTTCGTGAGGTAGCTGATAGAGCATGTACAAACTTATTTAAAAAGTACTTAGCATAGTGTCACTCAGAATAATGTGTGTTGGTTGAGTGAGATATGTTGAGAAACTTGAAACCATGAGTCAATATGAGTAGGAGTTGTAACTTTTCTTGAATAATGAATCAGTGGCAGCAGCAGAGTTGGAACTTAGATTCTCTGTATCAGTGCTGTCCAGTAGAATATATGAGGCATATGTGTAATTAAACATTTCTAGTCATATTCAAAGAGTAATATAAAATAGGTGAAATTAAGTATGTTTAATCTATTACATTGAAAATAGTAGCATTTCAACATTTAATGAATGTAAAAACTATTGAGATATACTACATGCTTTTTTTTTTTTTTTTGGCCTTTGTCATATTTTTACACTTACAGCTTGTCTTATTCTGACTGGATACCTTTTAAGTGCTTAGTAGCTGCACGCAGCCAGGGCTGCTGTACTGGACAGCACAGCTCTAGGTTTATTTATTCTCTTCTTGTGTGACACCACACTGACACTCTTGACAATCTTCTTTTTGATATCCTCAAAGGAATAGAATTAATTGTGTATATGTAGTAAATTAGTGATCATTTGAAGAGAAAGTTCATGAGATTAGAAATAAAAAGTCAAGATTATTTTTGCCTCTTAGATTTTATAACTATTTAGAAACTCCAGATTTAGAACCTGCAGAAAGTGTATTTGGAAAATACATAAGATAGTGGAAAACAACATGATGGCTATTCACAAGGAAAGATCGCAGGAAAGAAGTATGGGTGAGGTTAGACCATACCTAAAGTGTTGCATTTATTAGGTTCAGCCTCAGTGGACACATGGCAAAGACCAACAGCCAGACAGAAACTCTGAAAGCTTTTGCCATCTGCTGGTCAGGCCGAGCAAATGCAGGCATTTGTTTACTGGAGCTCTTTTTTTAAATTAAATTTAATTTTTTTTACTGGTTCTTGTTTTTCAATTTGAAATTTAAACTGGTTCTCCATTTTTGTCTGAGATTGTCTAAAAAGGCCTTTCTCTCTCTCTGGACATTTTAATTCGCAGTTATATTTCTCATGATGGTCTTGAAAAAATACTCGCATATTAGTGAACTTGATCAAAAACTAAAACAATATTTGGAGGGAGAAATGGAATTTTGTTTCAAATAAAAAAGAATAGTCTTATCATCATTAAAAAAATAGGTTAGTGTGCAGAGCCAATGTTCCCCTTTGAAGATAAGAAAAAGAAGACAACATATAGAAGAATTTAATGAAAATTGGCAGTTGTTTCTGTGGGCTGTGCCCTTCCCTCTACCCCACATCCACACATACTCCCACCAACTTACCCATCCACCCAAGAGGTGGGAGATTTATGGCATAATCTGAAACATCTGTTATTCTCCCATACCTAGATGGGTGACGGAAATTTGTTTGGTTCCATGATTGCAGTTCCAGTCCTACTGTAACAAATGATGGACTTTTCCTTTTATAGAAGTGATAACCACATCTGAAATCCAGCCTACAGATATCTCTCTGTATTTTCCTAGAGATAACATAAGCAGAATGAAATATGCCTAGGAGAATATCTGCCCCAAAGTAGGCGCTTATCAGTAAGGTACCTGTTTGTCAAATGATCTACTTTAAGAAAGAGGAATTGGGAGAAGTTAAAGTAATTTAAGAATCACAGACGGGACTATAAGTTGTATACTTTTCCCAGTGAGCTATTCAGCAGTAGTACACTGTTGATTTTTTGCTATGTTTTGAGAATTTTTTCTTTAATTTCAGAAAATAAAGCAGTTGGAGTGATGAAGGCTGGCCACGTATTTACAATTGAGCCAATGATTTGTGAAGGTGAGAAAAAAGGGTACAGTAATGTTCTTTAATGAATTTTTATTTACTTTTGGTTACTCATGATCAGATTAGTTGTCTGCTCTACTTTTTGCTTATTTCCTCTGCCTGTCTCATATTGAACTTGATTCAGTGTTATTTAGAGAACTGAAAATTTTAAAAGTTGGTAAGAAAGCATTATTTTCTACATTGCAATTTTCTTGCTGTCAGTAAATGGTAAAGTATTTCATTCCTGGTCCCTTTTCATTAAGATCCTGTCAAAAGGTATAGTGTAATAATTAGGAGCCTCTATCAAGCCTGTGTAGAAATTTCTTGTGTGACATGGTGGGGGGGCGGTGTGGAGGGGAGGAAAAATGTAGAGCAACTCACTTTGAGGGAGACAGAGTTTTATAATTTAATTCTTAACAACTTTATTAGGTAGGTGCTATCCCCATTATAAAAAAGAGCAAACTGATTTTTGAAGAGGTTACATAATATGCCTAAAGTTTGCTTAGCTAGTTTACGTGGCAGAATTTGTTGGACTCTGATGTCCTGAGCTATTGTGCCTCTTCAGGGTCTGCATTCATTTCGTCAGGTGACGTCTTACAAATATTGTGGAGAAAGCACAGCACAGACACAGTTTTATGTCCTCACGGTTGTTATGCCCTGTGACAGGCATGTGGCAATGATAGTAGACTCTGTGTCGTGGTTAGGGCCCCTCACTGACATGTCAGAGTGATAGCTGGAGCCTGCTCGTGAAGCCTTCACCTTCTTTTCTGCCAGTTCTCTGTTGGGATCATGGGGTACAGAGTGAGACAGTAGTTATTAGCAGGCAGTGTGTCCTGGCCCTGTGTTAAAGGTACCTACCTCTCTCTGGGTTCTTCCAGTATTTTTTGTACCTAATCTTGAGAGTGACATTCTGCAGCTTCTACCAGATTCTCTTCCTTAGAAGGAAGTCACTTAATCCAGTTCACACTCAAGGGGAGGAGGAGAGCATTGGAGATTGTTTCAGAGGCTGCTTTAACCTGATCCTTTTCTTTAACATGGAAATCACAATCTTTATCCTGCTAACTGAGAAGCTGCCCTAAGAATTAAGTGAGAATTAAGTTCTCTTAACGCAGAGTACTTAGTATACTATAAAGGGCTGTACAAATATATTGTTTTTGTTGTCCTTATGGAATAAAGTTCCGATCATATATAACCAATTGCAAGGGCAGTAATTATATTAGCAGAGAAAGGCAGGACAGTGAGAGGAAATTGTTTTTTGGTTACATACCTATTTTCATAACTTGGGTGGTGAGACATAATGTGATGGCTACAGGCATAAGCAAATAACTTTCTATAGAGCTGGTTCAGATAATCAGCAAATTATAACAGTGTAACTCAGGCTAAATCCCAGCCTCAGAGTCTCAGATCCAAGAATTTGAATTTCTTCAGAATAGTAGCCAACTATGTTTGACTTGACATTAATAACCTGTTTTAGTATATCATAGTAAAATCAAAGAAGTATTATGTGTAAAATCCATTTGTGAAAAAGTCATTCATTATATTAAAAAATAACTATTTACTCATCTTTAGGTGTTTGGCAAAGTATGAGTTAACTTTAAGCTACCTCATATTCTTTTTAGGCAGATTAAATTTTGCAAAAGTAGGTTACTTTAGTGCAGAGTTTATGTTGTGGGATTTGTCTGAGTCAGTGAGACCTAATCTTTAATGAAGATTACTCAAAATGAAGAATGGATTGATGTTTTGACATGTAATTTGGAGGCCAAAGTATGTGTAAATAGATATTTTTGTAGTATCCAGAATTGCACAACTTTTTTATTCCCTCTCTGCCTCCCCTCCCCTCTTTCTCTAGTGTTGTGGCTGCTTTTACCATTGTCTCCTAGCCTGTTTCATGTCTCTTCATTTCCTTCCACTAGTTTCAATCCCTCTCTAACCCATTCTGCTTCATCATAATTTTTTTATTCTCTTGCTAATCCTTATTTCATTCTCTTTGCCTTCTTCCTGTTTACAGGGGTGTGGTCTACAAAAATTTCACAATATTATCTATTCTCACCATCTGTCTGCCAGCATATCAGGAATTAAATGCTATAATAAAAGTATAGAAAGTTACATTATTTCCTTCACAATATATGTTGGCTATAGTTCAGTCAGATGCCAGAAACGAGCTAAATTGTACCACTAAAAATGGAATTTATTTATTTTTTTTACTTGTAGTTATGTGATGACTGGTATCAATAAGTTTTCTAAAATGCAACACCCACTGTTTTTATGTTGAAAATACCATCTTGATTGGCTATTTGGGAGGTATAAAACATTTGAAGTTTTAACACACTTGAGGTAAATTTAAATATTATTACTTCATTGAACGAAAGACCAAAATGAACTTGGAAATGCTTTAGCTAAAACTATTGAGGTAGTCTACAGCCATGCCACCCCAAACATACCCAATCCCATCTGATCTTAGAAGCTAAGCAGGGTCTGGCCTGGTTAGTACTTGGATGGGAGACCACTTAGGAAGATCAAGTGCTGTAGGCACTAAAAATAAATAAGTAAGTAAACAAACAAACAAATAAAACAATTGAGGTGTAAATAGGAATCTTAATAGTGAATTTACTAATTGGTTTTCTGTAGGAATATGTGCAAATGCACTTACCTAGCACTTACTTAAAAAATTGAGTGGTAGATTTAAGAAAAATTGTTTTTGTGTATTTAAGGCGGATGGCAGGATGAAACGTGGCCAGATGGTTGGACTGCAGTGACGAGAGATGGGAAGCGGTCTGCTCAGTTCGAGCACACCCTGCTGGTCACGGACACTGGCTGTGAAATCCTAACTCGGCGACTCGATAGTGCGCGGCCTCATTTCATGTCCCAATTTTAATTTCTTCCGAGATGGCACATCTCACTAATGCCTTCTGGCTGTACTTATGCATTTTATTGGGAGTACAGAATGGAAGATGAAATTTTTTATTACTCGTTTTGTTTTTGACTATAGATAAGGAAGGACTACAGCATTTGACTTGTGTCCTCAAGAACTTGTCTTGGGTCTGAAAAAGCCGAGAAGGATAAAGGAAACATTTCTCAACTCCTTTGAGTGCTCCCCTGTCCCCCGCAAAAATCTCTGTACTCCTTTTTTCTCGTTTGCCCTTTGAGCACTTTTACTTAAACCTGCTTCTAGTTGATTTTATCACTGCCACAACTGGGCCATTGAGAGCCAGCTGCTTTCCAAATGAATGTTGAAGATGGGAATCCTTGAAACTTTAGCAACATAAGTTGCTTCAGCTTTTTTTATTATATATGTATGGAAATATATATGTATACATTTTAAATTCCATATATATGATTACTGAACACTATATGACCTGGAGTTTGTGTTGATTCTGCTCTGACAGGGTTATATGCTGTCGTAAATGGACCCATAGTTTGCAGTGATTGAATTCCCAGTAGGGAATTGACCTCCTTCCTCCCCGATGCTAATTATTTACTCATGTAGTTGTGTGTAAGGAAGCACTCAGGTCAGTGAGACTTTATCTTCAATGTGGACTCTCTATCAGCGAATGGATGTGGAAAAATTCACTTTGGAAAAAGGTTCTTAGGTTTTTAAAAATCTAGTTTATGACAAAAGTAGCCATGCTCCAAGTGGTAGCTGGCTGTTTCAGAGCATGAGAATTTTGTATTACATTGCTCTTTCATACCTATTTGGTCGAAATAGGAGGGAAAAAGTTCCCTTTCTCCTCTCTTTTATTTCCAGGGCATACCTTGGAGATATTCAGAGAGGGGTGGAGGTTGCACTATAGAAGTTGATGAGGGAAAGCCAGTTCTGAAATCTCTCCAGCAGTGAGCAGAGTAAGTCAGGTGGGCTGTTAGATCCTAATGTTTAGCAAACCTGGTTGTGATAAGAAAGGAACCTCTTTGAAGACTGGACTGTTCCCTCGTGACAGGGATGCAGCTCTCCTTGGTGTGCTGAAAGCATATTTCACCTTTACATCGCTGGGAACCTCATCAGAAATGAACTCAGGTGCCCAATCTCTGTTTCTTTCAGTAGTTCAATTCAAATGGTAGTGGATCCATGAAGACAGATCAAAGTTATTGTCATTAGACTGTACTTGATTACTGAGTATCTGGTAAGTTTCATGTAAGATAATTTGATACCACTGGCATATTATACTTGTATAAGAACATCTTTCCCAGAGTGCCTCAGACCTTTATTGCTTTAAAAGAATTATGATAATGTTTTCATTACTTGTATTATTTTAATGATTTAGTAAAGTGACCGAATCTGGTATACACTTTCGGGGGTATGTGTGTGAAGTTTTTTATCAAACTGTAATATTTGTGAATGGAATGCCTTGCAATATCAACGTTAATATAATGTATAAAGGGAGATTAAAAGTTTGAGTGATTATCCCACCATGTAGTCATTAATGCTGCATTTGTTTGGGATTTCAGGGGGAAGTGGTGGGAGTGGGGTGGCTGATTTCATAATCAAAAATAACTCACAACCATTTGAATAAAAACTCTTTTCAAGTTTAATGGCTATATAAAAATTTTTGTACTGTGTTTAGTTCAGTAGCGTCTACCAGCAGCATATGACATGCAACCATATTTTTGAGAGCTATTAAGACAGAGAATGCTGAATATTTATAGAGGCATTTTATATACTGTAGTGGAATGAACAGTATGGGCTGATTCAAAGTCTATCAGAAAATAAGCTTAAGGGAAAAAAATCTAGGTAGAGTAGTTTTTTTTTGTTAAAAGATTTTAAAAACCTTGGTTTGGGAGATTTTAAAACTATGGGTTGTAGTCTAATTGTATATATCTAATTATAAATGTGTATTAGATTTAGGTGAGAAAACATCTAGTTTCATCATTTTGCCTATTTTTCAAAATAAGTCAATGTAATAACTTTTTTATTTTTTGTATTGTTTTAAAAGAATCTTCTCCCCTCTCCTCGCTTCTCCATCACTACTCTTCTCTATGGAATTATATTTAGAAGATGGGAAACATGTTAACCTTTTATCTTCATTTTATTCATTTGCTTACAAAATAGATTAAGGTACGTTAGAAGTCATTCACCAACACCTTTATACCACTTGCCATCCATATGTCTTAAGTTAACAAGAAGTGGAAGTTTAGAAATTCGTTTGCCATCTTGGCTTGATTCCTCAGTTTGTTCTGCAGCCTCTTCTGGTTTTTCATTGGGTTTGGTTAAAATTAAGAGCAGGATACACTACTTTGCTTAAGTCCCCACATGCACCCTCATGCTATCTGTATGCTATTTTATTGTTTTAAATTTTTTTAATTACAGTTTTTTGTTTCTAAAATTTTCAAGTTTACAGAAAATTTTCAAGTATACAGAAAGTATAGTACAATGAAATAATCATATATCCTTTTCCTGTATTCAACAGTTGTTATTTTGCTCTCTCTCTGTATAAGCATTTTTCTTTTGAAATAAGTGACATCATACTTAACCCCTTACTACTACAGCATGTCTCTCTTAAAACATAAGGACATTTCCTACATGATCATAATACCATGATCACATCCAAGGAATTTCAGAATTGTCTAATGTATAGTACGTATTCAAATTTGAGTCTCAGTCTCCCTCAAAATGTTCTTAAAACTTTTCTTCTTTTTTTAAATCCAAGACCCAAACCCATGGCATTTGGTCGTCCTCTATCTGTAGTCTTCTTTAGAATAATTTTCCTACTTTTTATAAAAAATAAAATCGACACTGGGAAAAGCAGGCCAGTTAGCTGTAGAAGTTTGTATTTCTTTGTTTCTCATGAGTACAAGTAGGTTCAAGATAAACATTTTGGCTGAAGACTCCATAAATGGCATATGGTATGTCTCATTCATTATGTCACATCAGGAGGAACATAAAGTTATTGTCACATTATTGCCAATGTAAGTTTGATCACTTGTTTCCGTTTTAAAAATATCTTTTTTTTAAGCGATATGGGAGGAGATCATGTGGAGATCATTTGCATATACTGTTCACTCAAAAGTTTTAACATTCATCAATAATCCTTGTCAGAATTCATTTTATTACATTGGTGGCTGCATATTGGGACTTTCTAAACCTAATATTCCATCTGCATTATTTAACTGGCACTCTTTTACAAAGAAGCACTTTTTTTTTTTTAATCTCTGCCCACTTGTTTTCAGTATGGCTCATCGATTCTTTATAAACATTCTATTTAAATTACTGTAATTTTTTAAGATTTGGTCAGCAAGAATACCTTGAAGGGTATTCATGGGTCGTTTTTACCTGTACCTATCAGTCTTTGAGTACTTTCTTACTTTTTGCTATAGCAAGATAGTCTAGATTTATCATACAGTTTGCCTGCCCCAGACTGGGAATTGGCTATTTCTCCAAGGAAGGAGCTTTGTTTCTTTTCTTGGGGGATGATATTTGGAAATCAAGATCTAGATGCTACTGGGTGTCATTGTTTCTAGGCCTTTTCAGGGAACAGAGCCAGGAAATGCATTTTCTGTATATCATGAGTTTCTTCTGATATTTTTATTTCAAATTTAATATTCATTTTCCCCACCCTCCCCTGTCCCATTTTTGTATCTTCCTTTTATCATGAGGAGAACTTGGGGTTTGAACAAGACCAGTATTTGCCTATTTGATTCTATAAGACATTTAAAATTATTTCAGAATTACATCAAAATCATGACCAACAATAAACTTATTAAGCACAAATTTTGTGATTCTTTTTATTTTTGGAACATGTCTCACTAAGGGGGTGCAGGGTATTGGTTTAAAAATTATTTGAAGTAGTTAATTTTGATCTTACTGTATTTTAAATTTCATAACCATGGCGCTGCTTTTAAACAATGCAGTGAATCTTGGGAGCAAAACAGGAGTGGGGAGGATATTTTAGTGGTCTGGGAGTTAGAAATACTGGAACTATCTGAGGTGGTGTTATAAGATTCTATTTATACTTGATGGTGGTTGACTTCTACTGAGCTCTAGTTACAGGAGGAGCAAATTATACCACTTGTGGATGTGTGGCTTATTTTCCAGTATTAGTAAAAAATCTGGCATATATGTTTTAGGAACACATTGTTTCACAATGTAAACTGTATTATGCTAACATTCTAAATATGTTTCATTTTAAAAATGAACATCTAAAGGTGAGCTTAGCAGTACATGCTCTATTCAAAATAATGGTTTGCATTTGGTTTATTTTATAAAAGAGCAGAAATAAGATGGCATTGGCTACCTGTTACTGGTTGCTTTTCATTTTGGGGACTGGGTGAGGAACAACAGAACTGTATATAGTAGTTATGTGTTATATTTAAAAAATGTGTCAGCGTTGGTATGTTTTACTAATATCTGTCAAGAAGTCAACATGTGAACACTCAAGGAGGACTTCCTGGAAGGAGTTTTACTCATCACTATTATACTTGTTATAGTTCAAAGTATTCTGGTATTTTTTCCTATGAACATCCAGCTTTTTACTCTACTGTAAAGCTTTTAGAGTTACTGCTCCCATCTCTTGAGTGATTAGTTCTTTACTATTACTCTAGCCGCCTCATCTCCCTCCCAATATGAACTTTACAAAACATTTAGGCAGATTTGCACTACAGTATCACGAGAAGAGCACAAGGTCAACAATCAGGACCTGGTTGCAATGGCGAGGCGGCAAGTCACCATACATCTCTGTGGATATCTCCTATTTGCATGGTGATACCACAGCTTAGCAACTGTTTTGTTCTAGATATGTAGTGTGACTATAAAGCAAATTTGCCTTATTTTAGTAGTTGGGTCAGAGGTCAACAGAATTCAGGCTAGAATTTTAAAAACTTTATCAGTAAATAGGAGCCCTGGGTAATTCTGAGGGAAAAAATAGCCAAGGATAAGAACTTTTAGTATTAAAATGTAGACTTGAGAAAGAGATCCACAGATATTCTTAAATTTCTACTGTCTTAACATATCTTGATCTTTTTGGTATTTCCGTTCATGTCTAAACTAGAGGTAGTTCTGTGGTAGTTCTGCTTTCCTGAAGGGAGCATGTGCATATTTACCTTATCTCAGGGAATTGTTGTGGCTTCCTGCTTGATAAATGCATCTGCTTAAAAGCCCATCCCATCTGCTTCGCTCCCATAAGGAAAAGTTCCACTAAAGAAAATTGGCATAATGGAGGGCTTCATATGTCCCTGCTCATTTCTTAATTGTTTCTCTAAAGATACGATTTCCTTAGTATGGTTTTATGCATTTATTACATAAGTAACTTTATAAACACTTTTTCAAATGCATTTGTGGTATACTTTTTCTCAGAGGTATTTGCTGACACAGAATCTGATTTTTTATGCACAGTGTCTCTAGACCCAAAGAACTGTCAGCTGCTTTTGGACTTTGATCATCAGCCTGCTTGGCAGATGGGTAGCCAAGCAGAAAATGTTCTGAAGCATTCTGTGTATGTAAGATATGCTCCCCCTTCCCCAAATCAACAAAACATTTGGTGAATTACCAGCTGCGTTCAAATGGGATAAATGGAAGTAGCATTATATATTTTTGGAACCATTTTTGTTTGGTGTAAGTTTTACACACATTAACTGGATCCCTGTGACAGAGTTTTGAAGATAATACAAATTTTTCTCTATTTCCATTCCCCCAAACCCCATGATTCCACATTCCACTTTACATGTTGTTAGTTCCCTGTGCATGTAATAAAGAACTTGTTCCAACTCAGACAAACCCGTATATGGACTAGCTTTCTCTAGTGAACATTATTAAGTGGGTTAAGTAGACTTAAGCAAAAGGAAAAATAGCCCAACATGCTGAAAATGGAAATAGACAAGATTTGAAAAATGTTAGGTATTGAAAATTTTTCAATAGAAATAAAACTACCTAAGATTCTTAATAACATTTTAAATCTTTAAAAAAAACTTTTACTAGCT
This sequence comes from Macroglossus sobrinus, assembly GCA_004027375.1. NCBI lineage: Eukaryota > Metazoa > Chordata > Mammalia > Chiroptera > Pteropodidae > Macroglossus > Macroglossus sobrinus. The sequence goes on from PVKZ01002097.1 coordinate 195,035, forward strand.
TTCATGAAATGTACAGTGCAAAATTATATACCTTTTGTCCAAGATAGAAGTTTAAAGATATTTTCAAAAAATTCCCAAAACTTCGAAGGTGGTAGAAACCTAATTTTGGACAACCAGGATAGATATGCTGACAGGAACACAGTGAATGGTTTTTAGACCTGTGTTGTATCTATGCTTTCCTCCAAAAACTGTTTGGTTCAGCAGTATGTATAACATACTAGATGCCATCCAAGACGATGTAGTAAAAGGATCTTAACAAAGAAGACTTTATACCTACAGTCTCATGATCCAAGGACTCATAGTAAGGATCTTGTAAAATTGATTCTTTACACTGGTTCTTTGAAACAGACAATTATACTTCCCAGCAGGAAATGCTCATACCTGTTAAAATGAATTAGCTGGCTCAAGAGTATGTACATAACTGTGACAGAAATGAAAAGTAAACTAATTGGGCAGCTACAAGAATTGGAGTTCCATTACTTGAATTCCTTAAAACTGCTTTACTTTTTCATATTGGTAAACATAAAAATGTTTGCCATTCTCATTCATGTATAAGTTGTGAGAAGAAAAAAAGGGAAGAAACTTTAAAAATAATTATTAGCTCTCCCCCATTATTTCTCAAAATGCTAATTTTGTTACTGCAGTTGCACAAGGCGATAACGTGTTTTCCTGGGAGCTGGGCTAAACCAAACTTGATTAAAAACACATTTCCTACAGCTAGGGTAGAAGCTAGTTTTTCTCCTTTCTTCCAGTTCACCTAGAACAACAGTTCAGGGCCATTTGGGCCTCTACTGTGTCTCCATCCCTCTAGGTTACATTGCCGAGCCCTTCAAATGTACCAAAGATGTAAGAAGGAGAACTGAAAACTGTAACAGCACTTTTCCACTTTTCAACTAAATACTGCTCTCTCAGAAATACAACCTTTTGAGAGCAGTTAAACTACATCAATCAAAATATTTAAAAAAGCATCTGGTTTCAATCTAAAAGATAAATATGTGTATGGCATATCTGATGTGCTTGAAACAAGTCTAAAATATGCTATCAAATGCACAGAAACTTCTGGGAAGATACATAGACTTAGTGGTCACCAGGTTTTAGGGGGAGAGGAGTATAGTTTATTTTATCTATTTGAATTTTCTAACTCTTGGATATAGCATTCATGTGTTACTTTTATGTCATTGTATTACCTGGGATGGTAAAACTGGGTCATTTTGCTGCTTTATACTGCTCAGGATAAGGAAAAAACACCTGTGTTACTTAGCAGCACTAGGAAAACACTGAGAATCAGATCTAACTATTAAAACATTATATTAAAATATAAAACCAACACAAGCTTGGCATGTAAAAAAAGACCTAAATATTACTCAGGTAATGAAATAATCCAATAGAAAAATGGGCAAAGAATGTGTGTGAACTGATACTTTACAGAAAAGGAAATAAAAATGGCCAAAAAAATGAGATTTAGTAATTGAAATATAAACTAAAGTCATGATAAAGTACCTTTCCACATCCAACTGATTTGCAAAAATTTCCAACCACTTTGAAGAGTGATTTGGCAAGTTAAAATGTGCTTATCCTAAGCAACTGACACATTGAGTACGGTGTACAAGAATGTTCCACCACAGTGTTGTCAGCAATACAGAAGCAGCTTTGGACCACACCTTTAGCCTGTTGAGTGGAGAATGGATAATAATGGTAGCTCATATAACTGTATCATGGCAGGGTATTAAAAGTAATGAATGAGAGCTTCACATACAACATAGGTTAAGTACACAACACAGATGAGGCATATGAGTGAAAAATGAAAGCTGCAGAATGGGACAGTTTCAGGTTTAAAACATTCACAACAATACTGAAGACGAGAGAGTTTATGGATATATCCAGGCATACCTCGGAGATATTGCAGGTTTGGTTGCAGACCACTGCAATAAAGCAATTTACATGAATTTTTGTTTCTTAGTGCATGTAAGTTACGTATACAGTATACTGTAATATACTAAATGTGCAATAATGTCTGAAAAACAATGTACAGACCTTAATGTAAAAACCCTTTGTTAAAATATGCTAACCATCATCTGAACCTTCAGCGAGTTTTCATTTTGCTGTTGGAGGGTCTTGCCTCAATGTTGATGGCCATTGACTCATCAGGGTAGATTGCTGACGACTGGGTGGCTTTGGCATTTCTTTAAAATAAGATAATGAAGTTTGCCACATCAACTGACATCCTTTTATGAACTATTTGCAGCATGTAATGCTGTTTGAATTTTACCCATGGAATTTTTCAGATTGGAGTTAATCCTATCAAACCCTGCTGTTTTATCAACTAAGTTAATATTCTAAATCCTTTATTGTCATTTCAACTATCTTCATAGCAAGATATCAAAACCACTTTCTCTGCTCATCTGTAAGAAGCAACTCCTCATCCATTCAGGTTTTATCTTGAGGTTGTAAAACTTAAGTTACAACTTTAGAATTTCTAATTCTAGTTTTTTGTTTGTTTGTTTCTACCACATCTGTAGTTACTTCCTCCACTGATGTCTTAAATCTCTCAAAGTCATTCATGAGGGTTAGCATTAACTTATTCCAAACTCCTGTTAATGTTGATATTTTGACCTCTTCACATGAGTCATGAATGTTCTTAATGACATCTATGATGAATCATTTCTAGGTTTTCAATATATGTTGCCTAGATCCATCAGAGGAATCACTCTCTGAAATATTGTGACACGGACATGAAGTGAGCAAATGCTGCTGGAAAAATGTTGCTGACTTGTTCTACATAGGGTTGCCACAAACCTTCAACTTGTAAAAAAACAAATGGCTGAGAAGCGCAATAACGTTAAACAAACAAGGTACACAGCAGGTCCTCAGATAACGTGGTTTCCTTCAACTTCATTGTAATGTCAATGAGAAAACTGACTTTGTGCAGGATTGGCACATTCTCCCTGTGTCCACAGGATTTTTTTTTTTCTGGGTATTTTAGTTTCCTCCCACGTTCCAAAGATATATGAGGTCAACTGGCTTGTCTAAATTGTCCTGAGTGAATGTGGGTGTGTGGGAGTGACGGTGTGTTGGGAGAGTGTCTTGCCCAGGGTGGGATCCTACCTTGTGCCCTGAGCTAGCAGGAGACACTAGTCACCCATGACTTGAGATGAAATAAGTTGGTTGGAAAATTATCTGACTTTATTAATCTTTCTTAACTCTGTGTATAGCTCACATTTCAGTGTTTTAATATTAAAAGTGTTTTGAGTCTTATAAGTTCTGTGATGTTTTTGTGACCAGAAATAGGCTGTAGGAACTTTTTCAATTAGCCTACGGTAAAATTGGTTTCGTTATGTCCTTTCACTTAAAGTTGCAGTTTTGAAGAAATGTTCGATGATGTTGAAGACTTACTGTATGCCTGTATTGTAAAAGCATAACAATATGCATGAGACTGATAAAACATCAATTCTGGATGGTGACTACCTCTGGAGAGGAAAGGCATTGTGGGCTGCAAATGGTAAATGTTAAGATTTGACAAAGTGCTGGAAACTTGGATATTCAGTATATAAAAAACTATTTTTTGTGTGCTTGAGTTTATAGAGCTCAACACACATATACCTACTCAAGCACAGAAAGTAGTTGCAATGATGAATTTTAGTGCTGTGGGTCAGATACCATAGTAGGAACTGGGGGTATAAGTCTGAACAAGGCATGTACCTGTCCTCAAGAAGGTAATCTCAAAGCCAACTTGGGTTCTGATTAACTTTCACTGATAGCTAAAGAAATCTGTTCCTTAGTAAATGGGCCCAAGACCCTTCAAAAGTTAAGCCATTACTGAGGACAGCAGCAGACAAGGTTCAGGTACACACTTTTGCTCTGCCTCCTCCATTGTTCTTTAACCCATTTCCGGTTTGCCTTGAAAATACAGCCGGCAGCACTTGGGGCTGCAGCATTTACCCTGATAACTTGCAGATTACAGTCCTAGCTTTACCCCCAAAGTTTGCCATGAAATTATCATTTTCACACTGCTTAGTAAATTGACAGTCTTTGGAAATGAATGACATCATTCTATTTATAGCATTCTGTATTTTGTAGTGGTATTTCCATTTACAAAATATAGTAATTCTCGATCACTTAAAATATCAAATCCTAGAAAATGTAGCATTCCTATGTGTGATATTAAATTAATGCTAACAGTGAGCTGCACTTTTTTCTAAATGGGAAAAGGGTTAAAGAATGAAGATAATGAGGAGAGAGAACTGGGAGAATAGATTCAGCAGAAAACAGAAAAAATATCTACACATACGCAGAAATTCTTTTATTATGTTAAAAAAATTCCTTAATGTGATAGCATTTATTCATATGAAGAGTCTAGAAAACCGATTTATTAGCTTTATCCTTGATTGAAGGTTTATGAATTATACACAAAACATTATTCCCTAGAGTTGGTTACTAAAGGTCTAAGAAGATGTGAACTTGTAAGAGCTTCTCCCTACTTGTTTGGCTGATCCAATCAGACCACATGACTCAGGTATTAGGGTGCACATATTTTTCTCTTGAATTTAAAACTTGACAACAGTTCGGATGCTGTAAGAGAAGGAAATAATAAACGTAGGTTTTGAATGGTATCTTTTAAGATCACTAAAATAGTATTGTTTTTACTTTTTTCTCTATAAACCTCAAATCATTACCAACATGCTATAATATAAAACTAAAGGAAGCTTACCTCATTCCTGCATGCAACAGTTCAAAGGCTTTATTAATTTGGTCAAAAGGCAGATTGTGAGTCACAAATTCATCAACTTTTATCTTTTTGGACATATATTCAGACACCAACTTTGGGACGCTTTCTACACTCTTCCATCCTAAAAGAAATCATACATCTATTATTTTTTCAACAGGTCTCTAAAATATGTTTATTACTTTGTGGGTGACACAAAGACATTTAAGAGAATAAAATTTTTATTAAAGAGGAATGAAAAACTTCAAAATGAGCAGAGATGAGGAAGAATTTAATATATATCATAGTTAAAAAAGTAAATGCCTTTTTAATATTTTCCTTTTTCTATATTGATTTACTAAAATCTCATTGTCTCATTTGAGACTTTTAGACTATCTAGCATAGAACCTGCAAGTCTTAGAACCACCTTATTTAGGTCCAGCTAAGATTTCAATAATCATGAAATTCAAGTAAGAAAAATACTGATGTGACTCATGACTTTATTTCTTTGGTTTAAATTGAACAATGAAATAGGAATAGCATCTCAGAATAGAAAACTGTGAAACTGAAAGAGGAATAAAAAACTTTGAAATGAGTATTGAAATGAAAGCAAAGCAGAAAAGCTTTAGCTACATAAGACTTAAAATCAGATGCTTCAATTTTTCACTTGTATTGGAGATTTTTCCATATCTCCTGTTTATATTCTCTACCAATTATTTTTTTCCTACAAACTGTGGGCTTTTTCTTTCTCCTTTAAAACTCCTGATAACTGAGACAACTAAAACTCTCAACCAAAACATCTATTTACATTGTGGGTCATATTTTAGCAACACCATGGGGCCCCAATGTTCTAGCTTAGTTCCCAATCAGCATGTACTAGGCTTCAGTTAGAGGTTCCTACCCGCCGCTCCATTACCCAGGCTTAGAATAACTTCTCAAATCTAGTTACGGACCCTAGATGATGATGCCTCTGAGTTGTATGTGTGGCTTTAAAGTCTGTTCTAAGATATTTAAGATATTTAAGTATATATTTAGGGCTTTGGAAAGGAGGGTTTAGTCAGCTTGACATTTTCTACAGCAAATTCAATAGTATAAAGAAGTAAAACTCTGGCTAAACCCCTTGTTTTAGCATACTTTACTAATCTTTTGACTTTTAAAAAACTGGCATAACATGAGACAGGGGATGCTAACAGGTATCTTGTAAAAACATGGATCATTAAAAAGTCATGCATGCTATGTAATTTTTTTCCCTAAGAGGATGGTATACAAACTTAAGATTTGATATATTAACAATAGTTGGGATATACAAACATGTTTTGATGTCTTTTTGCTTCCCCAGGTGAGCAACCATGAAAAAGATGGAAAGTTTCTCAGCATCCTACTGGTATTTAAGCAACCCCAAACCATCAGGTAGTTTTTAGGATCAAACAGGAAAAAATGATCAGTCTGGCAGCTTTTCAATTTTGTTATAAGGTTTTGTCTAATATTTTCAGTTTAAGACGTAGTATTAGTTACTGCTGAAATCATTATTGTTTAGACAGAGGTATGATCACATACAGTGATCACTGCACTCTCTGGAAAAATTAGTAAAAATGCCAATAACCTATTTAAGTTTAAAATAAGACACAGTATGGCTGACACTGTTGCTTGCTTACCTTGCAAACAACCTTTCACTCCTACCCTACCCCTAAACTATATCCTCATTAACAGAATACTGATTTTTTTTATAGTGTGTAAAAAGTGGCCTGTGCTTCAGGAGAATCTGAGCACCAACCCAGCCCCAGGGGGAAATACTAATTGAGTGTGAAACCCTTTTATTACAATAACTTTGTATGTGACAACTTTGTATGATGAGAAGGCAGCCAATGAAAATTCCTGTTAAAACAAGAAAGTTAGCCTCGATTAAAACTTTGCAAATGGAAAACAAAAACAAAAACCTCTGTCCATGGAAATAAGAAAATGTACATATCTCATTTATCAAATTACCTCCAAAGGCAGTGCCTTTCCATGTGCGACCTGTTACCAGCTGGAATGGACGAGTGGCAATTTCTTCACCTGAAGCAGCTACTCCAACCACCACGCTGACGCCCCAGCCTTTGTGGCAGGCCTCCAGTGCTGCTCTCTGCAGGCAAAAGAGAAGCCCAAATCACAGAAGTCAGTGCATTCTGCAGAGAATATCTGCCTCCTCAGAAACTTCCTGGGGGAGAGGGTAGTGTCACAAAGCTTCCTTTGGGGGAAAAATAAAATAGGGCAACAAAATGATCAAACTGAATGTTTAATTTTACTTTAACAGCTATTTTTAAAAAATTACTAATCTGGCTTAATATTAACACAAACTGAAAGAATTTAAAGCTTTTATCTTTATTTAAAAGTAAATGTTAGCTCAAAATTCTAAACGCTTTAATAAAATAAGCAGAGAATAGAAGTACTTTTCCTGAGTGTCTGCTTTGTGTCAAGCAGGTGCCATTAGTACCTGTATTTTACCCATGAGGAAACTGAGGTTTAGAGAATTCGTCATTGCTCAAGGTCACTGATTTTTAGTACATGGATATATATCTAATTTCAAAGTTCATGCTCTCTATAACTGCATCGCACTTTTTAAATTTAAGGACATACTCTAAGATTTGGCATATACTAAAAGGCAAAGAAACATTTTTCTGCATTCTTCCCTGAGCTGTTCTAGTATTCTTTCCCATTTGTAGTTTAAATAATTATTTTTCCCTTCTTCTATTAGAATAATTCTTATCGGGAGACTTTTACTTTTCAAAAACAAACACTTTAAAATCTTAATTAAGAAAATTGTGTTTAAAAAAAAGAAAAGCATGAAACCAAGCATACTTACCATGACCTTCACGTTACCAATACACTCAAAGGAATAGTCCACGCCCCCGTCAGTCATCTCAATGAGCACTTCCTGGATTGGTTTACTGAAATCCTGGGGGTTGATACATTCAGAGGCTCCAAACTCCTTGGCCTTTGCAAATTTGTCTTTATTGATGTCTACACCGATGATCCGCGATGCACCAGCCACCTTACAGCCCATAACAACCGCCAGTCCAACTCCTCCCAGGCCGAAGACTGCACAAGTAGAACCAGGCTCCACCTAATAGTAAAGACAGCCTGTGAGGCACTCCTTCCACAAGAGTCAAGGAAATCACTTGGTTTCTTACAGATCGGGCCAATTTCATTATTCCAGCAAAGCCTTTTATACCAAATTAGAAAGAAGAAGCGACAAGCCAGGCCAACACGTACCTTGGCAGTGTTCACAACAGCACCATAACCAGTGGAAATGCCACAACCAAGGAGGCAGACTTTATCCAAAGGTGCTAAAGGATCAATTTTGGCAACAGAGATATCAGCCACAACTGTGTACTCAGAGAATGTGCTGGTTCCCATGTAATGTAAAATTGTCTTTCCTTGGCAAGTAAATCGGCTAGTGCCATCTGGCATTAATCCTTTCCCTTGAGTGACTCTATAAAGAAAATAAAAAAGAAAAAAGGCAGGGTACAATCAGGAAAAAGAAATTAGTTTTTAAAATAATGACCAATAAATAGTTAGAAAAGAGTACTAAGACCAAAAATCTAGTTTCTAATGTATTTATTAATAAGTTAGCATCTTTCAGCAATGCCTTATTAGGAAAACTTATAAGAGATTTATAACCTTATCTTTTCCGACATTCAGTATCCTTCTGGATCTTATTGTCAAAGTAGTGAAATAATTTTAACAGCTACAACTTATGGATCAGATGAAATTATTTTAAAATTCCATCATAATACTCTGTAAATGTGACTTCATAAAGCCGAAAGCCAAATCCATTACCTACAAGCAGAGATCGTGAGTAATTATCCAGATTAGCTGATAAAAACAGATGGCCAAACTAGCTAATTTAGATCTTTCAGGAGGCCTTTTCCAAAAGTCGAGTCCTCAAAAAATTCAAGTTATTTTTTCTTAAGTCTGCTTCTGTAGTTGGTTGGGGGATGGGGTAGGGTCTCACAAAGGCAATTGGGGGATGGGGTAGGGTCTCACAAAGGTAACCAACATGACATATGGTAACAAAAACTGTATTAGATATTCTAAACAGAGAGGTGATATCTTGCTTAGGAGTAGGGGCCCTGAAGTCTGACACACTTGGGTGATCTGCATGATCTTGGGCAATTTAATTAACCTTTGTTTCTTCACTAGAACATGCAAAGAAACAACTGTATCTTTTTCATAGATTGCTAAAAAAAATCAAATGAGATGTTATATCAAGCATTAGCACTGTGTCTGGCATAGTGTTTATTAAATATTTGTTATTTTAAATAAATATTAAAATATAAATATTTATAAAATTTGATGTACATTCTTAGACAAATTATTTGGAATATATATGAATAAACAAATACATAGACAAAGAGAAAAAAGGATTGCTTCTGGATTCAAGAGTAAATATATGTTCTTGAAGAGAAAAAAAAAACATGCCAAGAAACAGAATAGGTGGCAAAGCTCTACCATAAATCACTTCATAAGAGTAACTTAAGTATGTTTAGTCCTCCTCAATGTGAGAAAATCACTTCTTCCCAGAAGAGTTTCATGAACAAAGGGTGATGTGGGATACATTTTAAGCTCTGAAAGGACTTGTCCCTCTAAAAGGTTCTAGACACAGAAATTACTACAATTATACATGATCTATCACAAATTTTTTCAGGCTGTTTAATGTTCCCTCTAAAAGAACTAGTTTTGTTTTGTTTTTTTCCTAGGTTTGCCAAAAGTAACTGGATTTACGTTATAAAATAAATGGCATCTTGGTTTCTAAAAATAAACTAATTTTGTCAGTGGCATTAGAAAGGAAATGTAAGAACAGATTTCCCATATACTACTGGTAGGAGTGCATCCTATGACTTAGCAATTCCAATCCCAGGAAAATATCAAGGAGAATGTATTGCATATATCCACCAAGAGACATGTAATGAAAACATTCATAGTAGCATTAATCACAACAGCCCAAAACTGGCAATAACTTAAATGTCCATCAACAGAATGGATAAATGGTGGTACCTGGAATGGAATATGACAGAGCAACAACAGAGCAACTTGGATACATCTCCCAGACACTGTCAATGAAAGAAGCCAGACAAAAGAGGGCATAATACATAATTCTACTTATATTAAGTTCTACAGTAAAAGAAATCAGAATAGTGGTTACCTTTGAATACTAGTGGATACTAATGTTGATTAGGAAGGGATATGGAGGACTTTGCGGGATGCTAGATGGGTTCTCTATTTTTTCTGGGTTACGGTTATAACCATTAGGTGTGTATGTACATAAAAATCATTGAGCTATACACTTAAGATTCATATACTTTAAGTACATCAATATATGTCTGTTCTATTCAATAAAAAACAAAGATGAGAACAAATACAAAAACAGCCTCAAAGAAGTAGTAAAGTGCTGTTACCTTACTACAATAAAGTAACTACCTTTTCTGTTTTAAGGGGTTATGTTATCTCTTGTAGTCTTCCCAATAACCTTATGAAGTAAGTTTTCTTAATTTCTTTGATACAGAGACAATAAAACGGACATAAAAATGACTTAATTTAATTTCACAAGCATGTCTCCCTTTATTACATATTTTGGCAAATTTAACTGAGTGTTATGGAGAGAGAATGAGTTCAGAAAATTCAGTTTTCTCTCTTAATAGCTGATGATACTGGGCAAACCACTTAATTTCTGAGTCCATGAAAACTGGGATACTAATGATGATAAAAAAAACAGAATGAAATAATTCAGATAGAATACTCTGTATAAATTGGCACATTATTAATATGCTCTCTTGTTTTAAGAATAAAATAAAAAGGTACTAACCTTATCTTCTGGCAAAGGTTTGTTTTAGGATTTAGACAAAACTTGCATTCTCCACACTGAGGGATGTAAAGTGGGATGACAGTATCACCTGGAAAACAAATGCAAAAACATTATCCTGAATTAGTAGCATCTGTTTCTAAATGAAGAACTACATCAGCTCCTGCAAATTCCTATTGCTGTCAAGTCATGGGGCTTTGCAAAACTAAATTCAAGGTTTAAAACTTTACCTATATAACATCATTCAGACACTGTCTGACCATGCAAAAAATACAAGTTTCGAAATTTTTATTAAAGGAAACTCTTAATAACTAGAGTACGAGTCATGTGCTTCAAAATACTGACTCATTGATGCATCTTTAAAAATTCTTGCTTAATTAGGCAAAATTGCCTTAGAAATGTAGTTAAACAGTTTTAGATGAACAGCAGTCTGAAAAATCAGAGAAAAAAACCATCAAACATTTGTGCTTCTCAGGTGAGGAATAAAATCAATTTTGACAACTTAGGTGATAAACAATGCAGAGTTTAAGAAATGTAATTTCCCTATAGAAATGAGCCAAAGTTATAAAATAAGTGGTCCAAATATCCTCTTACCTGCCTTCAGGTTAGTAACTCTGTCACCAACACTTTCTACAATTCCAGCACCTTCATGTCCCAAGATCACTGGAAAACTACCTTCAGGATCAGCTCCACTTAGGGTATAGGCATCAGTGTGGCAAACCGCAAAGGCAATAATCTATCAGGATATTAAAATAGAAAGCATTTGATGGGTGTACATGTAATTCAGAGAGAGGCAGCATATTTTTAGTGGTACATAAAAATATATGCCATGTACATGGTATATCTATTTTCAGTGCATATTAGCAAGACAAGGTAAACAAGGTGACTCTATGGGTACTTGTGCCTTCAGGTGTGAAGAGGAACAGTACTTATGTGTAAAGCCAGGTGGAACCCATTCACTGCTGGCCTCCTCATGACTGATAAGAAATGTGATTTCTAAAAAGGTACTATTTCTGAAACATGCTAGCATGTTTGGTCTATGCAAAAATGCTTCAGCTTTTCGTGGAACCAATTCTTTTAGCAGTCACACTCAAATTCTACCCCAAAAAAGCCCTTTATCCCTATTTCTCTTTCAAGTGTCTCTTATTTTTCCAAATCACCAAAGCACAGAAAGGAAGTCTTAGAATGTCTGTATTTATACTTCTCTGCTTCTCATCTATATACCCACTTACAATGTAACATTCTTTGCTATTTTTGTTAGCAGTTTCCCAGGGAAGACAGCTGAACCATACAGCTCATTTTAATATTCAGGACAAACATTTTCTTTTTCTGTGGCAAAATCACAATCAGGTTAATTTTTGAACTTAAAGAAAAACACACAAACTAGTATAAGATTTCAGATTCTTGGGTCTGGGTTGACACGAACCTAAACAACTTATTTGGCCCTGGGCTTCATGACCTATGTGTGATCTCTGGAGCATGAGTACATGTGCCATATGTTTGGAGATGGGATGGGGGACATATACTTCAATTTACAGCAAAAAAAAGAAGCTGATTTTTCTAGAATGTTAGTTTTGTTCAGTGGTCATACTTTAAAACATTAATTTTATACAGTGTATAATGCTAAAAACATCCAGCTGGTTGCCTTGTGCAATATGCCTCTCTCCAGGAATAACTCCATTTCTCTTCCATAGCAGGGGTTGAGAAGCTCTGGAACCTAGGCCCTGTCTGCAAGGATCAATACATTTCAAAGTTCTCTAAGCAAGCTGACTTCACTTGCTTGTTGCTCCAGTTGGTCAGGAACCTCTTCCCAAATCTTATTTGAAGTCTCTTTTAAAAACACTGAAGCCCATTTTTTTTTCTTTTGCTTCTAACAAGTCCCCAGACATTTTACATTATAGGATCAACATCCTACAAAGCCACATTAAACCCAGGCTACAGAAATAAATTGTAGTAAACTAGCGATCCATGGGGAAGGCTGTTCAGCCCAACATCAAAACTAAAAGATGGAGAAAAGTGCTAGAAAGGTAAGAGGGATAAAATAAGAGGATGTTTTGATTCTATGGTTGGATGACTTTTAATACTTTGTTCTCAACACTGTCCTTTGGGATTTATCCTCTGCAGACCTTAGAGGTTTCATCTATCTAGAGACCTAATTGTAAGTTTCTCTAGTGCCTTAGATGTATCATTACCTTAATTCGAACTTCATGAGCCTTTGGGGGTGCCACCTCTACCTCCTCTATGGAGAGAGGTTTTCCAGCTTCCCAGGCAATAGCAGCCTTGCACTTGATAACCTGACATGGGAAAAAACAGACCAAGGTGTTTATCCTCCCAAATAATGAGCTGCTTATTAGTTAGTTTAGATTCTGATGAATGCCAGAAAGTGTATCACAGATTCACAAAGGAAGATACACCTCTAAGTGATATGGAGAATTGTTTTACCTGTTTTTAGATTTTATATAAATAATGTGCATTAAAATATTTAACTGCAATGACCACAAGGTCAGATATAAAAGCCTCATTTGGTTAAGAAGTTTTATTAATCAAATATTTAATGACTCTACAATGCATAAGGAAAAGCAGGTTATAAATAGAGGTTCCAAAAGAATCTGATTCTGTGGGCATGGCACAGGGTCCAAAGAATCTGAATTCTTAACACGAGCTCTATAAAATTCATTTGCTCAAGCTGGTGTAGGTAACATTGGTGTAGTGCACAAATGCAGGGTGGGAAAGAGTATAAGGAGTATCAGAATAGGGGAACTTTAAAAAACTATATCCTTTTTAACTGTGCTATCCAGTACAGGATCCCATTTGCCTGTGGCTAATTGAGCACTCGAAAAACAGCCAGTCTGAATAGTTTATCTGTAAATGTAAAATATACTCAGATTTTGAAGGTGTAGCACCACCTTCAAGTAAGAATATTTTAATATTTTTAAAATATTGACTGCAATAGTATTTTGAATATATTGGATTACATCTTAATCCAATTTTAAAATAGCTTATAGAAAAGTTAAAATTACCTATGTAGCTTTTATTTCTACAGTATAGTGCTGCCTTAAGGATTCTAGTCAATACACACTTCCATTATCAGAGGCTCAAGTGTAATGAAGGTTTTGATCAGTTTACATAAGTTATGAAATGTGTTGACAGAATAAAGGTTGAAAACCATTGGGTTTATAGGAGACAGACTGGAAAGTTAATTACAAAAAGTGTGATTTAAAGGGAGAGGCATAAAGTGCTACAAAGTGCAAAAAATAAAGAGTAACTTTGGTGAGTTTGGGAAAGCTTTACTTTTAACAGGGATACTGAAGGAGGAGGAAGAATTAGTTGTAGATGGTGATAAAACCCCTCTGTACAGGGTGACTGTGAAGAGTGAATGAGAATATGAAACCCCTAATACAGTCCTTGGCAGAGGGTAGCTTTTCAAAAACAGGTTAGTAGTTATTACTAGCAGTAGAACAAAGTATGGAGGAAAAGGAGAGTTGAACTGCATGGAGGGATGAGTGGTTTGAGATTATTGCTTTTAAAATTAAAATCTTAAAATATTAAATCTGATGGGATAGCAAATTCAGACACTGTATTGGAATCTTTATTCACTTCAATGTAAATAAATCTCAAAAGTCAAAATAAAATACTAACAATGAAGTCACGTATGCTAGGTCTCTTAAGCAACAAGAATAAATAACATTTATTATTCATCCATAATCTAAGTTTTATGCTCTCCCTTTTAAAGTACGTCTGAAAGAAGCTTAAACTTTTACTTTCAATGGCAATTCTAAGCAAAACAAAGCTGCACTCTAAATCACAGGCAATTGCCGCACTTCAACATCTGAACTGTTATGAATTATAACTTTTCACCTTCTCTGAATAGACATGTGGTAATAATAAAAAACAACTGACAATTTGTTAAGTCTAAAAGATTTTTGGAGTTTACCATTTCTTTCAACTCCAAAATTTAAGGTCATAAATCTTTCTAGAAAATCTCTAAAGTTTGCAAAGCAACTTTAGACTGAATACTCATGTTATTTGCATATTTCTACCTTTTCTTTATTGTCTAATGTGTATTTCAGGACCTGGAATGGTCTGTTGTACAGAGACAGACCTGGATCAGAATCCCAGCTTACTATCCTTATTGTGTCCTCTAAGCACTAACCTCTTAGCCTCAGTTTTTGGTAAGATGGGGACAATACCTCAGAGGTTTTACATGAGGATTAAAGGATAATATAAAGCTCTAGTGCCTAAATACTAAAAAATGTTACTGAAAGGGATCTAGAAGTCTTCTTTAAATAAATTCCTTGGTATTTCTTGGTGGCATAATAACAGCGCAATTATGAATTACTATCATGAAACAACGAGCAACCTAGAAGTTAGGAGCACCGGCTCTAATCGAAGCTTTGCCACCTGCAAGTATGACCCGGGGCAAGTTACAGTTAAGTAGTGGATAGGTTCCGTGACTTTATGCAAAACGAGGTACAAGGAAACCAATTTTATCATAGGCTAATTGATATAAACAAGAGTTAAGCTCCTACGGGCATCTCATCAACTTAGTAAAGAAATGGGGCTTGAACAAAAAGATGATCTTTACTTATTCTGGAAGATCTGTATTGGAGGGCCTGCTGTACTTATTTTTTGCATAGGCAGAGCCTGGCCGCTCCTAAGCCATTTCACCAGGTTAAGCTCAGACCATTCCCGCCCCCCATTTTTCGATTCTCCCCGCCACTCCTGCAGCTCAGATGCAGCAAAACCCTCCCAAGAAAGGAGCCCAAACAAAGCTTTTTTCCTGCTGAACCGGTCGTCCCAAGCCCCGTTTCAGCTCCAGTACGCAGCGGCGTGATTACACACTATGCTTTCTCTCCCTCCCTGTCACCCTCAGACTCGACCCCGGGTGGGTCTGCGTTACCTGGTTCGCCATGTTTTCTGGTTCGCATAACCTGGGGGCGGCTATCCGAGGTGGGCAGCGCGGTCAAAGATGTGGGAGGAGCGTGCGTCCTACGCAGGGGGCGTGGCGCGGGTGTGGCGGGGTGGGGCGAGCGCCCGGAGCGTCTTGCTTCCGCCTGCGCCGGGGGCAGGGCATGGAGGCGGGGCTTGAGAGGCCTGGGACGGGAAGTGCGGGGCCTGAGGAGTGGAAAGGCCTGCGCCCCAGCGGAAGCGGTGATTCCCTGGGAAGCTGAGCGTTGGCTGCTTCACGGCTGTCTTAACAGCTGATTGCAAGACATCTGTATTAGGAAAGGGTTTCCTCGTGTAACTTTAGCCGAGGAAGCGCAGATAAGGCTTACAAAGAAGAGATGTGGGAGGTGAGGGACCAGGATTTTCACCAGAAGCATGTGAGAAACAGTGAGAGGACTGCGCGGTCTTCCTGCTCCTTTATTCACGTTGTGTACACTATGTCTTGAGGATGCAAGATGAGTAAGAGTAAGTACCCTTTCAAAAGATTCTCCATCGAGAGAGGAAACAGTTCTGAGAAGAATGAGAAAGTGGACACAAAGAAAGGGGGAGAGATTCAAGAAACTTCCCAAGCTTCTATTCCAGCTGCTGCTGAAGGATGAAGAGAATTTTTGGTGATCGATAGGACACCGGGTGAGGAATTTGCAAGGAGTGGGTGTGTGTTTTGGAGTGGAGGGTTAGCGAAAAGTCTCTGGAAGGTGGGTGCGGTTGATGTGTTTTAGGAGTGGGCCAGAGTTCAGAGAGAGAGTGAATAGAGAGTATTTGCCAATTTACTCTTAAACTGGTTGTTGTGGATGTCGAATTGTATTAAAATAACTCTGCCAGACAGATAACTCCTTTGGCTCCTTTTCTTCAGTACATATAAGGGTTGGCCATCTCAAAAATTCTGTCCAAAGTCCTTCTTTTCACTTCCCCCTCTCATCCACACTATGGCTTTTAACTTCCGTTTATGTAAGGATAACTTCTAGAGTAGGAATCAGGATGGCTCCTGGTAGATTCCAGGCTTGGGCATGCAACTACCCTACTAGACATATGTCTCCATTAGGATATCTCACACTTATCTCAAACTCAACTTATCTAAAACTCATCTTGTAATCTTTCTCCTTAAAGACACTCTTCTTTCTGTCTATGTGATACCAGGCACCTGCTTGCCCCACCCAGAAACCTGGGAATTACAATTTTTCTCTTTCCATCTCCTGTAGTCAGTCTGTCACCAAACCCCAAATACCTTTCACATTTTGTGCCTCTTTTCTCTCCCTACTGCTCCTCCCTTTGTTCAGGCTCTCATCATTTCTTACAGGGTTTTCTGACAAAGCCTTTCATCTGAATTCTTTGTTGCCAGGCTCCTGAATCCGAATCAAACTAATGCTCACTTAGTGATCTTTCCAAAACATACATCAATCCATGCCATTTCCTTTCACCTTTAATAATTTTTGAATGATGTGGGTTATAAGTAAGTAAATGTCATTCTTTTATTAAAAAATTTTAAACTCTGTAGCTGGGCCAGCCAGGCCCTGCATAATGTTTTCTGCTTAACTTTCCATCCTTATTTTCTGCTATTGTGCCACACAAGTCTTGCTTCAACCTTACAAACCATTTGCAATTACTTAAAAGGACTGTTCTCTCTCTTTAAAAAAAAAAAATTTTCCTTATTCTGAACTCAGATCAAATGTAGAAACCTTCATAGTTACAGAGGTCAGTAGTAAAACCTTTACATAATTGCTCAGAACTGATTAGCCTTTCATATACACATGTCCCTTACCTGTCCAATCTCATTCATCAGCAAGTCCTCAGTAATCAGCTATCACCTTTATAAACACGCTTGTGCATGCATGCACACACACACAGGCACACTCAGACATAGGCCCTTATTGTTTCAAATTAGTTTATACGTTTGCTTTTTCAGAACTACAGAGATCATGCATCAGGCAGACTGGAAGGTCTGATCCTCAGATTTGGATATTTTCATCACTGATCCATTTCAGTAAGAGCAGATCTCAGAGAAGGACTGTTTTCTTTTTTTAATTCCAGTCCTTTGTATATGGTAGAACTTTTGATTGGAATGTAATGAGTTTTTTTCTAGTGAAAAAAAAGGAGCTTTTTAGCAGAGAGCTAACTTTCTTTTCCCTATTGCAGATATATTGTCTATCTTCTGGGAAGAAATGCTTCCTTTTTTTGGTACTTTGCTTACCACAATAATAGACAGAATTTTTAATTTCTGATCTGGCATATAAGGATTTTCAAAGTTATCACTCAACCCAAATGAGTAAAAAGCTGAGCAAACTGAGAAATCAGAAACTCTTCTCAAATCTATCAGAGAAGAAGAAAGAGACAGGAACAAAGTAATATTTGGAGCAATAATGACTGAAAACTTCCTCAAATTAATGTCAGACATCAAACCACAGATACAAGAAGCTCAGAGAACATTAAGGAGGCTAAATGCCCAAAGCAAACAAACAAACCTACAGCTATGCATAACATATTCAAACTCCAGAAAATCAGAGTTAAAGAAAAAAAATCTTTAAAAAAGCCAGGGGCGGGGGGAAATACCTTACCTATATAGGTGCAAACATAATAATGAAATCCAATTTTTCCTCAGAAACCATCCAAGCAAAAAGAGAATGCAATATTTAAAGTGTTGAGAGAGAAAACTCTCTAATCTAGAATTTTGCATCCTGTGACTTTATCCTTCAAAAGTGAAGGAGAAATACTTTGCCAGGCAGATAAAAATAGAAAAAATTGTTGCCAGTAGACCTGCCTTGTAAGAAATGTTAAAAGTTCTTTAGAGAGAGGGAACAGTGGTATAGGTCAGGAACTCAGATCTGTATAAAGAGAGGAAGAGACTGTAGATGCATAAATGAAGATAAAATAAAAACTGTTATTTTTCTTATTCTTAGTTGATCTAACAGATAACACTTTGTTCAAAATAATAATACCAATAATATGTTGATGTATAGTTATGTGTAAGTGAAATGAATGACAGTAATGCTACAAGAGTTGGGGGAAGAAATTAGGATTACTTTGTTATTGTAAGGTACTAGCGCTACCAATGAAGCAGTATAGTGCTAATGAAAGTAAACTTGAAGTACAAATTTGTAGTTACAAAATTGTCATGGGGATGTAAAGTATAGCATAAGAAAGATAGTCAATAGTATTGTAATAACTGTGTTTGGTGTCAGATGGGTACTAGATTTATTAGGTGGTTGCTTTGTAAGTAATATAAATTTCTAATCAATATGTTATACACCTGAAACTAATATAATAGTCAACTGTAATTGAAAAATAAAAAATTATTTAAAAAAGTGAACTTGGATTGGTTGTAAATATATATTGCAAACTCTAGGGAAATAGTAAAAAAAAATTTTGAAAAAAATAATCGATATACTAAGAAAAGAAAATGAAATCATAACACCAGAGAAAGCAGAAAAAGATGAGAAGACAAAAATAGTAACAAAGAAAAAGGGCAACAAATAGAAATCAATAACAAATATGATATTAATCCAATTTATATCAATAATCACACTAAAAGCAAATAGTCTATATGCACCAATTAAAAGACAGAGATTGTCATTGTGAATCAAAAAACAAGACCCAAATATACGTTGTCCACAAAAAAACTTCTAAACAGAAAGGCACATATAGATTAAAATTAAAGAACAATGGAGAACAATATAACATGTTGACACTAATAAAAAGAAAGTTAGAATGCTGTGTTTCAGACAGAGCAGACTTCAAAGCAAGAAATATTAAAGTATAAAGAGAGGCATTACCTACGATAAGAGGATCAATTCTCCAAGCAGACATAACAATTCTTAATGTGTATATGACTAGCAACAGAGCTTCAAAATACATGAGATAAAAAGTGATAGAACTGCAAGGAGAAATAGATACATTTATTTTAACAGTTGGAGACTTAAACATGCCTCTATCAGAAATGGACTGATCCAGCAGGCAGGAAATCAGCAAGGGCATAGTTGATTCAACAACATTGTCAATCACCTTGATATAACTAACATCTATGGACTATTTTATCCAAAAAAGGCAGAATACATTTTTTTCTTAAATTCACATGGAACATCCATCAAGATACACCAGCTTCTGGGTTATAAAACACATCTTACCAAATTTAGAAAAATAAAAATTATACAGTGTATGCTCCCTGACTACAATGGAATTAAACTAGATACCAATAGCAGATAACTGGAATAACTGGAATATACAAGAACTTAAACCAAACATTCTAAATAACACATGGGACAAAGAAGAAATATCAAGAGAAATTAAAGAACTTTTGGACCTAATGAAAATGAAAACAACAAAATTTGTGGGATATAGTGAAAGTAGTTCTTAAGGGGATATTTATAGCTTGAATGCATATATTGGAAAAGAAGAAAGATAAAATCAACATCTATCCTTCCACCTTAGGAAAGTGAAAAAAGAAGAGCTCATTAAATCCAAAGTAAGCAGAACAAAATAAATAATAAAATTTAGAATATAAATCAATGGAATTGAAAACAGCAAATCAATTGAGAACATCAACTAAATCAAAATCTGGTTCTTTGTAAAGACCAGTGAAATCGATAAGCCTTTATCTAGGCTATGAAAAAAAGAGGGCTACACATTACTAATATCAGAAATGAAAAAGGGACATCACTGCAGATCCCATGCACATCCAAAGGATAATAAATAATGCTATGAACAACTCTGTGCCCACAAAGTTGGTAATCTGATCAAATAGACAAAAGACACAATCTGTCCAAAATTCACACAAGAAGAAATAGATGATGTGAATAGGCCTGTATCTATTAAAGAAATTTAATCAGTAGTTAATAAGCTTCCAAAATAGAAAGCACCAGGCTCAGATGGGTTCAATGGTGAATCCTATCAAATATTAAGGAAAAATTATAGCAGTTATCTACTATATTTTTCAGACGATAGAAACACAGGAGAATAGATTCTTACTAATTCATTCTATGAGGCCAGCATTACCCTGATACCAAAACCAGACAAAACCATTACAAGAAAAGAAAACTACAGACCAATATCTTTCATGAACCTAGATGCAAAAATCCTCAACAAAATATCATAAGATTGAATCCAACAATTTATAAGAAACTTATATGGCACAACCAAGTGGAATTTATCTCAGGCATGCAAGGCTGGTTCAACATTTGAAAATTAATGTAATCCATGACATCAACCTTAAAAAGAAAAATCACATGATCATATCACTAAATGCAGAAAAAGCATTTGATGAAATCCAACCCCCATTCATTCCTGAAAACTTTCAGGAAATCAGGAACAAAGGGAACTTCTCTCAAGTTGATTAAGAACATCTACAACAAATCTACAGCTAACAACATACTTAATGATGAGAAACTAGAAGTTTTCCCACTAACATCTGGTACAAGGCAAGGATGTCCCCTCTCACTGTTTCTTTTCAATATGATTACTGGAAGTCCCAGGTAATACATTAAGGCAAGAAAATAAAATAAAATGTATTCTGATGCCAAAGAAGAAATAAAATTGTCTTTGTTCCCAGATGACATGATTGTGTGTATAGAAAATCTGAAAGAATCCACAAAAACCTCCTGGAACTAATAAGCAATTATACCAATGTTACAGGGTACAAGGTAATATACAAAAGTTAATTGATTTTTATATACAAGCAGTGAACAAATGGAATTTGAAATTAAAAATACAATACCATTTACATTAGCATGTTAAAATATGAAATACTTAGGTGTAAATCTAACAAAATAGCATAACATCTATATGAGGGAAAACTGCAAAACTGTGATGAAAGAAACCAAATAACTAAGTAAATGGAGAGATATTTTATGTTCATGGATAGGAAGACTCAGTATTGTCAAGATGTCAGTTCTTCCCCACTTGATTTGTAGATTCAACACAATCCCAATCAAAATCTCAGCAGGTTATTTTGTGGATATAAACTAACTCTAAAGTTAATATGGAGAGGTAAAAGACCCAGCATACTCAATATTGAAGGAGAAGAGCAAAGTTGGAGGACTGACACTACTTAACTCAAAGATTTACAATAAAGCTATAATAATCAAAACAATGTAAATTAGTAAGAGAACAGACAAATGATCAATGGAACAGAACAAGGAGCCCATAGATAGACTCGTGTAAATATAGCAAATGACCTTTAAACATAGAAAAGGAAATACAATGGCAAAGAAAATACAAAAGAGAAAAGATAATCTTTTCGAAAATGATGCTAGAACAACTGGACATCCACATGTGAAAAAATGAATCTAGACACAGACCTATATGATTCACAAAAGTTAACCCATAATGGATCATAGACCTGAATGTAGAATGCAAAACTATAAAAGTTCTAGAAAATATGTGAGAAAATCTAGATGACCTTGGGTATGGCAATGACTTGAAATACAATACCAAAGACATGATCCACGAAAAGAATAATTGATAAGCTGGACTTCATTAAAATAAAAAAGATATCTACTCTCTTGAAAGACACTAACAAGTGGTGGGAGAGATGGAGCATGTAAGGAAGAAGAAGCAAACCCCTCACTCCTTCCCCATTGCAGGTGTAATTTCCTGGAGTAGCAGTGGCAGCCAAGCCAGTGGTGGTGGTGTCCTGTGTCCAGGGATGATATTGATGGTTCAACCTGCAGCATCTGGGGTCTGAGGGCAAGGAAAGTAGTGACCAGATCAATTCTGTAAGGTTTGGGCATAATTTCAAATTATATATCTCTGAAAGTGTGTTCTAGTTCTTGATAATTCTATGACCTACCCAATTTCCTCTTAATAAATTTCTATTATTTTAAATTAGCCAGAATTGATTTCTGTGACTTGTGATGAAATCAATAAGAAAGAGTAGCAGTCTTAGATACAGAGAAACTGATGGTTGCTGGATGAGAGTGTGCCGTGACCTGCATGGCTAGAGGGTTAATATACCTGAGAGAGAGTGATGGAAGGATGGAGAAAAACACAAAGACAGTATATACAAAAGCTGGGGCCAAGTGGGACACTGCACTCTGCTCAGATATAGTGACCCCCAAGGCAAGCTCAGTGTGTTTATTATATGCTTTTGATGGTCAAGGGGAGAGTGGGAGTTTTCTTCTCAGGACTTGAAACTTGTTAGCAGCAATAATTTCCCAAAGCCTGTCTGTACCCAGTTATCTGTGTTAAACTAGGAGCAGCTGTCTGTTAACCAGATTGCTACACAGTCAAGCATGGCTTTGCCAATACTTTGACCACAGGTCCAGCTCAGATCTGGCTCTACAGGAGGAGAGTTGGGAAAGAGTGAAAAAGGGGAAAGGATTAAAATATATAAGTTGCCAGTTATAAAAACAGTCATGGGGATGTAAAGTATAGCATAGAGAATATAGTCAATAACGTAATAAAATATGTGTGATATCAGATAAGCACTAGACTTATTGGGGTGATCATAAGTTATATAAATGCCTAATCACTATGTTGCATACCTGAAACTAATATAATATTGTATGTCAACTGTAATTGAAAAAAAAAAAAACCCCACCAAAATTAAAAAAGCAAAACAAAGCAACAGTAGCAGGAGTATTGAAAGACCATCAGAGAGAAATGGGTGAATCTGGGATTATCTGACCTGGTTCAGGCTGAAAGCAGTGAAAATTCAATTGGCTCTGAAGAGGAGAGTATCTCTAGGTATGCAGGAATGGAACAGTTAATAAAAAAATCAACTTTGATTTCCTGGAATAAAGAGTAAGTATTGAAGGCAAAAGTTTTGAGGACCACAAGGTTTTTGCCATAGAAGAGTATTAAAGGGCATGTCATTCAAAGCCTATGGGGGTAAATGGTTGCTTCTAAAAATGCTGGACAATTTAATGGAGAATGGTTAATTCTGCTTTTCCATGATGTCAGGGCTCTAGTTCAGCTGCTCTGCCATTTGCCACTCTTGTCTTTCCCATCATGGTTTCACGATGGCTGCTGCAGCCTGTCATGTCTTTACACGACAACATCCAAAGGCAGGAAGGAAAGGGTCTTCTCCTTACCCTCTCTGCCCCTTTTTAAAATCAAGAGGGAAATCACTGCCTAAAGCACCACCCCCTCCCAGCAGACTTCCCCTTATATCTTACTTACCATAATGGATTCTTATGTCTACCCCAAATCAAAGCAAAGGGGAAGGGGATTAGACCTATCACAGTTTAGATCCTGGAGCAGAGGGTGAATATCACCTTCCCTGAGCTCATTATTGCCTGTTTCACGAATAAAATTGAGATCTGTTTGTAAGGGAGAAGTGGGGAAACGCTAACGAGTAGGCAATCAGCATGGGCAAAACCATCTTTGGGAAGCCCTCATCTATTTATAATGTGACTTAAAAAACTGCCAGCTTTGAATAGAACCCAGAGCAAGAGAAGTTCAGCTTATCTAGATTGCTATGAGAACAACTCTGATGCTTTCCTTTTACGGACTGAATGATTTTTAGTAGTCCATGGCAGGATGTTATATGGAGCCTGTGGTGAACTCCTATAATGAAATAATGGTAGAGAACCTAGTGTTTTAGAGCAAAGTCATGCTTTCTTTAGTCTTGCTTATGATTAAAAATGCCTGAGCATGAGACACTAAGTGATGCTATCTGAGTTTCTTACCAGGAACTATGTATTTTTGGATCCATAGAATTATAAGGCTGGACATGCTTAGGACAACAGCATTATCAAGCAGGAGTGATAGATGTGGGACTGGACCCAAACACACCTGAGGGCACAGGAAATTGCCTGAGCAATTGATTCATACTTGCACTGCAATTCCACCCCTTGGGGAGATTTCCTATGATCAGTTCATAGAGGAGGAAGAGAATTTCATCTTGGTTTATCATCCTCTACACAATATTCGGGCAGTTTTAGCCAGTTTTAGACCTGAAAAAACTTGCCAGGGAACAGAACTTTAAGGATTATATCTCTCTGAGTCCTTTTTGATAAGAATGAAATAACTTGAGGCATGGATCTACACTTATTAAGAGGCAGTAATTAATGATTTGGCCAGAGGATCAGAGACTTTGAAGAAATTAGGTTGTACGACTGGTAATAAGGAAGACTGGAAAAGAAATATGTGGCTGAAACTTTCTTAACAGGCACTGAGTACATGAGGAAATTTCTGTTCCATGTGAGTCTCACCAAAAGGTCTGATTTGGGAAGAGATCGTCAGTGACTGTCCTGGGGATGTGGTTCAGCAGCAACCCCTCCTCACCCTTTCTTACTCAACGGGGCTTATAAATGCAGTGACTGTGGAGGTGAGCATGGGCCCAATAGCATAGATGTTCTTTATCAAGGCTGTTTTGGCTCTTCACTGCTGGATGTCAAGACTGATAGCAGCACCATCCTTGGGTCCCCAATATAATATCTAAGGGGGGGTCAGACAGCCGCTCTGTGACAGATTGATTACATCGGGTCTCTTTTCATCATGGAGGTGGCAAAAATTTGTTCTCATTGGGATCAATTTTTATTCTGGATCTAAAATTGTTTTCCCTATCTGTCATGCTTCTATTTATACCATCATTCACGGATTTATTATTATAAATGAAATAATTCAGACTCTCGGATTTAAAAAAAAAGTAAATACAGCAAAGGCATAGGCTTTTAATTATTCCATTATTATGTAATAGTTAATAATTCCACATTGTATATATAGGAGAAAAGGAAAATGGTAATGATTCTCTTTTAATTTGGCAGGAAAATTAAAAGACTGCTTAAAAATTCAGAGATGTCGATTATAATATTATTATGAAGTTGAAACCCTATCAACAAGACAGAATAGCAGATTCCTCTTGTAAGTTATTTTTATAGGACAAGGTGACACTTTCTAAAGGCTTTGTAGTCTTATTAGATCTTTCAGTTTAAATAATATTTATATTAACAGAGAATGGGTTTCTTTTTAACAAAAAACAGAAGACATTCTAGTAACACTTGAATATTTACATGTCTCCATATTGCTAAAAAGAACAAATTGATACTCTTGGGAACATTCTTAATTTAATACTTATCAAATCAGGTTTTTAAAAGTAGCTTATGATGCAGAATTTTATTTCTCTTTTTTATAGCTTCAAGAAGGACGTCTTTCATCTCTTAGACTCCTTTGGTTAACTATAAAATATTTAATTTTTAAGGGCAGGTTCTAAAATTCCATTAGCTACATTATAAGCAAGCTGATAGAACAAAATTTTATTGGCAGAAATGGAGAGATAAAAACTGCTACTTAATAGCGATAAAATAAGGAAGATATAGTTTTCCTTCTATATTATTAAATACCTTATTTAGTTACAATTTCCTTCTCAAAAGACCTTGAAACTTCAGAGACGGAAAATGGCCTAGTCTTGGGTTAAAGTGATAGAATAAAAGCATTCTGTTTTAACAGCATTCTGGAGAGAAAATGTTTAGGAATTTTATATAGCTCAATATTTGTCAACATTAAAGATGGCTTGACTAAAGAAAGAATATGTAGATATTGCCTGCATTTACTAGCATATTATTAAGAATAGGTAGGTATATTATTCAGACTGCATACAGAATCTTGAGTTTAAGTATACTCAGAGAAATTTAATTAGGAATAAAGAAGCCATGGTGGTAGGGGTGCAGGGAGCATACCAACTGTCTTCAACTATCAGAGGCACTGAACTTACTCTATGGTGCTCCAGAGCAGACTTTAGCTTTTAACCATTATGAAACAACTGGCCTGTGAAAGTGTTTAACCCAAGCTTCACTTTCTGTCTTATTTTTTAAAATGATTTCTTTATTAAATTTGGGATTGGAAACCATACATCTTTCTTGACCCAACTTTTTATTTTAAAAAGTTTCACGATTTTGAAATTAGAAAATCAGGACAATGAACACCTCTATGTCCTTCACCTAGATGTACCCATTAATATTTTTTGTCACATTTAATTTCTCTCTCTCACCCACCCACCCACACACGAGTGCGTACACATGTGCACACACATACTTATCAACGAGCCGTTTTAAAAGAAGTTGCAAATTTCATGAAATTTACTGTTAACTTTTTCAGTATCTTCTGTTACCACCCTTAAGATAATGTTTAGCTTTAAAATTAAAAGATTCTTTAGATTTTCTTATGAAAATTCTCATAAGCAAGTCAGAAAAATAGAGACTGTTTTCCGTGTAACAGAGGATTTATTTACCGAAGTTAATAAATTCTGCCCTGCCTACGCCTCACAGGGTGCGTTGCTGGAAGGCTTGCTATTTGAAAAATGGCCTTGACCTCAAGTAAAAATTTTGGAGAATCAGACAAAATATTGCACATGAAAGTACTTTTAAAAATGTCAGTTATGATGTAAATGGACGTTGTTATTCTCTCCCTGACTTCTTTTTCTCAAATAGGATCTAGATGGAAAAATAAAAATATTAAATAAAAAACACCAGAGGGCGCTGTAGTAGCATTTAGAAAGCAATGACAGTCCAGGTGTTTGAAGAAACAGCGACTATACCTTAAAACAGTTTTTTCTTTTCAGGAGTATACACTGTGATTGTATTACCTTATAAATTCATGTATTGTTCACCGTATTAACTGGCATTCTTAAGGATGCATGATGATTTCAGACCAAAGAATCATTTAAAAAAAACTGGCCTGTAAATCTTATATTAGGGAATCCAAACTTTTAAAATAACATGTTTTGTTTGTTTGTTTGTTTTTGTTTTTGTTTTTATTTTCCTTTTCTTGGTGGGTTCAAGTGCCATTCCATTTTTGTGGACTCAAGATGTGTTAAGAGTTAAATAAACACACTCAGAGCCAAAGGAGATCAGAGAAGGAAAATAGCTCTGTGGCTGCCAAGAACTGAAAGGAGATGGGTCTCAAGGTGGACCTGAGGATTGAGGAAGGCGAGAAGAGGTGGCATGGAGATGAGAAGGAAGAACAGAACTGATTCTGAACATAACCGAAAGCATGAGAAACGCCAACCACCTGCAGGGTGCGTCTTGTTCCTTACAGTGCCAACAAAAGAAGCAGTTACAGGTTAACTAGCTTTCATTTCTAATGAAAGAGGATTTTAAATGAGCAGGAATAGAAGTTTCTACTTTGAGACATTTACTACCCTCTTCAGCCAAAGCTTCAGAGAAGTTTATCTGCTTTCATAGATCAACATGTAGTAACATTAAAAAAAAAAAATCTAGTGGGTTTCTGAAATTATGCTAAGCTGGGGGTTAGTCTTTGTTCCTCTGCTCCAAATTATTATCTGTTTTATCCTTAAACTGTTCATGTAGCATATATGACTATAATAGTTTGAAAACTCTCATTTTGCTTGTATGGAAATCTTATTGTCTAGTAACTATAAATATTTTTGCTTACATTACTTTATTATAAGTACATTGTTTTTTTTGTCACTTTTCATTGACTTTAGAAAGCAGATTAATTACTTAGTGCAAATTACAGATCATTAAACTCTATAAAGCTCTAAAAATATGTTGTAATAATTATTGAAGATAAAAGGGCAATTAATAAATATGGAAATTTAAGAGTATAGATATGTTTTTCTTTTTTAAAATCTTCAATTATATATATATATATACATACACACACACACACACACACACACATTCATTTATATATGTATCCCACTTCTGATATTCCCACAACTTGTGATTATAGTTCACAATGGTGAAGTGGGGCTAAGAGAAAAGAAATTGACAGATGTTTAAGAGACAATAATTTGCAGCTTATTAAAAAATAAATTACATAATAGCATTGTATATGTGTACACATACATATATAATATCTATTTTAAAGACGTATGTATCTTATGCACATAAATAATAGTGATTTTTCCTAGTTCCTCATTCCCACTTCTCTAGAACTAGTTTTAAACCATTTCTAAACATCATATGATTCTATTCATAAATACATCAGTTATCATAGTTATTTAATATAGGAAATGTTAATATATTTTATGGATATAAATGCTATAATCTTTATAACTATTTTGTTGTGGCAAATATTGAATAAACCAAACCAAGTATGCTCTCAAAGACTGTTTATTAGCCAGCGGCTGTCCTTGCTAGGAGCAGCCCCGATCAAGAATCATGTCTAGCTTATATTCATTTGATTGTTTCTCATGCCAGGCAAGCGAGCAGGGCGACACACGCTAAAATTGGCAGTTAGCTACAAGCTCATTGTTACATTGTTAAAAATTTCATGTCATTGTTACATTGTTAAAAATTTCATGATTAACAGGAGGTGGTTAAGGGTTCCAGGAACTAGGCCTTTTTGCTTTAGTTAAACATTACTAAAGTATAGACCTCCTTTGTCTGGTTTTCAGGCTTTTTTGATTACCTCTTTCCTTATCACATTTCAGCAGACTGTCACAATTTGATGTTGAGATATTAACTAAATATTCGTTTAAATTCATGGTGATTCTTGTTGATCATATTAGGTAATAAAGTAACCAGAATGGATCATATTCAGTCGGATAGGGTTCCAAATTTCGCCTGGCATCTTCAAAAGGTCAGAATTGTTCGAATGCTGTTAATGATTATAAAACAATAATCAGTATAATTTTCATGGTTAATTTAACCAAAACCCACAAATAATTTTTGTTTTTCCATTTTAGAATATGATTTAATCGTTTTTTAGGGACATAATTTGCTAAGTCTAATTTTATTTATTTTGTCATCCTCTTCCATTCATGGCATTAACGACACTTTATATATAATGCCAATAAACTGGGGGAAAAGTGAGGACCCTTGCTTGATCCTCAGTAAGGTCTTTTTTGCCCAGTGGTGCTGTTGAGAAGTAGAGGATGCCAAGGTTGTAGTGAGCTTTTCTGCCTGGAATGGTCATTGCTCTTGGCTCTCCTGTAGCCTAGGGCAATTTGGGCATCAAAAGAGGGGTGATTGGTGTGTTGGAATGCTACTTTCTGAGAATACAAATATTCCTACTCCTGGATATTCCTACTCCTTCTACATGGAGAAGCAAAGAGGGAGTCAAACCTCAAGGACAGAATTCCTTATCGTGGACCTTACTGCCTGCCAGAGCTGTGGAATCTGTGGCATCAGCAGGGTTGCCATGCATAAATGTTTTCTTCACTCTGAGACTGGAAACTATACTTCTCTGTATAGGCAGAATCTTTGTGTCCTTCCTTCACCATAAATGAGGGGCACTGTGCCATAACAGGCTAACTGATTAGTGTATCCCATCCCCTTTTGTCCACTTTCTTGCTTCTATGCAGTTAGTTTAGCAGGAAGGCCTGTCCTCAATTGTGTTTCCAGTAGCCATACAATGAACACACCTGGGAGGTTCCGCCCTCTGCTTTCTCTGATGCTGCCTGACCATCTGTGTGGGCAGTCAGTGAGCCAGAGTGGAAGTAGGAGGCTTCATTCAGGTATTTCCTCTAGGCCTCCGTTCTACCACTGATTATTAGACCTGTGGGAGACTTGCTCAGTTATTAATAAAGTAATGCAACATTTTCTCTTGGCTGTTACTTAGCATCCCTTGTTGGGTAAATTTATGACTGAGAAATCTGGGGGAGGAAGAACTAGAAGCTGCAGGGTCTCAGGCCCCAAACACCAACCCAACTCCTAACTTGAGAAATATTCTTTGAGGAATACTTGAGATTGAGCAAGATGTTGTGGGACTCATATATGAAGTTATTTAGTGTAGCTTTAAAAAGAATGCAAATTTCTTTTTTTTAAATTGAACTTTTGATATGTTATAGCTAACTTGTTTGAAAATTAGGGAGTTCATGTCAGTAGGGACATTTTCTTGGGTTTCTTTTCCAGGAAGTAGCCTGGGTCTTTTACTGTGGATCTATTTTCTTTTGTAACATTTCTTCTTTGTGTCAAATTTCTGTCATTTAACTTTAGACTTTCCCTCACCTCCTTTCTTTTGTAATGTCTTCTCTTTGCTTTCTATTTTTTAATTTTTTTGTCCTGCATCTCCTCTATGCAGCATTGTTCCTGGTATTTTGTCTTCTGCCTCTATTGATCAAAGCTGTATACTTGATTGTTTTAATAAAAATTGTTGATCCTAGCCTTACCCACTCCCCAACTGCTAAGGAGCCTCCAGTTGGGACATTTCTATAAATCAGTTATCAGGGTATATCCATGTCAAGAGAGCACAATAAAGCTAAAATTGTGGGTCAGAATGTATCTTATAGGAGGCCAATGACAAAGCAAGGGGACAAGAGAGTTGGGGCATCCTTTAAGTACCTGATACCTGTTACTCACTGCTCATATATCCATGGTTTTCACCTGATTCTGATAAAAAAGGGCCTGAAGTGGGCATTGTTTTTCAGAATATAATGATTCCAGGGCTGTATTGGACCAAAGGGACCTGAGGTTATACTGTAGAAAGCTTTTTTTTTCTTTCCCAAATGGCCTCTATTTAATCTTTAAAGCAGATTTAGTACCTCTGATAACATGGAAAATGTCAGAAAAAAACTGATTAGTTTTTTATGCCAAAGAAAAATAATATAGTAAAGAGTTTTCAAGCCACTTACATGTATACTTGCTAATTTACCTTTTTCCTTGGAGCATTAGGTCAAATGCCTCATTGATTTTGTCAAAAGGCAAAGTATTGGTTACCAAAACATCCAGATTGAATTTCTTATTCTTGTAGTCAGTAACCAGCTTTGGGATAGAATCAACACTTTTCCAACCTGTAATTTGGCCAAAATGCCAAGTAAAGACATGGTATTTGTCATGAAGATGTAGTTTATTTTAATCAGAGTTGAATGAATGAAATTATCAGGCTAGCTTTGGCTTGCTCCATATACACTAAACCCCTCCCCATCTTTAATTTTACGTATTTTTATCTACTTAAATTTTTTTCTTCATAAGAAAAATTCAAGATTATTTTCTACTTCTAGATAAAAAATTATCTCAGTTTCAAGTTGTAGTTACCCATTTATACAAACTGTTTACTTTCAAGTAATTTATAGATTTTCTGTAGTCTTTAGATGTTTTCTAGGTTCTTAATATTTAGATAACAAATTATTTTTCTATTCTTTCAATAACTTTTATTTTAAGAATTTGAGTACTACTATGGAGAATATTAAAATAAAAAAAATACTGACCACCAAAGAGTGTTCCATTGATAGTACGGCCCATTATCATGTCCAATGGAGAAAGAATCAGTTCTTTGTTCTCCATGGCTACTCCAATGAGAGTACATGATCCCCAACCTACTGTTGTGCTTTTCAGGGCTGCTTCCTGGAAGGTCAAACAAAAAAGACCAGCTGAGTAAGTAGAAAAGTAGAACATGACTCAAGTGTGGATATGTAGTATGTTTTAGGGAAAATTTATTCAACTCTGCTTATGAGATCATGGGAAGTCGTAGTGTGATAGATTAAGCTTTGAACCTTTTGTTTCAGATATAACATCCAAAAAAACTTTGAGATTCATCAAAAAATGATATTTAAAAGGAATGTAACATAGTATTTCACCCTGTTTAATGCCATAGTTATACGAACCTAAAACATATGTCATTGTATATAAAGAAAAATACACATACATAAAGTTAGGAAAGGTTTATAGACTATAAACTCTATAAACTCCAATCAAAAAGCTTTTGACTTTTTACCATGGGTATATACTAAAATGTTTACAATTCCAGGGGTATAGGATCAAAATATTTAAAGTCATTAAGAGAGGGTGGTTAAGTATTCACTAGAGCATAGGATGAGGCACATACTGTAAACTTAGTAGATCTCAATGTAGGATAAATGAAAAGGAATGCTATTCAAATCAGAGAGCAAAATAGTTAAACAAAATGACACTGGCTGCTGCTCATGAAACATTTCATCTGCATCTCTACACTTTTTAACTTTCTTACAGTTAGGTAGAATTATATGACTAGTTCTGGCCAATGGGCTATGGGCAGAAGTGATGTGTATCATTTTTCTATCCAGAACAGAAAACCCAGTGTGCAACTTGACAGTTGTCCCTTCTCCTGCTGTAACAATCAAGAGGACCTCAGGTTGAGATCGCAAAGCCATAAATTTGAATCTCCTTGATTGCTGAGTCACCACATAAAAGATAGTGGCCCAGGGTTTTGCATTGATCTTTGCATGAGAGAAAGAGAAAACATTATGGTAACCTAAAATAAGTTTGGGAATAATATAAAAATGCCAGGGATTGAAAATTTAAATAAGTTAAAGAAAGATCTAAACTTCCGGATGGCCATTCCACATATAAGCCTTATGGTAGGTAAATGGATGAACATTTAAAAAGTTTTGAGACATATTACAAAAGAAAAATTTAAACATTTTCCTATATCCTTGCCATAGTCAGCAGTCAATTGATTCTGACCTGTTGGGGCAAGTTTTACTCTTATAGAATTCTCAATAGGAAATATCGTTCCTTTTAATCACTGATCACCATATAAAAGAAGCAATTTGAAGTACAGTAAATTCTTTGTCTTATCTCTCTTTTTCCGCCTTATTAGTGGTAGAAGAAATCAATGACTAGAACTTGAAGAACATGTTTTGAAATTTTTGTTTCAGTATGTGATTATTGTTTTGGAAATTCCTAACACTTCTAAATAGCAACGCTTCTATTTTCTGTACTTTTTATATAGCGGAAACTATATATATATATATATATACTATACAGAGAGATCCACAGAGAGGGGAAAAGACCACAGGCATTACCTGTCACCTAAAGAGAGCTGCTTACACTGACTTTTTTAAAAAAATGTTTTTCCTATTGCTTTTTCTACATTTCTGACTTTGATCCAAGCAAAGAATTAAGTTCCATA
Source organism: Macroglossus sobrinus (assembly GCA_004027375.1). NCBI lineage: Eukaryota > Metazoa > Chordata > Mammalia > Chiroptera > Pteropodidae > Macroglossus > Macroglossus sobrinus. The sequence goes on from PVKZ01002097.1 coordinate 228,253, forward strand.
ATGATGGAGTGATGACTTAATTAAATGTGAATTATATGGAAATACAGTATTTTATTTAGTAGGCTCTTATAACTTTTGATGAGAATTATTTTTAATACTCAAAATCTTATAAAATTATCAGTTATTATGATTTACTAATTGTGTTGTGAGTTTTTAGGCTGATTTAGAGCATTACAGGTCATTGAAATCAAGTTTATACCCATTATTGAAAAAATGAATAAATACATTAATATATACTGTCTATGTTTATTAAGGTTAGTAAATATTATTTATTACATACTATTATGAAAATATACCTACCATGACTTCATATCCACCTACACAGTCAAAGGCAAAATCCACACCTCCATTGGTCATTTCAGTAATGACCTCTTGGATGGGTTTTTGTAGGTCTTTAGGATTGAGGCAGTCAGTGGCTCCAAGGGCTTTGGCCTTTGTAAACTTCTCACTGTTGATGTCAATAGCTATAATTCTTGAAGCTCCTGCTACTTTACAACCCATTAGAACTGAAAGACCGACACCTCCCAGACCAAAGATGGCACAAGTGGAACCAGGGGTGACCTGTAGGCAGAAAAATGATAAAGTAACTTAAGAAGCAGCTAGTCTCACTTTTTTTTTTTCCAAGGAACAGAATGATAAGGGAACAGGAACATTTAAACAAAGAATTGTCTGTGATAAAACAAAATGATATAGCCACTTAAGGAACTCTGCCAATGTGAACAAGGATGTGTCACTGACTAAATTTGGAGAATTATTTGAGAGCCATTAGGATGATCAGTTAATAAGGAACAAATCCAAGTGCAAATTTTTTTCTTGTTTTCTTTTTCCCTTTAGTGTCATCAGAATAAAATTCTAAAAGTCACACATTTTAAAGGGTTTATTGTTTTTTTCCCATATTTTTAAAATTCAAAAACATTTTTAATTACAGTTGACATATACTATTATATTAGTTTCAGGTGTATAATATAGTGATTAGATATTTATATACCTTATGAAGTGATCACTCCAATAAATCTGGTACCCACCTGACACCACACATAGTTATTACAATGTTATTGACTATATTCCCTTTTTCACTCACTTCCCACCCTCCTCCCATCTGGCAACAAGGGACATCTTGTTGTGTACATTTCTAATAGGCCTTATTTGATTGTATTAATGTTATAGTTGGTTTTGGATAACCACTAATATTTCTCTAAATATGAATTAACTCACTCAATCATCCCAAATTGTCAAGTCATTTAAATGAAATGAGGTCTAAATTTCCTTTCATGGCTTTGGAGGATTTTTATTATCTTACCCCTTTCACCTTCATGTGTATGTGCATGTATTTGCTTGTAAGCTACCTCATTATAATATGATATATATATCATATTATATATATTATATACATTATATATAATATATATTATATATCATAATATGAGATATATATCATAATATATATCATAATATATATCATATATAATATTTTATATATATATATATATATATATATATATATATATATATATATACAGTGTAGAAAAAGAAATTAACATGAACTAGGTGCCAACTATATGCCAGTTGCTGGGCCAGATGTCTTACATATGTAATATGATTTAATTATTTCCACAGCAATTTGTAGCAGATATTATTATAGAGAGGTAGAAGTAGAGAGGTTAAATAATTTGCCAAAAATCACAGAGGTAATAAATGACAGAACCAGGAATTGAAGATAATTCTAGGTGCTTTATCACGTTGCCTCTTAGTAACTTCTATTTTATGTAACCTTGTGATAACCATTTTACCTTGGCAGTGTTGATTGCAGCTCCATAGCCAGTTGAAAATCCACATCCAAGCATACAAACTCTCTCTAAATTTACATCATCATCTATTTTGGAAAGATTAACATCTGATACTACAGTGTACTGAGAGAAGGTACTGGTCCCCATGAAATGGTAAACTGATTTGCCTTTGCAGGTAAACCTGCTTGTTTTGTCTTCCATTAGTTTTTGGTCAAAAACAGGATTTTTGAGTGAACTATAGAATTAAAAAAAGATACAAAAAAATGTAAATGTACCATTTATTACTTTCCTAAAAAAATGTTAGGCATTATATATTTGTTATGATAATTTTATAAGATGGAAAAATTGAGAAAATTTTTATTAGATATAATAATATATCTAAATTACATATACAATGTAATATAATATATTATATAAATATATAATACAAACAATATATAAATATAACATAAATAATATATAGCATAATACATAATATAATAAACATAATGGAAGTAGTCTATTATAGTGATGATAATAAACTTTTTATTGAATATTTTTATATGCCAGAAACTCTTTTAAGGGTTTTACATGTATTAATTAAAAAAAATTTTATTATGGACAACTCAAACATATATAAAAGTAGAAAGAATAGCCTAATGAATCTCCATGTAACCATCTCCTGGCTATAGCAATTATCAACTCATGGCTAATCTAATTCCATCTATTACCCATTCCTACCCCTCACACTACCACTTATTCTTTCCCTAGTTTGGACTATTTTGAAGTAAATCCCAGACATCACTATTTCATTGTAAATATTTGAGTATATATCTCTAAAAGATAAACATTCTTATAGGTCCACACATTGCATTTGGTTGATATGTTTCAAGTCTCTTTTAATTTATAGATTTTCATCTCCCTGTTGTTTTTTCCTTGCAATTTACTTGTTAAAGAAACAGCCATTTGTTTGGTAGAGTTTTCCTCATTCTGGATTTTTCTGATTGCATTGCTGTAATCTGGTTTAATATGTTTCTCCATTGCTGGATTTCTTCTAAACTAGTATTTTTGATCTAGACACTTAATCTGATTAGGGTTTTATATTTTTGTAGGAATACTTCAAAGGTCGCGTTGTGTATTTTCATCTGGAGGCACATAATACCTTATCTCTCTTTTTGTGATATTAGAAAGAATTTATGGTTATTGCCAAAGTCTGTTATTTTATTAAAAGTTTGCAAAAGGCAGGTTAATTCTTTGAATATCTGCAATAACCCTTGAAGTGGGCATTATTATCCAAATTTTATAAGTGAGGAAATTGAGACACAACAATAGATATAAGAGCAGTTAAAATGATAACTAGTTTTAATTAGCATTAAGGACAAATAGATCTTTCTGTAGTCTCAAAAAATAATAAGGTGATTAAGATTTTGGACTCTTGAACAATATTGCCTACATTCAAAATTTAGCTCCAAGACATATCTGTGTGGCACTAGAATAAATTACTGTGCCTCATTGCATTCCTCTTTTATCTTCTGTAGATGTAACTACCATTCCAAATTTGGCATCTATCATTCCGGTCATATATTTATACCTTTACATACACATGTGACCATAAACATATATGGTATTTTTTTGTACATGACAGCTTACTAAATATATCTGTTAGCAACTTGCTTTTTACCCTTAATGTTATTAGTGTGTGAGATCACAATGGTCCTCCCTTAGCCCCGTGGGATATATTTTAAGACTGCTGGATGCCTAAAACCTTGGGTAGTACCAAAATCTACATATACTATATTTTTTCCTATACATACATACCAATTCACCTAAAGGAAGCACTTCACAGCTTCTCTTTGGCATATCTGAATTTCCAGCATCACTACTCTTGTGCTTTGGGGCCATTATTAAGTAAAATAAGGGTCCCTTGAATGCAAGCACTAAAATGCCATTACAGTGGATCTAATAATTAAGATGGCTACTAAGTGACTAATAGTCAGGGAGTGTATACAATGTGGATTCACTAGATAAAGAGATGATTCACATTCTGGGCAGTATGGGTTGGGATGGCATGGGATTTCATCCCACTACTCAGAATGACATGTAATTTAAAACTATGAATTGTTTATTTCTGGAATTTTCCATTTAATATTTTCTGACTGCAATTGACCATGAGTAGGTAAATGAAACACGGAAAGTGAAACTACAGATAAGAGAGACCACTGTATTCTATGTTGATACATGTAGATCAAGTTTAGCCATTTTCATTGTTATAAGTATTCCATTATGTTGTTACATAGCAATTTGTTAATCTATTTTCTTATTGATGGACATTTGTGCTATTTTCAATAGTTTGCTGTTATAAACAATGTTGCAATGAACATTCTAGTACATGTATCCTCGGGTGATCTTGCAATAGTTTTTTGTATGCATCTAAAAGTAGAATTGGTGGGTAGAAAATACGTACCTCTTCAACTCCTTTCAGATATTGCCAATGCCATGTCAAAAATATTTGTATGAATATATGCTCTTACTAACAGTGTATAGGGCTTACCCGAGTTTCATGCAAATATTTGTGCGTGGACTCAGACAGAACTTGCATTTTCTACATTGAGGTGTGTAAAGTAGAATTACTTTGTCACCTAGAAAGAAAGGCCATATGTTTGTTGGTGCCTAAGATGTTACTTATAAAATTCACCTACCAGATGAATCAGTGGAGAAAAGCACCATTCTTTAGGGTATATATTTTATGTTCAGCAGAAAATATAGCTGGCTAAAACATTTTGTTATTATCTAAGATTGCTGATTACCCAAGTATTGCATATTCTGACTTTTTCTTTTTTTCTCTGCTGGGCTACCGAGCAAGAAATCTGTATTGATATAATCAGGGGAACAGTCTTGTCTGAGGACTATTCTGTCATTGCAACTCTCTGCATCATGACTATAATTTATTACATTTCTAAACACCTGTATGGAATAGAACCCCCTGATATAATAGGAGAGGTGGAAGTAATAGGTTAGATATGGAGAGTAAACTTTATATGATATCTCCATGTTTCACCATTTATTTTACTCAAATTCTATATTTTTAAACTTTTTATTTAATTTCAATTTAAAATGCCTTCTATCCTCTGATGACCAAGATCCAATAATAAATAACATTAATTCAACATTTAATATGTGCCAGATAGCATTTTAACTGCTTGCTTTTATTGTCTCATTTAATTCTCAGAACAACCTTTGGGATGCATGCTATAATTGTCCCCACTTTAGAAAAAAGAAGTCTGAGTAACAGAAAAGAGGCTTAACAGTCAGTAAGTGGCAGAGCTGGGAGTCCATTAGCCAGACCCCTTCATGGGTATAAACGTTTGGGAGCAATTGGTTTTTATGATCTTGTTTGGAATGAAAAGATACAATAGACCTCTAGATTTGGAGCATTCTCATTAAAGGAAGAAAGAATGAAACAGTTCATCCTGCCTGAAAAGTCCTCAGTATTTGGTGGATCTGTTATCAAATAGAAAGTTAATAATTTTAGCAATTGACATGTTTCATGTACATATTATTTTTATTTTTCAAACTTCCAAAAAGATACTTAAACTAACATATTTCTCACTTGAGTTACTCATAAGACCTCATTCTTTAAATTCTTATTTAAATTAGTTTTCTCTTTTAGAGGAGGCTGTTTTAAGTTGTCATTTGTGCCTCCATGGAAGCTTCAGTTTAAGCTAATTTTGCTTCATGGTACCATTTCTCAGTGCTATAGGTAAATAAAGTGGCCATGTTCCCCAGATACTATTAAATGGCTCTGATTTCAAATGTTCTGTCTCATTGTTAGATTGTGATAGATTGTGTCTCAGTTTTGCTTTGGAAAAGGTGATCCCCCCATGTAAATAGAGATCAATTATAGCATGCTAAGCCAGGACTGTATTAGGAATTATCTCTGAAATATCCTGACATTTCTGTTTAATTGGAATCAGAAAATAAAATACCTGGTTTGAAGTTGGTCACTCCTGACCCAACACTTTCCACAATTCCTGCACCCTCATGGCCAAGGATCACTGGGAACACAGACTCCGTATTTTTAGGATGGATAATATGGGCATCTGTGTGGCATACACCAGTGGCGATTATCTACAAAGCAACCACATACTTAAGTTACGTTTCTGTAATCGTATTATTGAGATAGTTAGGTGGATAATTTTAGGCCCAATGTCACCTGGAAACTTTACAACTCTGTTAGAGCTTGATAAAATAATTATATTTTGAAAAATAAAAGAACAAAAATATATTAGGATATGTTTTTTTTTCCTCTTATAAACATGTCTTTGTTTTCTACTTTTTACTGTCTTTGGAAAATCATAAAAACAGATATAATTGGCAGTTACTATCTCTAGGAGAGGGGAAATAAAAAAAATAGGGAAAAGTTAAAGTCTAATAGGCAGAGGGAATGGAGGAAGCACAGGTTTCTAGGCCTTCAAATTTTGTTGAAACTGCATGAAATAAAATAAAGGTAGAAAAATTTTATAGTTAAAAGTGAGATACCAAATATAGGTAGGGTTGTCTAAATTAATTACTGCTATATCATCATCATCATCATCATCATCATCATTATTATATCAGATTCTGCTCATGAGGATGTCTTATTCATTCTCATGTATAAGCTCTTGATGTAGTAGTCTGGAGGAAATACATGGCCTTTTCTCCCTGCTAACCCACTCCTGGTCCCTTAAACTGGGACCCTAAAACCTTATGCTGCCCAAGGCAGCACTTCTGTATTTCCTCTTTTTTGTTTTGAACCAAATTCTCTGTCTTACTTTTAATAACACTTTACAATAATTGGCAACTGGAAAACAAACAAACAATAACAAAAAAAAAACCATAACTAATTCTAATCCAAGGTGAATTCCTTTATCTAATTCTTAGGGTTAATGATTCTTAGGGTTAATGATTAAAGTTGAGATAATGTAGTTAAATTTTAAGCCTATTATCAATATTCTAAAAAAAAAATATAATAATTTAGCCCTCCTAGTGGGGTAAGGGTTGTTTTTTATCTGGATCTAAAAATATAATTTCCTCATCTAGTAAACTCCAGGGCCTCTTAGCCACATCACAAAGGCTTGACCTGACAGAAGGCAAGTCTGTACTTGGTGCCTTGTCTGTCCAGCCCAAGCAAGTCCCCACTCACCTGAACGCGAACTTCGTGAGCCTTGGGGGGAGCTACTTCAACCTCTTCTATGCAAAGGGGCTTGCCTACTTCCCGGGCAATGGCTGCTTTGCATTTAATAACCTGGGAGAGTTGGAGAGGGAGAGAGAGAAGGGGAGAAGAGGAGGGAGAAGGTAAGGAAAAGGAAGAAAAAATGGATGGGAGGGAAAGGGAAAGGGAGAATATTGTGGGTAAAAATTAAAAAGCATGTTGATACCATAATTTCCTGAAAAAAATCATAGAGTTTGTGCCTGGATGCTATATATCAATATATTATTTTAAAGAAAAAGGATGTTTATTGAAAATAAGAAGTCATAATCTACATTATATTCATTACACTTTTAATTTTTGAAAAGAACAGGTATATTAAGGTTTACCCTAATATAATGCCTTGATTTTTTCCCTTCATAACAGAAAGGATAAATAGGGTTTGGAGTGAATAGATGGCCAATAAGTATATGTTGACAGAATGACTTGTTATCAGCTCTGAAATACCTGAGTCCTTAATTGCTAGAGCAAAGATGTGTTTTTACATCTTTGCTACTCCAAGTATGATCCTCCTTCGACCATCAGTTATTGACATCACCAGGGAACTTATTAGAACTACAAGCTCTGTCTCAAAATCACTACCTCAATATGTCTGCATTTAAGAAAGATCCAGGTGATTCATATTCACATAAAGGTTTGAGAAGTGAGGCTTATATAATGATTAAATTTATCAATAGAATATAAATTAAATTAATTTCAAATATAAGTAATATTGAAAGAAAGTTAAAAGAAACAAACCTATAATTCTCTATTCTAATGCTACTGTTTTTGCTTTTGGTATGATTTTCCCAGCCTTTGAGCAGCACATGAATACATATTTTTGATTGTTGTTATGTAATTTTGAATTATATCTTAAAATATCACTAGTCTTATTTACAAATTCAATATATATTATGAGAAGTTTCAAAATACAAATAAGAACAAAAGAAATAAAATCTACCTATAATCTTATGAGCTACATTGTTTGACTGTCCCCAAATGGGATAGTATTATATGCGATTTTTGTAATCTTTTTTTTATTATTAATATACTATGAATATTTTTCATATTTCTCCATAACACTACTTCTAATAAATGCAAATTCTATTTTATGGTTATAGCATAGTTACTTAAATCTCTCTTTTTTAGGACCATTATAAGTAACATTTAATTGAGTACCCTCGTGGTAAGCATTATGGTGAATCCATAGTAATTTCCTTGAATTCCTAGCATGGGGAATACTTTTGATTAACTTCTGAGAGTAATGCCTGAAAGAAGTTTCTTTTAGCAAATGTATAAAGAGACAAAAAAAAAAAGAATTGAATAAAAAAACAATATATTCGCTTACTTTGCCCTTGGTACTCATTGTTCTCTGGAAAACTCGTCTTGGAAATTGCTCTCTGATTTAAGAAGTTCTTCCACTTCTGTCCACGGTGCTCTGTATCCTGTAATGAACTGTCATTCTATAAATGACATCCCTGCTCTTTATTGTCCAATCACTTTCTCTTTGGTTACTGTGCTCCTCAGCCCTGCCCATTCTTCCAGATGGCATTTGTGCTATTGTATTTTAATTGTAAATACTTATTGCTCCCAGTCATTATTTGGGAAATTTTTTTTTTTTTACTTTTTCTCCTTTTATTGAGAAACATAAGATAATAGAAAAAAGTTTATTAAACATAGCACATGAGATAACACATAATTATAAAGAACATTTCCACTGCTCCAGAATTCTTCCTGTACCCATCCTTCTCCTTCACAACCTTAATAATCATTTCCTTGCATTTCTTTATGATTTATGCTCCTCTGTAAGTAGTACTTAATTTTACTTATTAAAAACTTTACATAAATGAAATCTTAGTGTATGTATTCTTTCATTTTTTTTCAGTTCCATGTGAGATTAACCTACACTGCTTATAGCTGTTATTTTCATTATCATTCATTTTTTTCTTTTTCTTTCTTATCATGAATCAACGGTTGCATAAAAAAGTTTCCTTAGGGAAAATTTAGAACTAATATGCAGCCAATACACACTATGAAGATGATGCTGACTACTAAATTATTTAAATACTTTTGTTTCAGTTGGTAAAAAGTCACTGCCCCAAACTTCTAATATCCCTTTCAGCTCTGTTGCAGCCCTGGGGAGCCCTTTTGGTCACTGCTGAGGAATTACACTCATGGCCCTCAGGATGTGGGAGCCCATCATCTAGCTCCCAGTGGTTCTGGGCCCCTGTCTGGGCGCAGTACAGGCTAGTCCCTGGAGACAAGCAAGCAAGTGTCTGGTGCCCATCTGACCTTCTGAGGGTGCTGTGGGCCAGAGCTTCTCTGTTTATGGGAAATCAATGTCTCATATTGCTTGTTAAATATTTCGACAAGTATTGGAACTGTTTGGACTTGAACACTGATGAACGATGTTGCAGTTAGCAGCAGCAATGTTACCAGAGTTCACATTTTACCATTGCCTCACCTGTACTTGGAACTGCCAGACTTTAATTAAACTCCCACAATTTGTGGGTGTGTAATGATAAGTAATTGTGTTTTATTTGTATTTCTCTGATTATTAATAAAGGTAAGCACCAGTGGTGTACTGGTTGGAGCCAGTGCATATTGATTTTTGGCCTGCTTATTCTGTTAAGTGCTGAGAGATGTTTGAAAATCATTATTATGAATTTGTTCATTTCTTATAGTTCTTCTCGTACATTTTGCTTTACATATTTTGAAGCTTGGTATTAGTGCATGTAAATGTTCTTTGTTGTATATGTTTTAAAAAAGTTTAACAATATATTTTCTCTGTCAGTATGTTTTCTTTATTTATATCATTTCTTTGAATGGTCCCATAGTATTCCACAATCTCTTCCAGACTTTAACAAATATTTTATTATTGAGTAATTAATAATTACTATTGTTCTATTATAGGTTTTGGAAGTACAGTTTATATTATTTGTTCCCACTTCCTCACTTTCACATTTCACTTCTTAACTTTTCTGATTTCCATCTCTATCCTTTAATCAAAACTTGTTAGTGACCTCATTTTTTATTTAAATGACCTTTAAAAAATTCCTTTGTAGTACTTAATTTTTCTAGTTGTTCTTGTTATAGTTTTATAATTTTTTTTTCATTTAATATGAACTTTGACGGGAGTTTCTAGCTGATTCTAGACATCTCTATTTTAACAGTGTTCATGTTCACAGAACAACCCCAACTTCTTTCACAACTCCAGACCCCTTTCTTGGACTCCTCATTTTGACACACGCATCTCCGTTTTTTCTTAATTTTCTGAAACCTCCCTTGACCTTGCTTTTTATGTTGTTTACAAGCTCTGTATACTCTACCTGTCATGTGCCTTTTATTTCCTTCTTTCCACTTTTATTTCATTCTAGTAATTCTTATTACTTCTTGTTTGCACTATCACAGTAGCCTTCCCACTGATTTTCCTATTTTTAGAGCTCCCTCTGCCAGTCCGTGTTTCAAAATGGTTGTAGGTTAGTATTTTTAAATGTTTTTTTAAAATCATGTAATTCTCTTAATTTAAAACCATCAAGAACTCTCCATTTTCTTCTGAGTTAAGTACAAAACTCTCACTGTAGCATTCAAAACCACTTTCCTACAACCCAAACTGTATTTCAAAGCTTTCCTTCCAGGTTTCCCAATTTATATTTTTGTCTCAACCCAAAGCAGACCTTTCTCTAATGCACTGCATGCCTTCCTGCCTCCATGGTTTTATTCAAACTCTTAACTCTGATTGGAACACTTACTGCTCCCACGTCTGCTTCCTAAATTCTCACATATTTTAAAAGTCCATCTCCAGGTACTTATCTTGCCTTTTCCAGTTCTTCTCTTCTCTTTGAATCCCCACGGTACTCACTGTGTTTGCATCTCTCTTATTGTTCACACGTAGATAGCTACCTGAACCAAAAATTATTCCATCTTGTGTTCTATTTTTTTTGTCCTTTTTTTGACACCTCTCCACCCTCCTTAACTGTAAAGATTGCATTTTACATCCCGCAGAATATACTTACAAGGCCTGAAAAATACTAGGTACTTATTAATGCTGATCAAATTGAATATTTACCTTGGAAACACAATAGCCATTAACAAACTTTTCTGAATGCTTGGTATCAGCATTCTTCTGCCTTTCTTTTTGGGTTGCACTTTGATGACCTTCTCTCAAGTTAGAACTGTCTTTTTTTTTTCTGTAACTGCCAAAGCACATGCTAAGAAGTGTTTTGAGAGGAAGTTGGAGAAGAGATTTCAGAATGGTAAGATCCTTGGGCTTCTGAATGTGTGGACTTCTTCTAATGTTAAAAAAATAATAATCATGGATTCTTTCCATATGAATGGCTTTAAATTTTCTGACTGTTCATTTTCAGGCTTGTAGTTCTTAAAATTCCCAAAGTTGTATATATTTAAAAGTATAATTTCCCATTACACTAGTATATATAGTAATTTTTTAATAATAATTTTAAAATCTCAGTATGAATACCAAAAGAACATATTTGGAACTCATTATGGTCTGAACTCAACTCATTGTGTTTCTGCACAAACTAGATCTTTCTCTATTTTTCTAAATTACATGTTTCCTTTATTTCCTACATCTATTTACACATTTCCTTGATTGTAAAGCATTTTTTACAAGTTAAAGTCTCTGATATGTTTCTTTTTACCATTGATAGCATACTATAGTTTAATTACAGCATTTTTCTTTCTTAATAGTATGTAAAATTATGGTGTATCTTAAAATTGATGATGTATTAGCTCTGATGAATTATGATAGTTGTAAAAACACATACATTAGAATTCCTTAGCATTTCACCCACTCATCTTTCTATTCACATGACCAGCACTGTAATTCATTTCTTCACTGTTTCTTTTTAATTGAGATAAAATTCACTTAACATAAAATTCACCATTTCAACCATTTAAAAATGTACAACTTAGTGAATATTAAATACATTCACAATATTATGTGACTATTACCAATACTAATTACAGAATATTTCTATCACCCCCAAAAGAAACCCATACTTTCCAATGTCCCCCCTCTACCTATCCTTTGGTAACCATGAATCTGGTTTCTGTCTCTATAGATTTTTCTATCATGGGAATTTCATTTAAATGGAATCATACAGTGTATAGCCTTTTGTGTTTGTTTTCTTTCACTTATCATAACATTTTAAAGGTTTATCCATGTTGTAGCATATATCAATGCTTTTTATTGCCAAAAAACATTCTATTGTATGGACATATCTTTTCTAGTTGATGGATATTTGAATCGTTTCTACTTTTTGACTGTTAAGAATAATGCTGCCATAAACATTCACCTACAAGTTTCGTGTGGAACATATATATTCAGTTCTCTTGAGAGTATTCCTAGGAATACTCTCAAGAGTATTCTAGGTTACTCTAGTTACTAAGTTATGGTAAATCTGTGTCTAACTTTTGAGGAACCGCCAAACTGTTTTCCACAGTGTCTGAAGCATTTTGCTTTCCAGCTAGACGTATATGAGGTTTCCCAGTTCTCTACTCTCCATCAACACTTGCTGTTTTCCTTCTTTCCCCTTTTCTTAACAACCATTCTAGCAGGTGTGAACTAATGTTTTCCACTGTTTTTTAAATGATATTTCTTTCATAACTTCCTCATTGACCTTCTGGTCTCTTTCTATTTCAGTTCATCCAAATCTCATTTCCAGATTTCCAAAGTAAAGTTCAAGTTATATAATTTCCTATTAAAAAAAAATCTTCAATGGCTTCATAACAAACCTGTCAAATTAGGTGTAAATTTGTTATCCTGGAACTCAAGGACTTTTAATACATCTCCCCAGAAATTTCAAATGCTAGTATTTTACTCCTTTAGTACTGGTCCTTTATGTTTCAACAAATCTGGAAAATTCACTGTCGCTTGAACATCTCCTATAGTGTCCTGCCTTGGTTAATTTTGTTTCCTATACCTCCTCTTCAACAGATAGAATTCCTACGTTTTAGTCAAGGCTCATCTTGGAAATCCTCATGCACTGTGGTACATATATAATGGAATATTACTCCGCTATAAGAAGAGATGAAATACTGCCATTTGCAACAACATGGATGGACCTCAAGATAATCATGCTAAGTGAAATAAGCCAGACAGGAAAAGTTGAAAATTACATGATATCACTTATACGTGGGATATAAACTTAAAAGCAACGAAAGAACAGGACAAATGAACAGAGACTCATGGACATGAACAATAGACTAGTGTTTACCAGAGGGTAGTGGGTGGAGCAGGGGGGAGGTAGACGGAGTAAGAGGTCAAATATGTGGTGACAGAAAGAAATCTAACTACGGGAAGTGAAAACACAATGTAAATATCTATATATGCCTTACCGTTAAAGTGTACAGCTGAAACATCAGATTTCATTAATCAATGTCACCATAAACATAATAAATAAATTTAAAAAAAGAAAGAAATCCACTTCTAAATGAAAGCTCTCCTGATTCTTCCATCCTTCCAACATTTTCCTTCTTGTGAATATACAGAGAAATTGGTATGTTTCTTATAACATCTATCTTTGCCTTGTAATTTGAAAGATTGTGTTCTTTTTTGACCCTCCTCCTGAAGTACAGATTTATTCTTCTAGTATATCTGCATTTCCTTGAAAATACAAAATGTTAATGATTAACTAATTTGAGTTTAAAATCATTCAATGTTTTTACAGATACTAGGTGAAGGTTTTTGAGGTGTAGTGTGCTGTAAATTGGGTTATATATTAGGGAAAAGAGAAAGACCTGGTCTTCAATAGAATTAGAAAAACAAGACTGACAATATAAAATTTACAGAAATATGTATCCATGAATATAATAAATTTAAGCCTGCCTTGAAGGGGAGAAGTCATGCTGGTGGACTGGAAAAGTGATGGGCAGAATAAGAGCAGATTCTTGGAAGTAGACCTGGAACATTAATTTAAAAGACAATAGAATTTGGAAAAGTTAGAGCACAATAGAGTGAAGACATATTTTCTTCAGTAACTCTAGTAACTCAAGTTACAAGTTTGGCAAATATCTTTTCAAGTGATTTAATTCTTTTTGTCTGTTTTTTTCAACATCATATGTTAAGTGGCCTAGAAATTCAATGACCTATATGTTGTTAAGTAACCTTCATTTTCCTGCAAAATCTGCAGAGCAAATAGGCCTGAGGCAACGATTTACAAAGACATTTCAATTTTATGCCAGTCACAGAGCATTTGCTGGGGGTGAAAGCAGTTTTGTCATGATAGCATGGCTTGTAAATCTGGCTAACATGGTGTGCCTGGTGACTGGTGCTTCCCTCTGATGCTCCTTCCGGGAGGTTACTGTGAGGGGTGTAGAGGAGCTTTCCCAGATGTAGGCCACTGTTGCTCTGTACTTTTGTAATTATTCTCCTAATGTTATAGTGGTAAGGCTATTTAATAAGAGGAAAGATACTTCTAATCTGAGATGATTTGAGTTACGACTGGAAGAGTTACCCTCTGAGGTAAATGTGTTTTTTAAAAAAAGCGTAGCAGTATTGCTTTCTGTGTTTTGATTTGGCAGAGAAGAAGAGGTGGTGGTAGGATGGTCTCGTTAGAACTTAGTATAAATTACTGCTAAAAATTGGTAATTTGTGTATTGCTGGAGATGATTACTTTTATAATTAAAATAAATTTCTATAATTCATCTTTTAAAAAGCATAGTTTGGAATACAGATTAATATATTCACATAGCATATCAGAAACATCTGGCCTAAGATTTTATTACTAATTTTAAAATTTCAAAAACTTTTTTTTTAATTTAAGGATAAGGTAGTTCTGAGAAAAAAGGCATAATAAATTAAACTCATAGGTGACTGTGCATTGTAACGCCAATAAGTTAATTTATAATAGGAGATATATGGAGCCTGTCAGAAACATGTAACTGATGCCCACAAAGGCCACACCCATGATGACTGATAGGTCACTTTATGAAACTCTCATTAGAATTCAGAGTTTAGACAGTTCAGTTGGCTATTGAGAAATCGAAAGAAATTGGGGATACTTTATTTAGACTGAGGGGAGCTTAAATTATTTGATACCTTTTTGGGACAGAAAATGATAGAAATTCTACTCAAACTAGCTTAAATAAGTTCATTATGGCTTTAATTTGATTTCCAGAGATATGGCTGGCTCTGGAGTTCATTGATTTAGTGATGCAACGATGTCAGGAGGAATTCAAATTTTATCTTTTTCTCTGCTTTGCTGTCACTGTTGAATTCATCAAGGGCTGCTTCCTTGTGATTATAATCCCTAGTTAGTACTACATGCTTCCTTGTTATATAAGGGAGTGAGAATGGGGGTGGGTAGAGGGTGGGAGAGAGGATGATTTGAATTTGATTACTAGCTTTGTAGTTTCAGAAAAAGAAATGCTACCTCACCAGGGTGAGGTTGTCCTGAAAAACCAACCAACCAATTAACCAATTTAGATATAACCTAGTTAAACTCATGGGAGATTGTAAGCAGATTGGGCCAACTCAAGTCACATGCCCATCTATAGGCCAATAACAATTTACAGGAAGAATGTTAAAAGCTGCTGTTAGTTTTAGTTTAATCATCTGGGGGAGGAATAATATTGGGAATCAACCAGTACTACAGTGAATTTGAATGAATACTCTTTTCTCTCTAGAGATTTATTTAAAAAAAAAAAAAGGCTTAAAGTCAAAACAACCCTTTCCATGAATAGACTTGGATAAATATTATATTTTTATAATGTTCATATTTCATGTGTGTGTGTTTTATATATCAATTATCATATGCTTGTCTCTGTTAGCCCATATGTCAAGTAAGGGTGCTCTATCAATGTCATTGGTTTAATTCTTTCAATCCAAAGGAGTTAGTTAGATTGTCTCTATTCCAAGATTTTAGATCAAATTATTGTATTGCTAAGGTTTGTCTTTATGCATTACAAAGAGGATTGGGTAAGATGATATTATTGGATAAGTGGAAATATATTACTACTAATAGAGAAAAAGGATATGTCTACTTTAGTGGATATCAAGTTACACAGATAAAGATCTGCTTCAAGCATACTTTGCATTGCAAAAGCTATAGAATTTCTTGGAACTGTTTGTTATAGTATTCCAGTTGAGCTGGCTTTAGATAGAGATTTAATTATGAATATATGGGCTGTATCACAGAATCCAAAAGCAAAGAGGCAAATATGCCTCAGGAAAGAACTGGAACCAGGCAGTAGATCTCTACCAGAACTCTATTTCTCTTGTTTGCTGCTTCTAGGCCATAGTCTTCGTTCCTCTTGCTGCAGATTGGCTATCTTTTGATTTTGTTCATGTGGTTGAAATTATTTTGCCAGGTCGACTATTTCCCTAGGCCACATACTATTGGGCCAGACTTTTAGGAAAGGGCTGAATTAACACACTTTCTTTGGTCTAGATTCCCAATTCCTGGAAGTTTTGTGACCACATTTGGTCCCATTATAAAAATGACTCCTAGGACCTTATAAACTTAAGAAATAGGCAGGTGTATGTGTGTGTGTGTGTGTGTGTGTGTGTGTGTGTGTGTAGCTGAGCTAGATAGACAATCTCATAGATGTTCACTCTATTGAGCTGACTTATGGCAAATTGCTTAATAAATTTTTATCTCTGTATTTGTTTCTGGATAAGATGTCCTTTTCTATCACAAAAAGTCAATGACTTATTTTCTCGTGTAGGAGAAAAGCACTGGACCTTGGATCAGGAGACCTTGGATCAAGTCCTGGCTCACCATTCATTATATGATCTTAAGCAAGAATAGTTAATTTGTGTCTCAATTTCATCTTAAAGTGAAAGACTTCAACTAGAGTGGTATAATTTAAGAAGCTATGTTGGAAGAAGAATGTTTTATTTGGTAGAATCAACAAAGTGAAATAACAAATTCTGCAGTTGGTACTATAAAAATCCTTGCTTTCTGACTATTTGAAACTGGAAAGAACATTTGCATATTATAATATAGGTAACATAGTCAACTCTGAATTTTTTAATTAAAAAATTTTTACTCTTGGTATATTTTTAAATTGAGGTGTTCATTTTATTTCTTTTATAATTTCATTTTGAAGAGCAGAAGTATACCACTAGTATCACAAGTAGGAATCTTACTTTTCATCTTCTACATTTTTTTCATTGTTGTTTTCCATTTTAAAGTTAGTTTCATTTGTGCCTTAGGTGTAGCTTATAAACTGATTTCTTAGGACTAGATTTTGAGTCCAATGCAAAGCTTGGAGTTTAGAAACCAGTCTATGAGGGAGCTGCTCCCAAAGGCCTACAAAACCAATGCATCTGGAGGCTGGCAGCAGACCAAAATGGAGCAACTCCTGACTGGTTCCAGTAGTGATATGCACAAAGGGTGGTGGCAAAAAGTGCGCAAGCCTGCTAGGGCAAATCCCATTCAGTGGGGTCAGCCCCCACACAACAATTCTTATCCTGAGGGTGCATCCAGTTCCCACAATTAGTCAGCCTGAACATTAATCCCACCCATTATTCTACTAAAAATAATAAAGGCTTGGTGAAAACAGAAGATCACACACAACCAATGCAAAGGTCACATCCAGAGCTCCCAGCATAAGGGATCAGGGAGAGTGTGCCACTGGGCCACACAGGACACCAACCACATTAGGCCATCTGGCCAAGGCTGAGAGATGGAACAAATATTCTTGACACATAGAAACAAAAACAGAGAGGCTAATAAAATGAGAAAACAAAGAAACATGAAGTAATGAAACAACAGGAGAAAACTCCAAAAAACAAATAAGCTAAATGAAATGGAGTCAAGCAACCTACCAAAGACAGAGTTCAAAATAATGGTTATAAAGATGCTCAACAAACTTATAGGAAGAATGGATGAGTACAGTGAGAACCTCAATAGTATAAAAAAAGACATAGAATCCATAAAAAAAAAACCCAGATGGAAATTAAGAATACAATAACTGAAATGAAGAATATACTAGAAAGATTCTACGGTAGACTGGAAGATGCAGAAGATTGAATCAGATTGAAGACAAGGTAGCTAAATATACCCAATCAAAACAACAAAAGAAAAAAGAATAAAAAAATTAAAATAGTTTAAGAGACCTCTGGAACAACATGAAGTATAAAAATATCCGAATCATAAGAGTACCTGAAGAGGAAGAGAGAGCAAGGGACTAACACTCTGTTTGAAGAAATCTTGACAGAAAACTTCTCTAACCTGGCAAAGGAAGTAGACATACAAGTTTAGGAAGCACAAAAAGTTTTAAACAAGAGGAATTCAAACAGACCTATACCAAGACATATTATAATTAAAATGCCAAAGGTCAAAGACAAAGAGAGAATCTTAAGAGTAGCAAGAGAAAAGAAGCTAGTTACTTACAAGGGTAGCCCCATAAGAATGTCTGCTGACTTTTCAATGGAAACTTTGCAGGCCAGAAAGGAATGGCAAGAAATATTCAAAGTTATGAAATACAAGAATCTACAACCACAGATACTCTACCCAGTAAGGCTTTCAATTAAAATAGAAGGTGAGATGAAGAGCTTCCCAGACAGGAAAAAGCTTAAGGAATTCATCACCAACAAGCCAGCATTACAAGAAACGTTAAAGGGTCTTCTGTAAAAAGAGAAGAAGTAAAAAAGAAAACAGAAATAACAAATATGAATAGTAAAATAGTAAAATGACAATGTATCTATCAATAATCACTTTAAATGTAAATGGATAAATGCTCCAATCAAAAGACACAGGGTAACCTGTGTTAATGGATAAGAAAACAAGACCCTTGCATATGCTATCTACAAGAGACCCACTTGTCAAATGACACTCACAGACTGAAAGTAAAGAAATGAAAGAAGATATTTCACATAAACGGAAATAAAAAAAAAACGGGGTAGCAATACTCATATCAGATAAAATAGACCTTAAAACAAAGGCTATAATAAGAGACAAAAAAGGGCATCACATCAAGATAAAAGGTTTAATAAATCAATAGGACATAACCTAAGTAAACATATATGCATCCAACACAGGAGCACCCACATTATAAAGCAATTATTGATTGACATGAAAGGAGAGATCAATAGTAATACACTCATAACAGAAGACTTTAACACTCCATTGACACCAATGGACAGATCTTCCAGGCAAAGAATCAACAAAGAAACAGTGGGCTTAAAAGACACACTAGAATATATGGATTTAATAGAGATTTTCAGAGCATTTTACCCCAATACAGCAAAATATACTTTCTCAAGTGCACATGGAATATTTCAAGGATAGATCACATGTTAGGACACAAATCAAATCTCAAAAAATTTGAGAAGATTGAAATCACATCGATCATCTTCTCTGATCACAATGGTATGAAATTAGATCTCAACTACAAAAAAAAACCCTAGAAAATACATAAACACATGGAGGCTAAATAACATGCTACTATACAATGAATGGGTTATTAATGAGATCAAGGAAGAAATCAAAAGCTATCTAGAGACAATTAAAAAGAAAAATACAACTCAAAATTAATAAGATACAGCAAAAGCAGTCTTAAGTGGGAAATTCATAGTAATATAGGCCTACCTCAAGAAACAAGAAAAAGCTCAAGTAAACAATCTAAACATACAATTAAAATAACTAGAAAAAGAACAACAAATAAAGTCCAAAGTGAATAGAAGGAAGGAAATAATAAAGATCAGAGTGGAAATAAATGAAATAGAGTCTAGAAAAACAGTATAAAAGATTAATAAAACTGAGTGCTGATTCTTTGAAAGGATAAACAAAATTGACAGGCTCTTAGCCAGACTCATCAAGGAGAAAAGAGAGAGGACTCAAATAAATAAAATTAGAAATGAAAGAGAAGAAATAATCACAGACTCCACAGAAATACAATGGATCATAAGAAAATACTATGAGCAATTATATGCCAAACAAATTGGACTATCTGGAAGAAATGGACACATTCCTAGAAATATACAATTTCCTAAGACTGAGTAAAGAAGAAACAGTAAATCTGAACCAGCCCATTACCACCAATGAAATATAATCAGTAATCAAAAACCTCCCCCCAAAATAAAAATTCTAGAATAGATGGCTTCATAGGCAAATTTCACCAAACATTCAAAGAAGAATGATCACTTATTCTTCTCAACTATTACAAGAAATTCAAGAAGAGAGAAGGCTCCTTCTCCCTTTGATGAGGCCACCATTACCTTGATTCCAAAACCATGCAAAGATGTTACAAACAAAGAAAACTATAGGCCAATATCTCTTATGAACATTGATGCAAAAATCCTCAACAAAATATTAGCAACCGAATTCAACAATGCATTAAAAACAACCTTTTTCTCTGCATCTTCTTCAGCATTTGTTATTACTTGTTCTATTCATTATAGCTATTCTAACAGATGTGAGGTGATATCTGTGGTTTTGATTTGTATTTCCCTAATAGCTAGCGATGTTGAGCATCTTTTCATATATTTGTTGACCATTTGTATGTACTCTAGGGAGAAGTGTCTGTTCAGGTCCTCTGCCTATTTATTGTTTGGATCATTTTTTTTGTTATTGAGTTGTATGAGTTCTTTGTATATTTTGGATATTAGGCCCTTATCAGAGGCTTTGCTGGCAAATATATTCTCCTATTTAGATGATTGTCTCTTTACCTTGTTGACAGTTTCTTTTGCTGTGCAGAGATTTTTAGTTTGATGTCCCATTCATTTATTTTAACTTTTACTCCCCCCTTGCCTTTGAAGTCAAATTCATAAAATCCTCTTTAAGTCCAAGGTCCTTGAGTTTAGTTTCTATGTTTTCTTCTATGCATTTTATTGTTCCAGGTCTCATATTCAGGTCCTTAATCCATTTTGAGTTAATTTTGGTGTGTGGTGATAAAAAACAGTCTAGTTTCATTCTTTTGCAGGTGGTTTTTCAGTTTTCCCAGCACCATTTATTGAAGAGGTTTTCCTTTCTCTACTGTATGTTTTTGGCTTGTTTTGTTGAAAATTATTTTCCCATATAAATATGGGTTTACTTCTGGACTCTCGATTATGTTCCACTGGTCCATGTGTCTGTTTTGCTGCCAATACCATGCCGTTTTGATTACTGTCACTTTGTAGTATAATTTGAAGTTGGGCAGAGTGATGTCTCCAGCCTTGTTCTTTATTCTCAAGATGGCTTTGGCAATTTGGGGTCTTTTGTACTTCTATACAAATCTGATGATTTTTTGTTCTATTTCTTTAAAAAATGCTGATGAGATTTTGATGCAGATTACATTAAATATGTATAATGCTTTAAATAATAATGTCATTTTAACTATGTTGATTCTTCCAATCCAAGAACATGAGATATTTTTCCATTTCTTTGTATCTTCTTTGATCTCTTTTAAGAAGGTCTTATAGTTTTCATTTTTTAGTTCCTTTACTTGTTTTGTTAGAATTATTCCTAGGTATTTTATTCTTTTTGTTGCAATTGCAAAATAAATTATTTTTTTACTTCTTTTTCTGACATTTCATTCTTAGAGTATAAGAAATTTATGAATTTTATTGATTTATGTATTATTTATTTATTATTAAATTTCTTGGAGTAATATTGGTTAATACAATTATACAATTTTCAGGTGTACATTATAATTTGACACCTGTATATTCTATTCTGTACTTACCACCCAGGTATTTTATTCTTTTTGTTGCAATTGCAAAAGAAATTATTTTTTTCATTTTTTTTTTCTGACACTTCATTGTTAGAGTATAGGAATGCTATGGATTTTTGAATGTTGATTTTGTATCCAGAGACTACTGTATTTGCTTATTGCTTCTAGTAGTGTTCTTGTGGAGTCTTTAGGATTTTCTATGTATGGAACCTTGTTGTCTGCAAATAGTGACAGTTTGAATGCCTTTTATATCTTTCTCTTGTCTGATTGTGCTTCTTAGGACCTAATGTTATATTGAATAACAGTGGTGACAGTAAACAGCCTTGCCTTGTTCTGGACCTTGAGGGAAGTTTTTAGTTTTTCTCTATTAAGTATAATGTTGGATGAGGGTTTGCCATATATGGCCTTTATTATGTTAAGGTACTTTTTTTCTATACTGATTTTGTTAAGTGATTTGATAATATATAAATGATTTATCTTGTTGAAGCCTTATTCTGCATCTATTGATATGATTATATAATTCTTATTTTTTAAATTGTTTGTATAGTGTATCACATTAATCGATTTGCATATGTAGAATCTTCCCTATAGCCCCTGGGATGAAACCCACTTGATTGTGGCATATGATCTTTTTAATATATTGCTGTATTCAGTTTGTTACTATCTTATTTAGGATTTTTGCATCTGTATTCATGAAAGATATCAGTCTGTAATTTTCTTTTTTTGTGTTATCTTTACCAGATTTTGGTATCTGGATAATATTGGCCTCATGAAATGAGATGGGAAGTACTGCCTCCTTTTTGATTTTTTGGAAGAGTTTGAGGAGAATAGGTATTAAATCTTCTTTGAATGTTTGGTAGAATTCACTAGTGAAGCCATTTGGTTCTGGACTTTTACTTTTTGGTAGGTTTTTGATGATTGTTTCAATTTCCATACTGTCGATCAGTCTATTTAGATTTTCCAATTCTTCTTGATTCAGTCTAGAAAGGTTATATTTTTCTAAGTACTGGTTTATTTCTTCTAGGTTATTAAAGACTTTGGTATTATAGACTTTTTCATAATATTCTTGTATGATCCTTCTAATTTCTGTGATATCAATTGTAATTTCCCCTCTTTCATTCCTGATTTTGTTTATTCATGTCCTTTCTCTTTTTTTCTTTAGTGATTCTAGCCAGGGATTTGTCAATTTTATCAATCTCCTCAAAGAATCATCTCTTTGTTGCATTTATTCTTATTTTTTTGTTCTCAATTTCATTTAATTCTGCTCTAATTTTGATTATTTCTTTCCTTCTGCTGATTTTAAGCTTTATTTGTTTTTGTTGTTCTAGGTAGGTTCTTAAGGTGAAGCATTAGGTTGTTTATTTGGCCTCATTCTTGTTTTTGGAGATAGGCTTGTAATGATATGACTTTCCTCTTATTACCGCTTTTGACGTGTCTCAAAAGTTTTGATATGTTGTAATATCATTGTCTTTGTTTCTCTGTATCTCTTGATATCTCTTTTTATTTTTCTCTGACCCAGTCATTCTTTAGTAGCATGTTGTTTAATCTACAAGTATTTGTGATTCTTTCCACTTTCTTTTTACAGTTGATTTCCAGCTTTAAAGCATTATGATCAGAAAATATGGTTCGTATGATTTCAATTCTGTTATGTTTGTTGAGTCTCTCTCTGTGTCCCAATATATGGTCAATCCTTGTGAATGTTCCACGTGCACGAGAGAAGAATGTATAAGTAGCTGTTTTGGGATGAAGGGCTCTGTAAGTGCTAATTATGTTCAGTTAGTATAATATGTCATTTAAGGATGTTATTTATTTTTTTTATTGATTTTCTGTTTAGATGATCTATTCATATTTGGCAGTGGGGTATTTAGGTCCCCTACTGTGATAGTGTTTTGGTCTGTTTCTCCCTTTAGTTCTGTTGGTAATTGCTTTATATATTTTGGGGCTTCCTGGTTAGGAGCATAGATATTAATTAGCATTATATCTTCTTGGTGTGTGATTCCCTTTATCATTATGAAGTGTCTCTCAGTATCTTTCTTTACCTTTTTTATTTTGAAGTCTACTTCGTCTGATATTAGTACTGCTAGTCTCGCTTATACCCTGGGGCAAGGAACATTCAGCATTAAGCCAGATTTCCTCCTTCAGTAACAAGCTATCTCTTAATGAGCCCACCTGCTCTGCAAACTTCTAGCTTGCAGGCAACTCCAACCCTGTCTGCAGGGCATTCATCAAGAATGGCTCCCAACAACTTTGAGTCTATATTTGTCTTTGAAACTGAGAAGTGTCTCCTGGAGGCAGCATATGGTTGGGTTTTGTGTTTTGATCCAACCTGCAACTCTGTGCATTTTTATTGGTGATTTCAGTCCATTTACATTTAGGTTGATTATTGAAATATGAGTTTTTCTTATAGCTATTTTATCTTTTGCTGTCTGGTAGCTCAGTGCTTCCATTGCTTCCTTGTCCTTGTGTTTCTGTTTTTGTTTGTTTGTTTTTAAATTTTGTTGGGCTTTGTGAATTTTTACTTTGGTCCTTTCTGTTTTATGTTATATACATCAGTTCTGAATCTTTAGTGTGTGGTTATCATACTAATATGTAAATATATATATAGTAGTCCTCTTTCTTCTGCGTATACCTTATCTCCATTTCGCTTTGAGAATTTGGATCTTTGAATGTCCCCTTTTCTGTTATTGTTATCTTAGTTTGTCCCTATGTATGCTGAATGTTCATTACTATCTTGCTATAGCAAATCTCTTTTTATTGTTTAAGCTTATAATGCCCTGTTTTTAGTAATGGTTGCACTCCTCTGCTTCTATCTGCCTATTAGTCACCTTATTCATAGTTATGTAATTTTTTGTCATTTTGTTTTAGGTGAGCTGACTCCTTTCAGTGTCTCTTGTAATGCAGGCCTTGTAGTGGAGAATTTCATCAACTTTTGTATGTCTGGAAAGGTCTTTATTTCTCCTTCATAGACAAAGGAGAGCTTTGCTGGATACATTATTCTTGGCTGGTAGTTTCTTTCATTTAGTAGTTTGAATATTGATTTCATTCCCTTTTTGCTTGTTCAGTTTGTGCTGAGAAATCTGACGAAAATGTAGTGGGTTTTTCTTTATAGGTTAACTGTCTTTTTTTCCCTGGCTACCCTGAAAATTCTTTCTTTGCCTTTGATTTTTGATAATTTTAAGATAATGTGTTTTGGAGAAGACCTTTTTGGATTGAGATAATTGGGTGATCTGTTGACTTCTTGAATTCCAAGCTCCAGTTTATTCCTTAGATTTGGAAAATTCTCATCAGGTGTTTGTCTGAAAATGCTTTCTAATCCCTTTCCCTCCCCTTTGAAAATGCCCATTATTCTTATGTTTCCTTTCCTGATTGTATCAGCTAGTTCTTGTATTTCTCTTTTTTTATTTCTCATTCTTTGGTTTCTCTCTTCTTCCTTTTGATTTATTTCTAAATTTCTGTCTTTGATATCACTGATTCTTTCCTCCATTTGGTCAACTCTTTCTCAAGCTTGTTATTTTATTTTTCAACTCTTGCAGTGTGTTTTTTATCTTCAGAAGATCTATTCTGTTCTTTTTGAAAGTTTCAATCTCCTTGCTGAAGAACTTATTCTGTTTATCTAGTTATTTTCAGTTCCTGAAATTGTTGATATGACTCACTTCGGAACTCACTGAGTTTTTCAAAGTACCATCCTGAATTCTCCCCCATTTAAGTTGCATGTTTCTATGTCTGTAAGCTTATTTTCTGGAGATTTTTCTCTTTCTTTCTGAGATGTCTTGTCACCTGGATTGTTCATGGTGTTTAATGGACTATCTCCCCGCCTGGGCATTAATGGAAGTGTGTTCTGCTTTTTTTCCAGAGGAAAATTTATTATACAAAGGTCTCTCTTTAGCCTGTTGTAAAGAAGGTGCTTTTCTTTTTGTTTCCAGTAAGTGGTGTCTACACCTCTTGGATCCCTGCTTTATCTAAAACCTTAATAATGCCTTTTTTTTCCCTTATAGATGTTTAATCACACTCACTATTCTCAGTATCAGTCTCTGTCAATATTAGTGACAGTTTCGGTAGCATTTGCTCAGATTCCCTTGTGCTCTGTGGTATTCGGTCTCAGAGGATAAGTGGAGAGGGACCCTCTGGGTTGAGGGCTGTGGGCTGCATCTCAGCCTCCCATTTTGTAACTGTGACGGGTATTAATCAACTATTGCTTCTCTATTGTCCCCACTTCTCTGCTTTCTGCCATGATGGTTGGGCACTGCCACCAGCTGCATGGAGTTCACAGCTCTCCTAGGCAAGGCTGTTCAGGGAACTCACTGCACCTTCTCCCTTCCCCTTCATCCAGCTTTTTTGTTTTTCGTAGTCTACCTCCCCAATCCCATGTTTCTGACTTCTAGGAGCTCTTATTCACAGATCCCATACTTAGATATGCTGGTGTGCAGGTTGGGTGTTTTTGTTGAGTTTTAGATGTTCAGCTTATTGTTGTTTTAAAGGGAGAGATCTGGGAACATCTCACACTCACCATGTTTCTGACATCACTAATAAAATATTTTTAAATGACCTATATTTAACACTTTTATTTTAGACTCTGGTTTTCTTCTACAATAATGATATGGGTAATTCACTATATATAGTAATTTCTAGTTCCAATTCCTCAGAACAGGAAGATTAGAAAAGAAAGAGAGGTTATTGGTTTGTTATTGTTTTATTTTGGGGGGTATTATTGTTGTTGTTTTTCACATAAAGGAAACATCTGAATTTAGCAGAGAATGGGGCCATGATTCACTTAAAGACTTAGGGGCAGGGTAATGGGAAGGTCAAGAAACTATCACTTTACGTATGGGTGACAGGGACTTAGGGAAAATTATTTAGTGCTACAGTTCCTCAGTGGTTAAAAATATCACACTTCATAGCCACCATAGCCTAAGGCTTACTAGAGATTAAATGAGGAAGCACTGTGGTGCATAGAGGAGACTCGTTCCATAGCTTTTTGGACCTTATAGTCTAATAAGACTAAAGATATTATGAGATTTTGAGATTTGGGACACACTATTAACAAAGCAGTCATGTTCCCTCAAATATTTGAAAAGGTTTCTGATTAGATGGAGTAGACAGGAAAACAATAACTTCTCTGAGCAAACAGGTAATCTTTAAACTGAAAGTGATGTGAAGGAAACCACCACACGAGGAAAGGCACAGATGAGTGTTCCAGACCATCAGAATAGCATGTGAAAAGGCCTTCATGCAAGAATAGCACAGCAAGCTCGAGGATCCTAAAAAAGGCAAGTGTGACTGGATCACAGTGGGTGAGATAAGATTGTTTCAATTATAAAAACTACTGAAGGATTTTTGGCCAAAAAAGTAATGTAGTCCAGTTTATGTTTTATAAAACTACTTTAGCTTAAAAATAATTATTGGAGATGGTCAAGAAGTGTAATGAGGACAACAGAAGGGAAGCCATTGCATCTGTTTAGTCACGATGTATTATGTCCCGACCTCCACATTTATATGTTGAAATTTTAAACCTCCATACCTCAGAATGTGATCTTATTTAGAGATATGGTCTTTGCAGAGGTAATCAGGTTAAAATAAGGTTATTAGTGTGGGCCCTAATCCAATATGACTTGTGTCCTTGCAAAAAGGGGACATTTGGACACAAAGACTGGCATAGCTGGAAGTCAATGTGAGGAAACATAGGAAGAAGACAGCCAAGAAGATCTGCCTGGAACAGATTCTGCACTCACAGCCCTCAGAATGAACCAGTCCTGCCAGCACCTTGATTTTGGGCATCTAGCCTCCAGAATGTGAGGCAATAAATTTCTGTCTAAGCCATCCAGTCTGTGGTACAGTCCTAACAAACTAACACACCAGTGTTGTTATCTATTTTGTGAAAGAAAAAAGATGAATTTTAGAACCAAATTTTAGAACCTAAAGTTTAGAAATGAACCTGAAGAAAATGTAAATAAAACTAAATCTAGAAATTTTATTTCCACTTATTTAGAAATAAAATTTCTAATCTAAACTTTTATTTTTCTTCCAGTAGACGTGGCATTATATAGAAATAGCCTGCATAAGAGATATGTTTTCAAACTTACTGGTATTATTTTTTCAAAAAGCTTTAGGAGTCCAAGATAATCATTAAAATATTTTTTAAAAAGAAGAAACTAGCCCATCTTGCTCCTTACTTTGCCAGTTTTAACAACAGCCCCATATCCTGTGGAAAACCCACATCCAATTAAACAGACTTTCTCTGAAGCAGCTGCACCATCAATCTTAGCAACGACAAATTCATCCACCACCGTGTATTCAGTGAACATACTGGTGTTTGCAACGTGATAGACGGTGTTGCCCTTGCATGTAAATCTGGTAGTGCCATCAGACAGTACTCCACGGCCCATAATGTTATTTGATACATCAAACACACATATTAGTTCAATTCAAAATTTAGCATTAGATTTAAAAACAACATAAATGGCATTAGAGTAAAAATGACTGAAACCTACGCGCATTTAATGCAAAGGTTTCCATTTGGATTGTGGCAAGGTTTGCATTCTCTACACTGAGGCACAAAGAGAGGGATGACTTTGTCACCTAGAGGGGAACATCAGAAGATTTTGGTCATTAACATTAAAATATGAGATAAACAAATGTGATTTGAGCCTATGCCACATGTAAGAATTTCTTAAAAGTATTCTAAATTTTTTGTGTCAAAAGGTTTGCTTGCTAAAGGTCGAGGCTGCTAAATTAAACTTTACTCCATATCATACATCTCCTTGTATCCATTTATCCTCCTAAATCGTGTTAAGGCTCTCTCTAATAATTCCTAGCTGTGCTGTTTCCTTTGAGAGGTTATCTCAAACTTGTGACTCGACGTACGCACACCTGGTTTCACCGTAGTGACTCCTTCTCCAATGCTCTCCACAACCCCAATTGCTTCATGTCCCACAATCACTGGAAACTTAGTAGCCATCATTCCTTTCACCACATGGTCATCTGAGCGACAGATTCCTGTGGCCAAAATCTGTTCAAAGACAAGAACATTGCACCAACCAGCACACTGGTCATTTTACACTCGGACGGATATTTAACTCACTACTCAAAAGATAACTGTTTATTCAGTATGATTGCTTAATATAGTGGTGACTGATAGAAGATTCTGAACCTAATATCAACCATCAGGCAAGATCCCTCTCATCAAGGGATTTACAATATTGCTGCCTCTGGCCCTACTTTGAATCTCAGTGCTTTTCTGTAGTAAATTGTTGTTTTTATGAGGGAACCAGAATGCAGATTTTACCATGTGACCATCACGAGAGTAGATTTTTACAGCTAGGCACTCCTAGGACTCTCTCAATGAAAGGTAAAGGGAATGGCATGCAAGAAGGTAAGCGAAGAGCAAAATCTTACTGTTATTACAGTGTCCAGGTAACAGGAGAAGATCAAGGAAAGATTGGCAATAATGCCTACTCAACAACTTTGTGTCCAAACCAACCATTAGGCTCTGCCCCAAAAAATGAGGAGAAACACTCCCAGAAGTTGTCATTTCTCCAGGCACAAATGAGATTGAAAGGTAATCTCAATACTCTTCAACTCCCAGAAGATTTTAAAAGAAGTCATTAGTCATTTTACTAGCCACTTTAAAAATCAGAGTCATGTCAATAAAAATTCAACAAAAAAATTTTAATAGAGCAAATTAATATTGTTGTTTTTAATGGCTAATTAAGTCATTAATTTCATATCTAGTATGACAAGATCCTTAACAATAAACAAGACAAGTAAGAAAATTAATACGCAAAGTTTGTGAAACATCTTATTTAAGAATCCAACCACACAGCGATGATATACTCAATAGGTGTGATAACATTTTAGGTTATGTATTCTAAGGCTTGTTACCTTATACAAACTTTTTAGCCTTTGGTGGGGTAACTTCTACTTCCTCAATGGAAAGAGGTTTCTTCTGCTCCCATAACACAGCTGCTTTGCACTTAATAACCTATGTAAGAGTTATAAGGGTTATAATTATGTCATTACAAATGCAGATTCTCAAAATACTATAAATATGGACAAAATGATTTTATAAAATATTCTAATTTTCCCATGACAATTTTTATTGAAAACTAGAATTGTAATTCTTAGAGATCATCTTTTATACACCTATGTCTGATATATGAGAAATGCAGCCCAAATGATTGATTCATGGTCACATAGTGCGTGAGAAGTAGGGCTAGGTTAGATCTGAGGTACATCTTTTCCACACCTTTACTTTTGTGGTCACATAATATTACACTAAACTAGATTCTTATACTACAATTTCAAATTAACAAAACTATCATCTTTCTATCACTTATCCACAAGGGTAAATTTATAAAACAGAATTTTATTTGCTGGTTTGTCTGCAAGAATTTAAGCCAGTATTTACTTGCTATATAATTATGTAGCAGTGGGGAAGAAAATAGACAAATTAGCATGGTTAGAGATGAAGGGAACCACAAACGTCATGAAGTACATAGAGTAAGTTCCTGGATAATTTGATCTCTATCCTTTTTTTGCACCTAGGCCAGTTTTTGCATCTTGTGGTTCTTGATAGTTAGGCAAGTTAAAGTTTCTCATTTTACAGAAGTAGCACTTAAGGTATGAAGATATTCAGGGACTAGCATCTAGTTCAACTGGTTTTGCTATAGTTATTCAATGAAAATGGTTTTGCAGAGATTATCTGATTCTGAGAGAGAGAGAGAGAGAGACAGAGAAAGAAACAGAGACAGAGAGACAGAGAAACAGAAACAGAGAGAACGCTTCTTGCCATCCCACCCCTAAATCAGTCTAGGAATCCCACAAATATTTCAATTAATTTGTTCAGATGCAAAATGAGTTATCCCTCATCTTACTTATCAACTAATGCAACACTCCTACAGAGCCCTTTTAGATGGTTAAATAGTTCTTTTTCAGAGAGATTAAATGTGAGAAATAATTAATTAAATAATTAAATAATTAAATGTGAGGAATAATGAATTAAATGCTAGAAAGGGATGGGTGGCTGAAAGCATCACTCAAATTCATATTCACCCTAGCCTAAGAAGAATGTTATGGGTCAAAGTGTAATATGGCTTAATGTTGAAATTAGAATTTCATACCACAATCTCACACAAATTTTGTCTGAGTTAATAGCTGAAATTTATTTTTTAAATCAAACTGTTTTATCAATCAATAAAAACATAACTATCAAATACAGGGAGCAGCGAGGAAGTTTTATGCTTAAAAATGATAAAAAAATTTATAAAATAAACTTTTAAAAATAAAAATTTTTTGTATTGAGAAACTAAATCTTCCAAATTTAACCAAATTTAGTCTCAAATAAAAAAGCTTTAAACAAAAATGACAAAAGGTAATATTTTTGATACATACAATGCTTGCTTAACAAGTTTATTAGGAAAGCATGAAGATATCTACTCCTACTATTTGTGCCCTCCCACATACCATACTCACATCTGGAGATACATGCATAGCACACAATAAGGAAAATATAGGTTAATAAATATATTGAGAAATGTTTGTTCTCATTTATAAAAAAGTTTTTAAAATAAAAATGACATAATTCTCTATTTAAAATTTATAATATATATATTTTTTTACCTAATGAAAATACACAGTATTGTCAAAAAATGTTGAAATAAGCAATGTTATTTGTCAACATTTTTGGAAAATAATATGCAGTATACATCAGGATACTTAAAATTGTTTTCTTCTATACTTGCAGATAGTCACATTCTTAGCAACTTTATTGAGATATCTTTTAGATATAAAAATTGTGTATATTTAACAGATATAACAATGTTTCGATACATAAATACATTGTGAAAAGATCACCATAATCAAGCTAAAAATTGATCCGTCACCTCTACATAGTTACTGTGGCATGTGTGTGCATGTGCGTGTAGGTGCGTGTGTGTGTGTGTTTTGAGATCCAACATGTATCCTCTTAGCAAATTTCAAGTATACAATGCAATATTGTAAACTACCATCACCATGCTGTATGTTAGATCTCCAAAATTTATTCATCTCACATAACCAAACCTTGTACCCTGCTTAAGAATATTGTGACCCTTGCACTCTTAATTCCATTTTTAAAATTTGTTTTGAGGAAATGCTAAGTTCAGAAAATTTTTAATATATATTAGAGGTCATCACAGCACTATTTATTAAGTAAAATATGAAACCAATAAATGTAAACAAATATGTAAATAATAATAAAGAAATGATGACATAAATTGTGGTAAATCTAGAAATTAGCAGTACACATTTAAAACATGTTTATAGATTTAAGTATAAAAAATAAGATAAAATATAAATAGTGTGACTACAACTACATAAAATATGGATAAAAAATGTAAGGAGAGAAATACAAACAAAAATGAAATCAATGGTAGTCCAGGATGTACTACGGTTGATATTTTTTCCTCATATTTTCTGATTATTCAAATTTTCTACAATGGTTATTGTTCCCTCAAAATTCATATGTTGAAGTCCTAATCCCAAGTACCTCAGAATGTCTCTTAGAGTCTTTTAAGAGGTATGATGTTAAAATGAGGTTATTAGGCTGGGCCTTGATCGAATATGACTGGTGTCTTTATAAGCAGAGAAGATTAGGACATGTACAGAGAGAAGACCATGTGAAAACAGAAAGAAGGTGGTCATTTACAAGCTAAGGAGAGAGGTCTCAGAAGAAAAAACTGTACCGACACCTTGATCTCAGACTTCTAGCTTGCAGAACTATGAGACAATAAAGTTCTGTTTTTAAGTCACCCAGTCTGTGGTACTTGTTATGACAGCCCTAGCACACTAACAATCATCTTTTACCTCGTTAATGAAAACAAACATTTATTATAAAAAGGTAAAAAAATACAACCCACAATGTAAAGGGAGCCCTTCTTTTGTGAGCTACCCTGAAACACTAGAGCAACTTGGGGTACATATAACCCTTCTGCAAACCATGCCTTTGCATGGCTATCGCTGTATCAAAATTATGTAGCTTTTTTGCTATTTCTTAAATTATACATAGTATTATTAATCATAAGTGGAAAGTGCTGCTTTGAGCCTACTGAGTCCTCCATCATTGGCAATGTTCTAACAGTGGCTAGATATCCACTTTATAGGTGGATAACTAGAACTTAAACATCTGTTGGTCTGATGAAGTTTTAAATATTTAAGAGTTCTTCCAACATTAAGATTCATTAACTTCAGTGGGTAGAGTTGCTAGCTTCTAGAGTGCCAAGTTAATTGCCCAATTTATTTAGTTTTGCTGTGTTCCTAACCAAAGTAGAATGCTATTATTCTACTTTTATTCAATTTTAGAAACAATGATTTTTAATTCTAACATTATAGGGCCTCCTCAATTGTCATGTCACTCAAATTTCAAATGTCATCTTAATTTTTCCCAAAGCACATAACACTATAATATTGTGTACCATTTAAAGCGGGGAACTTCACTGACCAACTTGAAAATGAAAAAGATGCCAAAGCTATTTCTAAAGTTGATGCCAACTGTTACTAAGGAATAAACATACTTTACTACAACATATTCTTGTTTTTGAAGATTTTTAAAACATATTTTGATGAAAACTACATCCTTAAGAAATCTTAAAGGCATGATACTTTGTTGTCTACTTTGCATTCCAGAGTTAGCACTTTCCCATTAACAGCAAGAAAATCTTTTCCAACAGCTGGGAATGAGACTCTGGTCTCCTACTGAATTAGATGTGAAGGCAACATGTTTAAATGAGACTGTTGAAAGTTTCCTTATGGAAACATTTTGCTTCCAAGAGCAAATGCCCAGTTATCTAGAAATTAAATTATTAATAATATCAGTATAAGCTGCATTCTTCATTTTCCTCCAACATCTTTCTAAAAAAATATTTGTATGCTGTTTTATATCATTTTATTGGCACTCTGATACACCCTCCCCAGTGTATGCTTCCTCCACAAGCATCCTATTCTTTAAGAAATATCCTTAAGTACTTAATTACTTTAATATATTCAAAGTTCTAAAAATCATCCACACCATATTAGACCATGATTATGAGGATACAGAAATGTCTACTTATTTTTCCAGCAGTGGCCATCCTATCTTTCTCTGGGTTCTTTGTTTTAGAAAACAGACATTTTCTTAATGATGTTGGGCTCACACCGCTGTAAATAACAGCATCTGGTACCTTCAGATAAACAGTCTGGCTCAAGAGTTCCACCTTTAGCAATACAACTTACAGCATTCAAAATTTTCCAATGGTCCATGAGCCCCACTCTTTGCAGATCAAGTCATGAAAAAAAATACAGTAACTTTTTAAGGTCAAGCCAAGGTTGGAGACCTACCAAAGATAGGCTAACCAATCTTATTGAAAAGGGCTAAAAGCACTCTTACCCCCATTATATTTGGAAATATAGAAACACCTTAAATCAGTTGAGTTCAACACAATTTATTAAAAATGTATCATGTGCTTTCTCGGCTGCTCTACTCAGCACAGCTGACTGAAGTGAGGTGCATGTATATTTGCATTTATGTTCTACTTCATTTTACAAAGATTCATGTAGTTTGTGGGAAATATGTAATTAAACACAAGTGACAATAGGGCCAAGGAAATGTAAACAAATTAGAAGGCCCAGATTTGGAAAGGTGTGTTCGGGGTACACAGATCGTAAATGTGGACAGCTATGGCTTCTAGGTGTTTGGGGATAGAATGAAAAATAAAACTTGTTGCCACTGCCCATGGACAGATTATGATCTGGACCCAAACACTGTTACACGCAGAGTTGCCTCGTATGTTGTGCTGATGGTGCAAGGCATAAGTATGCTCAGCACAGTGCAGAGGGAAACTGAACTCCAGCCTGCATACTGGCTCCCAGAGGCCTGAGGGCTTCCATTGACTTGGCGAGTGCTTATCTCTTCTAAAGGAGCTGTTTAACCATTTCAAACCACCGTTTTTTTTTTTTTTTTTTTTTTTCACATAAGCTGTGCTGGTGTTGCAATCTCCTGAGTTTATTGACTGTACTGATAGGAGAGTATGTAAGAGAGATTTCATTTGTTATAGTATGTGGGGTACACTGGCACACTCACCTCCAAGTAAGTTCATTCTACACAAAAGACGTTTTACTCTTGTGGACTGAATGGGTGAGACAGGTTTTCTAAGTCTTCAGACAAAACTGTTCAGACTATAAAGTATTTTTCAGACAACAGCTATGAACAAAACTATCTTTTGAAAAACTGTTAGAAGCTTTGCCACAGAGATTTCTCTCCATATAATATAGCAAGTGTTGCAGGTCCAATTTAAATTATACTTTGGCTTAATTCAGAATTAGATATTAGAATTAGTAACTCTAACCCACTAGCCAGTTAAATTCAGTCGATCAGGCTTGACGGGAACGCTGTTGTTTTTGCAGCAAATGCTGAAGAAACAAGGCAGGTCTTGCAGGTATAATCAGATACCTGAAGCAGGTATGGACAAAACAGGTATTCTGAGTCTCAACCTTCAATCCAAAGAGACCAAACTTTGCACAACAAAAAGTTATTTGCTTATGAACAAAGGTGAAATAGTTCGAGCATGAGTGGTGCTAGTACAAATACGAACATGCTCATTTGGTAAACTCTCAAGGCCTTGGCAAGGCCTTATAGTGCATTCATCTAAAAAACAAAATTTTACAAAAAATAGCGTTATCAAGTAAGAGTTAATATCTGTATAAATCAATAATCCTAATCCCTTTTCCAGGAGAATTGATTGGATGACAAAATGTCAAAAGCTGCAATTTGGAAGGTAAACTATTTTTTAAAAAGGGTTGAGGTACAAATGTTCATGGTCATGTTGCATAATATAGAATGTCAGTCCTAATTTTAAAGTATGAAGTTGCTGCCTGCTGAATCTCCTCTGTAAATCATTCTACAGTGTTTCTGTGAAATTCTGGGGCTGAATCTCTCAGGGTACTGAAACTCCTAATAGCTGTGAGCCTGGTTCATCTCTAAAAGTAACCAGAACCTCTAGAGAAACACGAGAATCTCAAAGTACTCATGCAACTCTAATCTGCTCGGGACAGGATACAGGGACCTGGAGGACTTTGAGAAGTGTGCTGTAGGAGTAAAGGCACACCTAGTTTGGGGCCTGGAGCCTTGCTAGAGTATGCACAAGCTCAGCTACCATATTTCTAGAGTGGAATAATAATCACCACGCTATGTGGGTATCTTGAGGACCATAAATCACTTCCTATACAAGGCGGATCATCAACAGAAGCAAATACTATTATTAACTTGGTCCCCATTGGTAACCAAGGGTTTGGAGTTTTAAAACATTTAAAATGTAACTGCTTGGGACAAAATGACCTAGAGTCCACACTCAGTACTTCAAGGCTTGTTTTGAAGCCCAAGTGAGGCAAATGCGTGAAAGTGCTTATTAAACTGTCGAACTCTCAGTAGGTGAAAATTATAAGTGATATCCCTAAAGCTGAGAGAATAAAAAAAGTGTGCACAGGAAAATGGACCTCAGTTTGTTGCTGAATCATCCTTAATAGCAGAAACAGTATGCAATTATAATACTGAATGGCATATGGCTGCTGGTCACCCAGAATCACCACGAACACCACCGACTTTTGCTCTGCCTTAAGCTAATGCTATACGTTAAGAGTTTGGTGTTATTCCAGCTTTTGTTCCTAAAATTTTCTCTCTAAAACACTGCAGCTCATTTGGTAAGTCAAACAGCCAGATAGATGCAAGCTGGAACCCATCCTCTGATCCTTGAGCTAAACCAAGCCCTGTGAGGATGGACCATGCTGAAAGCAGGGCTGAAGCCAGGGCTTCTGCAGCTCTGCCCTGGTAGGTGAAGACTTTGCTAATCCTTTTCAGGTATGCCATACCAGCTGTCCCAGCCGCTGTGTGCGACTGTTTCAGAACATCATCTGCAGGCACACGCTTTCCAAGAAAAGATTCCAAAGCAGACTTGTCATAAGGCGAGGGCTTCACCTCTGCTCCACTCGCACTCTCCGCTGTGCTCAGCTCCCCAACTCAGTGTGCGGGCTGATGAGAGTTTTCATTCGAGGAGATTAGGAGTTGTGAGAAAATATATAATCTCAGTTGTTTTGTCCCCCTCACGATCTCTCTTGAAAAAAAAAAAAAAAGAAACTCTCCGAGAAATTGCCTTGTGTCTGGCTGAGGACAGGTGGAAAATAACTCAAGTGACCAAGGCCTGCTCATTCTTCAGTATGGAGAGGGGCCTAGGGACTATTTTCTGCAGAGAAGCTCAGGCCACAAGCTATCACAGCAAGTGAAGGGAAGGTGGCTAAGAACTGGAAGGAGGCAGATGTGGCTCTGGTAAGCATTGCATGTCATTAGTCAAGTTCGGTGTTTGTTCTCTCTTCACATCTATTTCCAGAGTTCCCCTCACGGGCTTGTCTCAGTAAAACCTGGAGTGGGATTCCAGGATATCAGCACCCGAAGTGGCCGCAGACCACTTCTCCACTGCATAAGTCCACTCCATACTCAGAGGGACCTCTCAGGTGTTCCCTGGGCTGCGGCAGTGTGCTGGGTCAGGACAGACCTGCAAGTAGTCTCATTGGCCCCACCTCATCTCTCAGCGCCCGGGGCTGTGCTTTAACTGTTTTGTTTTGAATTAAACCTTTAGGGTGACATTGCTTAATTACATTATTTAAGTTTCAAGTGCATAGTTCTGTAACACATTATCTGCATATAGTATTTCGTGCACATCATTCAAAGTCTAGTTTCCTTCTGTCACCATATATTTGTCCTCTTCCACCTTCCCCAAACCCCTTCCTCTCTGGCAACCGCCATACTGTTGTCTGTTTCTATGAGTTTGTTTGTTGAGTTCATTTTTATATCCCACGTCTGAGTGAAGAAATCATATGGTTCTGCTTCTTTTCCGTCTGACTTATTTCACTTAGCATGACTCAAGATTCATCTATGTTGTCACAAAGGACAGTATTTCATCCTTTCTTATGTCATGAGATACCATCTCACACCTGTTACAATGGCTTTGACGTGCTTTCTATTTGCACGTCCTTGGGAAGAAGAGGAGTTTCCTTGGGGCCTATGTGTGAGGGGAAAGAACTGCCTTGTGTTCTACAAAAGTAGAAACACGAGTGAAACTCTTAGCACTATTTGGTCTCAGTATAATGAAGAATTTTCAATATTAAATGAGTTAACTTATGAA